>CP139504.1:239324622-239924622 GCA_021014915.2 Artemisia tridentata subsp. tridentata
TGATATCAAATACATTAGTGAATAAACATATATACGGAGAAATAAATTCTAATATTACATTGAATAAACAATAACAATATATAACAATAACAATAACAATAATAATAACAATAACAATAACAATAACAATAATAATAATAATAACAACAATAATAATAATAATAACAGAGGTTTCCATTACCTGTTGAGTCAGATCTTCACTCAAAAGTGAAAACCCACAATCGTTGTTTTGTTGCCCACGTACAACCCTAAACCAAAATTGAGATTTTAACCGTATGTGAAAAATGATTTCCATTAATAAAACCGTATCAAATACTTGATTTACGAACTAGAATGCTTGATTTTCGCAGTGCCAAAGCTTATTTATTAATCTGAAATTTTCCCCAAAATTTTAAGCGGTACAATGTGAACGTGGGGGCATGGGTATTACTCATGAAATTTTCCCCAAATTTTTAGGGTAGATTTTGTTTTATAATTAAATTAATTAATAGTAATATAGTATATGAAATGTATTATATATATTGTATATATAATATATATGTATTTTATTGTATTTGAAACTAAAAAAGAACTTGAGTATTACCCGGTCGGTGCTCGGGTTATCAACTAAATTAATTTAAAAGCTTTTTACCCAATAATAAAATTTATTATGAAATTAAGTATAATGTTAAAATAAAATCTTAAATCTTGACTCGGTATCTCGCCAAATTGATTTTTTTGGGTCGTGGTCGGGTTGACCTTTTCGGGTTGACAGCTTATAACCCATTTGACTTGAAATCAACCCATTTGACTGATTCAACACATTGATATTGTTGTTTTTGAAGAATGTTGGTGACATTGAAGCTTCTTTCCCGTATTCTCAAGAAAGGTTCGACGGGCGGGGTAAAAAAAGCTTCACGGCGATACAAAAATGCACTTCGGCAATTTAACAACTCTCAACGGGTGATCCCCCGGATAAGTTTGATGAATATTTAGGAATGGCCGATAGAACATCACGCGAGTGCCTTAAATATTTTTGTGATGCGGTCATTCATTTATATCGTCGAGAGTTCTTACGTAAGCCGACTTCCCATGACGTCGCAATGATCCAAATGGCGCATGAAGAAAGACATCACATTCCGGGGATGCTTGGTAGCCTAGATTGTACACATATTGAATGGAGGAATTGTCCTAGGCATTTGCGAGGCCAATATACGCGAGGTGATCATAAAGTGCCGACTATTATGATTGAATGTCGAACGAACTTTTGGTGTGCTTAAGGGAAAATGGAGGATTTTGGATCGTCCTCTCCGGTTTTTCGAGAAAGAAAAGATTGGAAAAGTCGTCGAAACGTGTTGTATATTGCACAACATGATCATAAAGGACGACAACAGGGCAATATCACCGGTTCATATAATGGACCAACCGGTGCCGGTATCTTATGACCCAAGTGTACTACCGGAGTTACATGACGAAAACGTCCGTCATCGTCTCCAATATGAACTTATGGAGCACGTAGCGGGTCTAGACTTGGCATATCTCGATGTGTTTGAGATGACTATATTACCCCTCTTCTTTATTAACTAATTTAATCATCTCTACCTACATGATATGTGTTAACATACACATATCTTTCGCCTTAGAAAACGAACCAAATAGAAACAACTAATTTAATAAAGCAAATGCTAATCTAAAGTGCTTAAGGACAAAAATGTAAAAGAAAACTAAACACGAATCTAAAACGGGAAAACCTGAACCTAAAATGTAAAGTCTATGAAATAATAACTCTAGGGATGCAAAATTAATTTTCTTAAATTTTAATCAGTAAAAGAAAATTTTAGAAAAAAGAATTATATTTTTTTTATTTTTATTTAATTTTTTATGAAATAAAAGCTAAATAAAAGAAATTAAATCTAGAAAAATAGCAAAACTATTTAGAAAATTGTGAAATATTTTTGGTAAAAACTTTAAACTAATTAGAAGATAAGAAAATTAGAAACTTTAAAAAAGCTAATATGAATAAGCTGTAACAAGCTGAAACAGTTTATAAGAAAATAAGGAAAAGAACGCTTAAAACAAAAATGGTGCAAGTGTCTAATGAAAAAGACCCAAGGGCATGATGGTAACGTGTGTGTGTGGTGAGTTGGGTGGCTAAAGGAATTGCAACGGAAATATGCAAGACCCGGTTCGTTGTCCCGACGAAGGATGAATGGAATTTGTGAAATTGGGATCGTGAAACGTGTAGTGAATGTGTAAAAGAGAGATTTTGGGATTTATAAACTAAGATAATGAAATTTAAACTAAAACAGTTAATAATGCAAGGGGAATACTATTCTAGGGCAAACGTAGCTAGAAACGCAAAGGAATCCTAAGAACGCGTATACCCGGGCTAATCTCGAGAATAAAAGTGAAATTAGTGAAATAATAAATCTACGGGTGCAAAAATATTTTTCCTAAGTGCTAAATACTAAAAGAAAATTTTAGAAAAAAGAAATATATTTTTTTGATTTTGATTTTTATTTTTATGAATTAAAAACCATTTTAAACAAATTAAATATTTAAAAATACTAAAACTATTTATAAAAATCTGAAACTTTGCAGGAAAATACCTTAAACTATGCTAAACCTAGGAAAAATAAGAAACAAGAAATAACTTTAGGGAATAAGCAGTAAATAAGCCAAACAGTCTAATAAGCTAAAAGAAGAAAAAGGGGTTAAAATGATTAATGTAGAAGAAGTGGACATAGAAGTCCCCAGGGCAAGTTTGGTAGCAGAGGTGTGTGTTGAGGCTTTGCTTAAGCTGAGGTCCAGGGTTCGAACCCTGACCTTGGCTTTTTGCTTTATTTTATTTTTTTAGATTTTCTTTTAAAATCCTATTTAGCACTACAAAATAAGCACATTTTAAAACAGCAACTATATTTTAAAAAAAATATTAAATCCAGAATAAGCTAAACAAAATAAGCCGACCCAACTATGTCCACCTCTACTCAAACACTTTAATAAGCCGACCCAAACACTTTAATAAACTGTAACCAATCGTAAAATTTCCTCATTTAAACCAATTTACTTTACAGAATAATTATTCTTTTTCCACGTATAAATTTTTTTTTATTTGACTATATCTCCCATCTTATGTGACGTAACTCACATCTCTGATAAACTTACTCCCACACAGATCAACCTAACGAACCTAATGTTTATTCCATAAACATATCTATACGAAAATATTACAAAATACCATTTACCATTTTATGATAATTCCTTAACAAACGTATAAACAAAACATTCGTTATTTATATAGAGTTTCTAGGAAACACTAAATTCATCACAACACCAAATATGAATAAGAAAACCCTATAACATAAAAGTACAACTCATCTGAACTAATGTACAAGTTACCAAAGCACCAGAAACCCTAATCTTATTATAGTTTCCGGTAAATCCCTAAATTCATAAATCTATGATTTCATGTACAAATTTCCCAAACCCTAAATTATTTATATAATATTTTTACAAAATATTAAATGTACAAGACATATAAGCTAGAGTACAAGCCCTTTATGCATAGAAATCCTATATTTATAAAAACTCTATTTATAATTATTTTTAAAGCACAATTTACAAACCATTCATGCGTAAATCTAAATTTTCCTAAACTCATTAAATATTTTTACAAGTCTTTAAACCCAACGTACAAGTGCCTAATGCACAAAGACCAAAAATCCTATTTATTTACATTTTAACTTAATAAAAATTAACAAATAGTTTTTATAACTTAATAAAATGTTAAAACTATATTTTTCTTTTATTATAAATTGTAGTACCACTCTATTAAGCATGCGGTACAACTTCTCCAAGCACAACCTATTTTCTTTCCATTTCTTATATAATTCGGGCTATGTAAGATATAAACAACCTTAATATTTTCCTAATTAACTAAACACATGAACTAAACTAACTAATCCCTAAACCCTAAAGTACTACCCTCTAAACCTATTGTACCACCCCTCTAAGCCCATTCGGTTCTATCCTAAATCATTAGTCGAACCCTAACTTAAATTATAACTAATTTACTTCTCCATGTAACCTACACCAGATACATTCCCTTTAGTCCAAAACACATAACTCTTCTCTCCTCTCTTCTCTTCAAAGAAGCTCTCCACATGTCCCCTTCCATGATCAAAAACCCTCATCCTCATTAGATAGAATTCTTGGATAATATTCGAACACCTCACCTCTTTCCCCTCCTCCTCCAAGTGGCACACTCCTTCATTTCTGTCAGCCCTTGTTTCCTTATCCTAACCCTAGAAAACCCTAAAAATTCCCTCCATAAATGGCAGCCTACTTCTCACATCTATTCTCACAATCATTCGACTAAACTTATTCCCATTTCACTCGAACTACACCAAAACAACTCCCATCCCCATTACCTACTGATCATAGCCCCAATTACACACTTAATAAAATCCTAGGAAGCTTATAGGAGGAGGGAATCACTAGTGTGGAAGAAACTAATCAATTCGATCCTAAAACCCTACTCAAACCCAAATCCTAAGTAAGTTACTCTAACTTTATTTAATTTCAGTTTATTTACTTTAGATAATCTTAAAAACACTAATATATAATATCCAATAGCAAACATAATCAAAAACACCAAGTTTTCAGTTTCTTTTTGCTTGTCTGTTCGAACAGAAACCACAAACGCACCCTAACTATTTGAAAAATTGTTAAAACAAATCAATAACATGTAAAACATGTTAAAATATATCACATATTAACAAACCATGCATAAAAACTAGTTACATATTGTTTAAAAATCAAAAACCCACATCGGGTGTTATTTCTGAGTTTCTGTCGAGAAGAAACTAGTCCTAGTAGCCTGACTTTCGACCTAAAAACCGACCACCAAATGATCACCATAAGTGCTGATATTTGCTAGATTTAAAGACCACCCAACAAACTTTAATTAGGAGAAAGAATCTCGTAAAAAGGTTAAGCGAGTCAAGAGTTATCGATCTCCAAAGTTTTCCCTAAATCGCTAAAAATAGAACTTAAATTTTCAGTTATTTAGTTTTCAGATTTACTCGATCAGTAACCCAACTTCAGACCTATTTTGCGACCCTTAGATGATCACTAAAAATTCTAAATTTTCGACATGATAAAGATAAGCTAGCTAAGTTAATTTAGGAAGAAAAATCACTCGAAAAGATTGAACGAGTTGAGAGATATCGGGCTCCAAAATCTGCCCAATATCGCTAAAACTAGAACTTGATATTTCCAGTTATTATTTTTCAATAATTGTCGACCAGAGAGTCAACTTTCAACCTATTTTTCGACCATTAGATTATCTCTAAAAATTCTGTATTTTTGGCATGTCGAAGTCTACCTAGCAAAGTTATTTTAGAAAGAAAAAGCAAGTAAAATGATCGAGTGGTTAAAAAGATATTGAGTCACTAAGTTTGCTCTATCGTCGGGATTTAAAAACCAATTTCCAGATTTTTATTTAGAACTTGTTCGATCGACTGACTTTAGCAATATTTTTTCGACCATCAATTGATTTTCATAAATAACGAAACTTGGCTAATTTGAAGACGACCTAGCTAACTTTACATAGAAACAGAAAGCTCGTAAGATGATTTAGTTATCACGTAGATATTAAAATCCAAAACTCTTCCTAAATCACTAACTTCATGCGTATATTATTCTTAATATATAAGAGTTTTTATGGGCTAAATTCGTAAATATCTCATAGTTATTTAACTCAAGGACTATTTTTGTCAATAACAAATAAAAAGGGTAGAAAATGTTATTTTTGAAACTAAAGGGTAAAAGTTGTCATTTCCAAAAGTTCAGGGTATAAACTGACATTTGACCAAACTTTAGGGATAAAAATATAACTTTTCATAACTACTATTTTTATTATTTTTATTTTTCTTTTTCCGATCTAATAGAAAATTTATAATCATAATACGTTTATTTCTTTGACGAACGAACGCAAGATATAACGAACTAACGAACGAACAAAGGATATATTTAACAAACGAACGAACAAGATATATATATATATCAAACGAACGAACAAGATATATATATATATATATATATATATATATATGAAACAAACGAACGAGAAACATAAAAACGAATAATAAGATAAAATCTTATTTATGAAGAGACTTCATGTTGTCTCGTTATAACAATTAATCAACAACCAAACAACGAAACGAAACGAACAAAAGAACGTATATCATCTGAAATTGGCATAACAACCCAGGTTTCGTGTCCGGAGACGTTTATCAACTTCATTTCATTTTGTTTTCCATCCAGATTGCTAAGGTGAGTTCATAGTTCCACTTTTCTTTATACATTTTTCCAAACTTGTGGGGAGATACATGCTACTAAACCGAACACAAGTATTTTCCTGTATGCTTTCCTGAATTATATTGCATAAGTTTAACTGTTGCCTATTTAAAGACCCTTTATCATGAACCATTAATCACTTTCGGGTGAGCGCGAATATAATGAATAGATCTATTGGATTGACAATCCCTTTGTGTTGCTGGATAAGTGACCCAATGCATTTTATTTGAAAACGTTTAATAAATAGTTTCAGACAGACTCCTACTCGAGGGCATAATTGCTACATTTAATTATGTAGTGATTTACATCATTAGCTTATAACTATGATGTCCATCGTGTTAACGTCTTGCGATTCATGAGACTTAGAGCAATATATAACGAACTTCGATATAACCAATTTACTCTTTATTTAGATTGTGTTCAAACTTATTTAACGTTAAACGCTATGGATTCACTCAACCTTTGTGTTGACTTTTTAAGCATGTTTATCTCAGGTAACTAGAAGTACAATTTGGCACGGAGTGGCGATGGACTTTCTTTTAAAAGAGTGTCCATTTTGTTATCATTCAAATAAATAATGTATTACTTCTAACGTATTTCGAAACCTCCCGCTGGGACCTCTATATATAAACTCTGATTTCATAAATGAATGATAACAATTTCAATTAAAACGTCTCTTTTCGAGTCGTTTTCTATCATCATGACTGTGAACTGTGAAGTAGCACCCCAACTTATATTTCCGCTGTGAATATCGAAAATGGGGGTGTTACAGAGTGGTATCAGAGCTCATGGTTATAGAGAACCAAATGTTTTCAAACATTGGACTATAACCGATTTTCATAGAAACTTCACGCAAAAGTCCTCCGTGCCACAACGCTACTGAAACGTTACTTATATATGTTTATCTCTAATTATTTAGCTATATAGTAAGTTGTTTATAATTACGGGTGATTACAGAACCCTGACTTCCTCTACCCATTCTATTCCTCTTATGTCGGACTCGGATATTGAAAAATATCACGACAGTACCGGACATCATGATAGTACCTACATCCTCCACACCACTACCACGTCCACTTTCCTACAAATATACCGTCAGTTCCTACATCTTTACCTCCACCTCCACTATCATCTATAAGTTTCTATCCCTCATCTATTCCGTTTAAACTTAGTAAAGAAGTTAGGATCATTATCGCCCGATATCATGTTTTACCCTGATCACCTACTCCCGACATACCTACTCCGCCACGAGTATTTGAGATCGGTGAAAGTTCGCAATCAGCACAGGAACGACAGCCGACTATTTCCACCCTGCTGACGCGATTAGAACGGCAAGAAGAACGGATCGAGACTGCTTAGGTCATCCCGACAAGCTATCTCTAGAATGCATCGAGGGTGTAAAATATAGAGTTGAAGATTCAGAGACTATGAAGTAGAAGATGGACGAGAACCGTGAGAAGACAGAGAACCATCATGAGCAGCTGAGACGAGAAATACCTATGATGAATTGAAAATGTTAGAAGAGATAATGAAAAGAAATGAAGAAGTGACGACCGCTCAGACGAAGATCAATATTTTGGAGAAAATAGTGGGAGACATGCAAGATAAATATTAAGAATAAATCCTCGTCAGCATGATCGTCAAACTGAAAAGTTGACTCGGAAGAGTTTCTAGTAGCCACTAAAATCAGATTTATATCTACCAGCTTTTATACTATATCTTGGCCATGGGATATGTAGCATAAATACGACGCTTGTACTAATTTTGTTATATATAACACATTAGCAAGTTATTTATGACTATATGTGGTTTTGATTTTGTTGTATTTTGCTGTGTATGGTATCGATTGACGTGGGCCAGTGATGATCATCTTACATACGCGTATGATAGTATTTGGACATGTTATGACCTTACGATTATCATAAGTTTTACTTTGATAAATCTAACATGTACAAAATATAAACGTATGTTTTATTGTGGTTTTAATAGAAATATGCCTCACACTTCCCCCGAACCAAATATGTCCCAAGCTGCTATCCGGAAGCTTGTCGCAGATAGTGTTGCTGCAGCACTAGAAAGTCAAGCAGCAGAATTTGCTCGTACTGGAAGCACCAGCCGACCCAATGGAGAAAGCGAGCCAGAAAATGCTCGCAAGTGTACTTACAAAGACTTCATAAACTGTAAACCAACTTTCTTTAAAGGAACAGAAGGAGCTACTGAATTAGCTCGTTGGTTTGAATGTACGGAAATAGTCTTTGTGAGATGTGGATGTACCGATGACTGCAAAGTTGATTTTGCTACGGGGACTTTATTAGATGATGCCCTGTCTTGGTGGACTTCGACTACCCAGACTATGGGTGTTGAAGCAGCTCACCAACTGACTTGAGAAGATCTCAAGAAGAAGATGTTGAAGAAGTACTGCCCCCGTACTGAAATTAAGAAGCTGGAGGATGAGTTCCACCAACTGGTTATGAAAGGAACGGATCTCAAGGCATACAACAGGAGGTTTCAGGAGCTTGATCTCCTATGTCCAACTATTGTGCCTGATCTGGAGAAGATGTTGGAAAAATATACAGAAGGATTACCTCGAAACATTGAGGGAAATGTGATTGCATCAAAGCCTCAGTCATTGGAAGAGGCGATTACCATAGCTCAGCAGTTAATGGATCGCGAAACAAGCGAAGTTCTATTCAAGGAAATGATGATCACAAGCGAAGGCTTGATGATAGAAGGATCACCCATCACCATAACAACTACCAACACGATCGTAACAATCACCACCACCAACAGAATCGCCGACAGGAGACTGATAAAGCCTATACCGCCACACCTGCTGAGAGGAGTGGTTATGTTGGAAGAAAACCGTCATGTAGTCAATGCATGTTGCACCACTATGGTCCATGCATTGTTAAGTGCGCAAGGTGTCAGAGAATTTGACATCAGACCAAAGACTGTAGAGCAACAGGAGTCAACCTACAGCCGGTAACCGTAACTTGCTTCGGATGCGGTGAGAAAGGGCATTATAAGAGTCGGTGCCCGAAACCGAAAGATGACCAGAACAACGGTGCCCGTGAAAGAGCGTATGTGCTAGGAGATGGGAACGCACAGCCAAACCAAGATTAGTGCAGAGGAATGAGAACTCGTTAAAGATCCCGACAAAATCAAGGAATGACATCCCTATTTCAACAAAAGAGAAATTCCTGTTATAGCTAAATAAATCGTATCGTAAAACTTCCTAAGCCTATTTCCTATTGTACTCTACCTTAGTTACGATGGACGTAACCTAAGCGTATCAACGATCCTCCTACCGTATGAAATCTTTACCTTGTAATATTTTCGTAATAATCATAATCTAAGTTTCTATTTCGTTTGACCTGTTCGTTGTCACTACACTGTCATTTCACTAGAAAATTTGGTTAATATTAGTTTTGACTATTCTGTAAGAATTTCACTCGAACCTTAAGATTTATTTTAAGATTACCCCATTAGGACCCTAGAAACCCCTGACTTATCACTGTAGTATGAACAATAATTTTCTTAACTTTGTGAAAAATAATTTTGTTGTCATTTTACAAAAACAAAACGTTGAATATCGTCTAAAACTTTTGAAGAAATATAAGTATCACCATAACTGGACCAAATATCACATCATTCAGTCCTTAGTTATGCATAGCCTGGCCAACTATGTATAATTTGGGAAGAATCATGTCATAAGTGGAACAGTTAAACTTTTCAGATTTTCAAATAACGATTTTCATTCAAAAGTAAAATTTTGAGACAAAACAAATTGTTCAAACTAGTTCCATTTGACCAATCACAATAGATGTCTACAATTACTATCCATCACCTCTAAGATAAGAAAATCAAATACGGAGAAGATATCCAAACCTTTTCCCTCATATTCCGACAAACATCGAGATTCCCTTAACGGGGGGTGACTGTAACCATTCATAAAATTTCCTCATTTAAACCAATTTACTTTACAGAATAATTATTCTTTTTGCACGTATAATTTTTTTTATTTGACTATATCTCCCATCTTATGTGACGTAACTCACATCCCTGATAAACTTGCTCCCACACAGACCAACCTAACGAACCTAATGTTTATTCCATAAACATATCTATATGAAAACATTACAAAATACCATTTACCATTTTATGATAATTCCTTAACAAACGTACAAACAAAACATTCATTATTTATATAGAGTTTCTAGGAAACACTAAATTCATCACAACACCAAATATGAATAAGAAAACCCTATAACATAAAAGTACAACTCATCTGAACTAATGTACAAGTTACCAAAGCACCAGAAACCCTAATCTTATTATAGTTCCCGGTAAAACCCTAAATTCATAAATCTATGATTTCATGTACAAATTTCCCAAACCCTAAATTATTTATATAATATTTTTACAAAATATTAAATGTACAAGACATATAAGCTAGAGTACAAGCCCTTTATGCATAGAAATACTATATTTATAAAAACTCTATTTATAATTATTTTTAAAGCACAATTTACAAACCATTCATGCGTAAATCTAAATTTTCCTAAACTCATTAAATATTTTTACAAGTCTTTAAACCCAACGTACAAGTGCCTAATCCAGAAAGATAAAAAATCCTATTTATTTAGTTTTAAACTTAATAAAAATTAACAAATAGTTTTTATGACTTAATAAAATGTTAAAGCTATATTTTTCTTATATTATAAATTATAGTACCACTCTATTAAGCATGTGGTACAACTTCTCCAAGCACAACCTATTTTCTTTCCATTTCTTATATAATTCGAGCTATGTAAGATATAAACAACCTTAATATTTTCCTAATTAACTAAACACATGAACTAAACTAACTAATCCCTAAACCCTAAAGTACTACCCTCTAAACCTATTGTACCACCCCTCTAAGCCCATTCGGTTCTATCCTAAATCATTAGTCGAACCCTAACTTAAATTATAACTAATTTACTTCTCCATGTAACCTACACCAGATACATTCCCTTTAGTCCAAAACACACAATTCTTCTCTCCTCTCTTCTCTTCAAAGAAGCTCTCCACATGTCCCCTTCCATGATAAAAAACCCTCATCCTCATTAGATAGGATTCTTGGATAATATTCAAACACCTCACCTCTTTCCCCTCCTCATCCAAGTGGCATACTCCTTCATTTTTGTCAGCCCTTGTGTCCTTATCCTAACCCTAGAAAACCCTAAAAATTCCCTCCATAAATGGCAGCCTACTTCTCACATCTATTCTCACAATCATTCGACTAAACTTATTCCCATTTCACTCGAACTACACCAAAACAACTCCCATCCCCATTACCTACTAATCACAGCCCCAATTACACACTTAATAAAATCCTAGGAAGCTTATAGGAGGAGGGAATCACTAGTGTGGAAGAAACTAATCAATTCGATCCTAAAACCCTACTCAAACCCAAACCCTAAGTAAGTTACTCTAACTTTATTTAATTTCAGTTTATTTACTTTAGATAATCTTAAAAACACTAATATATAATATCCAATAGCAAACATAATCAAAAACACCAAGTTTTCTGTTTCTTTTTGCTTGTCTGTTCGAACAGAAACCACAAACGCACCCTAACTATTTGAAAAATTGTTAAAACAAATCAATAACATGTAAAACATGTTAAAATATATCACATATTAACATACCATGCATAAAAACTAGTTACATAATGTTTAAAAATCAAAAACCCACATCGGGTGTTATTTCTGAGTTTCTGTCGAGCAGAAACTAGTCCCAGTAGCCTGACTTTCGACCTAAAAACCGACCAGCAAATGATCACCATAAGTGCTGATTTTTGGTAGATTTAAAGACCACCCAACAAATTTAATTAGGAGAAAGAATCTCGTAAAAAGGTTAAGCGAGTCAAGAGTTATCGATCTCCAAAGTTTTCCCTAAATCGCTAAAAATAGAACTTAAATTTTCAGTTATTTAGTTTTCAGATTTACTCGATCAGTAACCCAACTTCAGACCTATTTTGCGACCCTTAGATGATCACTAAAAATTCTAAATTTTCGACATAATAAAGATGAGCTAGCTAAGTTAATTTAGGAAGAAAAATCACTCGAAAAGATTGAACGAGTTGAGAGATATCGGGCTCCAAAATCTGCCCAATATCGCTAAAACTAGAACTTGATATTTCCAGTTATTATTTTTCAATAATTGTCGACCAGAGAGTCAACTTTCAACCTATTTTTCGACCATTAGATTATCTCTAAAAATTCTGTATTTTTGGCATGTCGAAGTTTACCTAGCAAAGTTATTTTAGAAAGAAAAAGCAAGTAAAATGATCGAGTGGTTAAAAAGATATTGAGTCTCTAAGTTTGCTCTATCGTCGGGATTTAAAAACCAATTTCCAGATTTTTATTTAGAACTTGTTCGATCGATTGACTTTAGCAATATTTTTCGACCATCAATTGATTTTCATAAATAACGAAACTTGGCTAATTTGAAGACGACCTAGCTAACTTTACATAGAAACAGAAAGCTCGTAAAATGATTTAGTTATCACGTAGATATTAAAATCCAAAACTCTTCCTAAATCACTAACTTCATGCGTATATTATTCTTAATATATAAGAGTTTTTATGGGCTAAATTCGTAAATATCTCATAGTTATTTAACTCAAGGACTATTTTTGTCAATAACAAATAAAAAGGGTAGAAAATGTTATTTTTGAAACTAAAGGGTAAAAGTTGTCATTTTCCAAAAGTTCAGGGTATAAACTGTCATTTGACCAAACTTTAGGGATAAAAATATAACTTTTCATAACTAATATTTTTATTATTTTTATTTTTCTTTTTCCGATCTAATAGAAAATTTATAATCATAATACGTTTATTTCTTTGACGAACGAACGCAAGATATAACGAACTAACGAACGAACAAAGGATATATTTAACAAACGAACGAACAAGATATATATATATATATATATATATAAATATATATATATATATATATATATATATATATATATATATATATATATATATATATATGAAACGAACGAACGAGAAACATAAAAACGAATAATAAGATAAAATCTTATTTTTGAAGAGACTTCATGTTGTCTCGTTATAACAATTAATCAACAACCAAACAACGAAACGAAACGAACAAAAGAACGTATATCATCTGAAATTGGTTACTGAAATTGGCATAACAACCCAGGTTTCGTGTCCGGAGACGTTTATCAACTTCATTTCATTTTGTTTTCCATCCAGATTGCTAAGGTGAGTTCATAGTCCCACTTTTCTTTATACATTTTTCCAAACTTGTGGGGAGATACATGCTACTAAACCGAACACAAGTATTTTCCTGTATGCTTTCCTGAATTATATTGCATAAGTTTAACTGTTGCCTATTTAAAGACCCTTTATCATGAACCATTAATCACTTTCGGGTGAGCGCAAATATAATGAATAGATCTATTGGATTGACAATCCCTTTGTGTTGCTGGATAAGTGACCCAATGCATTTTATTTGAAAACGTTTAATAAAGAGTTTCAGGCAGACTCCTACTCGAGGGCATAATTGCTACATTTAATTATGTAGTGATTTACATCATTAGCTTATAACTATGATGTCCATCGTGTTAACGTCTTGCGATTCATGAGACTTAGAGCAATATATAACGAACTTCGATATAACCAATTTACTCTTTATTTAGCTTGTGTTCAAACTTATTTAACGTTAAACGCTATGGATTCACTCAACCTTTGTGTTGACTTTTTAAGCATGTTTATCTCAGGTAACTAGAAGTACAAGTTGGCACGGAGTGGCGATGGACTTTCTTTTAAAAGAGTGTCCGTTTTGTTATCATTCAAATAAATAATGTATTACTTCTAACGTATTTCGAAACCTCCCGCTGGGAGCTCTATATATAAACTCTGATTTCATAAATGAATGATAACAATTTCATTTAAAACGTCTCTTTTTGAGTCATTTTCTATCATCATGACTGTGAACTGTGAAGTAGCACCCCAACTTATATTTTCGCTGCGAATATCGAAAACGGGGGTGTTACATAAACTGTATTAGGAGTGAGCATAAAAACCGAAAAACCGAATCGAAACCAAAAAAACGAAAAAACCGCACCGAAAAACCGAACCAAATGAAAAACCGACGGAGGTGGTTTTGAGTTTTAGAAAAACCGAATGTTTGGGGCGGTTTTTGGTTGCATGTGAAAAACCGAACCAAAAATCCGCCCCGCCCCGCCTTTATATATCTTTCAAATTTTATCGAATAATCTTATCTTTATAAAATATTTGATTTGTTACTTATTTAGTTGTTTGATTAAAAACACCTTTTACTTTTGACCATATCTTCTAATCTTTTAAACTATTATATGAAGACAAGAAGGAGCTTATTTTCATTCCTTTAGCTTATTTCCCTGTTTCAGTTTATTTCAGCTTATTCCAATAAGCTGGGATATTTTTATTTTATTTTTCCTAGGTGTAGTATAACATTTAGCACTTTCCTGTATTTTTTGGTAATTTTCCATTTCCATTTAGTATTTTTAATTCATTTTTATTTTAAATTCAGTCTTTAAATCATAATAAATTAAATAAAAGTCAGAAAAATATAATTCTTTTTTTCTAAAATTTTCTTTTATTAATTAGAATTTAGGAAAATTAGTTTGGCACCCATAGAGTTAGTATTTCACCATTTCGACGTTTAGGCTCGGGTTTTACCGGTTTAAACCCGTTTTCAGTTTTTCTTTACGTTTTTAGCCACGCGTACTTTAGAGCATCATTTTTCCTGCCTTTTAAGTCATTTTTAATTTATGATCACTTAAGATGAGAGGGCCCTCCACTATGACTATGAATGTAATATCAACCTTCCACTTGCCCAGCCCATTTCATATTCCTGTCTAATCATCTGCAAGGCTATTAATGCTAGTTTTGTGTATATATTAAAACTAATCTCTTTTTTTAGTTTCATTGTTCCAAAACATTATTCAAGCGACTACAAAAAATCGTTGTTTAATATTTCCAAAAAATGGCAGGCGTTCCTCATCTAAATGAGCTGAAGGAAATGTGTAGTTCTGATAAGCTGCACGACTGTTTCAGGTTTCTAATGGTGCAAGAGATCCCTCTAAATGAAGCGCCGTTGATGAAGCTTGGAGAACTAAGGGATATGGTTCGTGTAAGCATTGAAAAGCGCAGCGAGAGGATGGCTGAGCTGATGGGTTTAGATTCTGACGAAGAGGAGGTAGCCGAAGATGTGTATGAACGTCTTCGAGAGTAGCAGGTGATGGAGAAAAGTTTGTTGGAATCTGTTTCTGCTATCTGGTTCAGATCAGGGCGCTCATTGGTAAGAAGGAGGAGATGATTGATGCCATGGAGGAGTATGATAAGGGTTTGAAGGCGTTGTTGCTGTTGTTTCTTTTGGGGTTAGTGAATGTGGCTTAAGTTTATGTCTTTCTAGATCGTATGATTGTGTAAGTATTTAGGTTGTTTATGTTTGGGACGTGCATGTTTTGAGGCTGGGTCATAGCCGCTTAAGTCTTAATGTTTTTAACTCTTATGAACCTTATTGTGTTTCTATGATGTTTACTACGTTTAATGTGTTAATATTATGAACTTAGTTATGGTTACTGGACTACCAGTATTAAGTTTGGTGTTGTTTTCATTGTATGGTTCTTTAAGTTTCATCCTGTGTTTTTTTGTGTGTTGAGAGATTTGAATGGATATAGTAAAGGTCGTGAATAAGTACTTGGTTATCTTGAGAGCCTCCTTGATTGATCGGTCATAATCATCTGCAAAAACATCCAATCACTCTCTAAAATTAGAGAATGGTAAATTTGCATTCGTAAAGATAGTCAAATACTTTGTTATATCTTTCAAATTTTATCAAATAATCTTATCTTTATAAAAATATTTGATTTGTTACTTATTTAGTTGTTTCCTAAAAAACAGTTTTTAATTTTGACCATATCTATCTTTTAAACTATTATACAATCTCCTATTATTCCTTGGTTTCCCCACCCTGTATAGTCACAATATTAGTAACACTTAACAACTCAAACTCAATACCTTTCATTGAACATTTTCTGGAAGACGCAAGCCATGGATCCAAGGAAGATGAAGGTTGTAATTCTTAATTTCTTTTATACTCATAGTTTAATATTTTGTGAGTAAAATGAAAAGAACATTGATTTATTGATGTTGTATCGGTATGCACCTAATTGACATCCCAATATAATTGTTATTACTGGTGTGAGATTACGCATTGATGGGAACATTGATTCTATCGTATGGTTGAATTGCTCATAAACTCTAAATTACGCATTGATGGTATGCACATAATTGAATGAAAGATTTTATGCTTTGATCTCGATAAAAAAAGTTCAAGATCCGTGTCACCGAGTCTACTTATAAACTAATTTTTCGAAGGTGATTGAAAAATGACAAGGATAGTAATGTTAGCATGGGCTTTGGGGTTGGTTGGTGATTATGAAGGCGAATAGGGATTGATGGAGATAGTGCCATAAGTATTTGTTAACAACTCAAACTCAATACCAAGGTATTTGGAAGAATGCGGAGAAGGGGTTAACAATACCGAGGTAGAGATTTATTTAGCAGACGGGCCAGAGAAAAAGGTAAAGGGGGATGAGACGTATAATGTCTTAAACTGGTGGAAACTTAATTCAGTTAAATTTCCTATACTATCTCAAGTAGCTAGGCATGTGTTGGGAATGCCAATATCTACCGTTGCATCAGAATCTGCATTCAGTACTGGTGGTAGAGTTATCGACAAATTTAGAAGCTCCCTTACCCCTAAGACAGCTGAAGCATTAATATGTGCACAAGAATGGTTACGGTCCACACAAACGGAATTGCAAGATGTGGCCCCGAATGGTTTACAACTACAGGACCTGGTAGAAAAATTGGAGAATCTGGAAATTGGTAAAGATTTTCGGCTTTTCATTTATTTAACTATGTCTACTATCTGATGCATTTTTTTAATGTCTACTATCTAATGCATTTTTTCTCTTTGTAGATATGTTTGCTAAAGGAAAAGAGCCATGCGACGAAACTCCTATGGATGAAGAGTGAGACTAAGGTGAGTTTAGTAAAGGATATATTAGCTACCTGTTATTGCAACAAATTGGCTGCATGAATTTGCAGCCAAGATTTCCCTTACATTGTTTACTATCTCTAAAATCTAAATCCTAATTTTGATCAATTAGTATATTGGTTGTAGCTAGAAGATGTGCAGAGGAAAGTGAACAAGTTTGAGTTTGAAGACTAATAAAAGAGTGAAGGAAGACAAGAAGGAGCTTATTTTGTATTTGGCTTTTTAAACATGCATTTCAGATTTCTTTGATTGTTGGATTTTTTTTATGGTTGTATCATACTTTATTTGCTAGCTTTGGATTGTTGGTGGTTTCTGAATTTCTTTGAGTAACTTGCTTGATTGATTCCTAGTTTTAAATATTTCTCTGACAGGAACACAACGTTACGGGATTTAACTATTTCTTTGGTATGTGAGTACTTAATATATTGTATTTAGGAAGAAATAATTTGGGGAACAAGTGATGGATCATAACTTTCGAGTTCACAAATTGATACCGAAAAAACTGACACCGAACCGATTTAATAAAAAAAAACTGAATAACTGAAACCGAAAAAACCAAAACCGAATGGTTTGAAATGCTTAAAAACCGAAGTTTTTGGTTCGGGGTTTGGTTTTAGTCAAAAACCCCCCAAACCGCCCCATTCTCACCCGTAACTGTATGCACTCAAAAAAATAATAAGAACTAAAATTTATCAGAAATCATTGTTTTGGGACCAAATCATCAAATCAAAATCACTTTGTCCATCTCCAAATACACGATCATTCCACCATCCAAAATTGCCAGCGAAACTCACCACCATCATCTCCGTCAATTGATATCCGACAACCGGAAATCAGCACCATCATCAAGACCAGGTAATACCTCATAATTAAAACCCTAATCGTTTTTGCTAAATTTTTGTCAAACACAATGTGTGCGTTTATCAAACAATTAACATAATTGAAACATAATTATCTGTGGTTAATTGAATTAGTCTCCCTTTCTTTTTGTTGAAATTATCTGTGGTTATCTGTGCTTAATTGAATTAGTTTTTTTTATTGTTGGTTTGTTTAAGGCAGGTTTAAGATGGATACGAGTTGGATGTCTTTACCAAGATTTACCATTGAATATAAAAAAGGTCTTGACGACTTTCTTGATTATATATTTTATACTGAGGGTAAAAATGCACAGATTTCATGTCCATGCATTGATTGTGGTAATCAGATATGGGTAGATCGGGCGGAGGCTAGAACACATCTGCTATGTGTCGGGTTTATGAAAGGTTATACAATTCCACCTTTCAGTTCCAAATCATGTGATGCTCCTATGTTGGATGCTGAAGATGACATGCAAGGGTTGGTGCATGATGCCTTCCATCGGTTTGGTGATAGCACACAAGAAAATGAAATGGGAACACAAAGTGAAAGTAGGAGTACGCCAAACATAAAGGCGAATTTTTTTTATAAAGTGTTGGAAGAGGCAAATAAAGAACTATATCCTGGGTGTAAGTTCTCAGTTCTTTCTTTTATCATTAGACTATTTCATGGTAAGTATGTTGGGAAATGTAGTGACAAGGGTTTCAGCATGATGCTGGATACAGTGAGGGAAACCTTCCCCGATGCTTCCATACCGAAGTCATTGTATGAACTAAGGAAGATAATTCGAGAGTTGGGACTTAGTTATGATAAAATTGATGCATGTCCTAATGATTGTATGCTGTACTGGAAAAAAAACATTAATAAAACAGAATGTGATATATGCCATACGTCAAGGTATAAAGCAAGTGAAGATGATTCTGCAGATGAGTCAACCACACCTGATACAGATAAGAAGATTGGAGCAAAGGTTTTGCGTTATTTTCCGCTCATACCACGATTGCAAATGTTATTTATGTCATCTAAAACAGCTGCCTCCATGAGATGGCATGAAGAGAGTCGCACAAAAGATGGTTACTTGAGACATCCTGCAGATTCCCCAGCATGGAAAGCATTTGATTTTAAGTATCGTAAGTTTGCCAATGAATCTCGTAATGTCAGGCTTGGTTTAGCGAGTGATGGGTTTAACCCTTTTAGAACAATGAGTGTTTCTCATAGTACATGGCCTGTTGTTTTGACGCCATATAATCTACCTCTTTGGATGTGCATGCAGCAACCTTATTTCTTTCTATCTTTACTTATACCTAGCCCATCTGCTCCTGGGAATAATATAGATGTCTATATGGAACCGTTAGTGGCTGAGCTAAAGGAGTTGTGGGATATTAACGGAGTAGAGACTTATGATGCATCAACAAATAGTAACTTTCGGATGCGTGCTTGTTTGTTATGGACGATCAGTGACTTTCCTGCTTATGCAAATTTATCTGGATGGAGCACCAAAGGTAAACTTTCATGTCCTAACTGCCATAAACATACAAAATCAACACGCTTGACTTATGGAAAAAAAATTGTTTTATGGGACATCGTCGATATTTGCCTATTGATCATGCTTTTTGAAAAGATAAAAACTCTTTTGATGGCACAGTAGAACAAGACAGGCAACCCCATGGCTTAACAGGACCAGAAGTACTTGATGAGTTAAATGGTTTTGAAATTAAATTTGGAAAACTTGTGAAGAGCAACCCAAATTTACCTTTTAATTGGAAGAAGAAAAGTATTTTTTTTTAGTTACCGTACTGGAAAGATAACTTGCTACGCCATAATCTAGATGTAATGCATATTGAGAAGAATGTTTGTGACAGTGTCCTTGGAACGCTAATGAATCTAGATGGGAAGACCAAGGATCATATAAAAGCACGCCTTGATTTACAAGAAATGGGCATTAGACATGAACTTCATCCTATAGTTCAAGATAACAACAAAGTTTATTTGCCACCTGCTTGTTTCTCAATGGATAAAAAAGAGAAAGATATTTTTTGTCGTGTGCTTAAGAAGGTGAAAGTTCCAGATGGTTATGCAGCTAATATATCAAGATGCGTAGAGTTAAAACCTCCAAAACTGTTTGGACTTAAAAGTCATGATAGCCATATTTTGATGCAGCAGTTGCTTCCCTTGCCTTGCGAAATGTGTTGCCTAAGAACGTGCGCTATCCTGTGATGAAGCTATGTCATTACTATAAACAATTATGCTCAAAGGTTCTTAATCCAAATGATTTGGTTCAAATGGAAATCAAGATTGGAAAAATACTTTGTGATTTAGAAAGGATTTTTCCGCCATCATTCTTTGATTTCATGGTTCATCTTTCGGTTCATCTTGCTTCAGAGGCCAGATTAGGAGGGACAGTTCATTACCGTTGGATGTATCCAATCGAGAGGTGCACATTACTATTTTAGTAAATACCTTTATTAAAAAATATTATTGAATCTGAAATTCTTGGTTTTGATATCTCAGGTATTTATCTACATTAAAATCTTACGTGCGAAACAGGAGTAACCCGGAGGATTCCATTGCAGAAGGATATCTATCTGAAGAGTGTGTGTCGTTTTGTTCATTATACTTATCCAGTGATGTTGAGACCGTACATAATAAGACAAGTCGAAATTATGATGACGATGGTTTTGAGGATGTTTTACCTATCTTTTCTATGTCGGGTTGACCGATTGGTGCTACAAAGGTAGAAATAATGGACCTTGACATTTTGGCTAAAGCACATTCATATGTGTTGTTCAATTGTAGTGAAGTTGATGAATTTCGAACGCAAGTAATTATATTAGTTGTGAGTTTCATAAATTATATTATATGATTAATAGTTGTCGTTGTTATCATCATTATCATCTGTTAACACTGCAGTGAACATCTGGCGATGGTTCATCATGAAAATCGGAAAAAATGTAAGCGTGACATTCAACGTTTACATAGTGAGACTTTTGAGTCGTGGTTTCAAGATCATGTAAGGAATATACACAGGTTTATTACTTTTGGAAAATAATTATAATGACATAGCATTTTCAACCTACTAATACCCGGGTGTATAACAAAACAATTAACACATCTTGCCTTAATTCAGGTTGAGGAGCTACATACTAGAGGGGATCACAGAATCACAGAAAGTCTAAGGAACTTGGCAAGTGGTCCATCTGAGTTTGTGAAAAAATATAGGGGATTTATCATAAATGGTTTCCGATTTCACACAAAAGATGTAGAACAGAATAGGAAAACACAGAATAGTGGGGTTATGCTTCAGGCCATGACAAACAGCTTCTCGAGTGCTACAGATAACAATCCTATCGTGGGAGATGTAACTTACTACGGGGTTTTGAATGATATCATTGAGTTGGAGTATGCTATTGACAAGAAAGTAGTTTTGTTCCATTGTGATTGGATTTCGAATGGTTCAAGGAAAAAAGAATATGACAACGGGTTTAGTCTATTGAATTTTAAAGGATTGAAGCCTCATAACGAGCCTTTTATACTAGCTTCTCAAGCACAACAAGTATTTTACGTTGCAGACCGTGTTGACAAAGGATGGCAAGTTGTGATCAAGACAACGCCCAGACATGTGCATGACATGGATGAACAAACAAGTCTTGATGATGTGGAAACACATTTGCAGAGTGACTCATTTATGGGTCCTCAACCTGACAAAACCATGGATATTGAATTGGTTAGAGGTGGTTTCAATGGAACCGTTGTGGACAATAATGACTTAGTTTTTGGCGGAGATGAAGATCTAGTTGAAGCAGCTTCATGATTTCAATTAGCTAAATAGTAATACTCCCTGTTTTTATCTAAAATGAGTTGTTAAGAATCAATTACAAGCCTCATTACTGTTTATATAACTCTTGCTTGTACTCATTTTCATTATTAATAAAAATTCAAGTTTTTCATAATTCGAATTAAGCTAAAATTAGTTGTTAAGAATCAATTACAAGCCTCATTACTGTTTATATAAGCTCATATAAGCTCATTATAGCTTCTTGTTAGCTTATAATAATCAATTCAGTCCTAATCCAAGAATTCCAAAAAAGTCAAAGAAAGTCAACCAAGGTACTATTCATCAACTTATTAGAGCTTATTATAGGGATAAGCAGTTGAGACCCCTATTTTTGCCAATTTCATGTTGATTTCAGTCCATAGTAAGTAGTTGATAAATTTTCCTAAAGCCTTGGTCAAAACTAGCTCAAATCAGTCCACTATTGATATAGCAGACTTAATTTTTGGTTTTCCCAATTTGCAGCACATCCTTTTGATTTTTAATTTACTCATGTTAAGTTGTTGTAAGCTCAAATATTGCACAGAGTTAGTTGGCTAGCTTATCTAGCTATTATTATTTTTTCTAGAATTTTAAGAATTTATTTGGAGTGCTTTTTCATGGCTTGAAAAAGCCTGTTTTTCCCCTGCACCAAGGTTACAACAGCAGCCCTTAGTGGCTTTTTAGCTTCTTTTGTCATTTAACAGTGCTTATTTCCCCTATTGTGGCTTATTTTAGTTGTCCTTTTAGTTTATTATTAGTCATCTAGTTTATTTCAGTCTTGCCTCAGCTTATTAGTAGCTTATCAGCTTTTTTCCCCTTAAGCCTTAGTTTATTACTTGTTTTTGTCAACTGCTCAGTCCTTTGGGCTTATTTGTATGCTTATTTCAAGTTTCCAGCAATAGTTGTAGTTTTGAAAAATGCTTATTCATTAGTGCTTTTCATGTTTGAAAAAAGAAAATAAAAAAAAAAATCAAAAAGTCCAAGAGCAGGGATCGAACCCTGGTCTCTGGACTCCCAGACACACACCACTACCACTCTTGCCCTTGGGTCTTTTGCGTTTTATCCTTCTTTAATAATCCTTTTAACACTTATTCCCTCATTTGCTATTCGAATTACTTAGCTTATTCCCAGCTTATTTAAATAAGCTGGGACCTTTTTAGTATTTTTCCTACGATTGTCGTATCATAAAGTACTTTCAGTAAAACCTATGAGACCCAAGTGACAAGGGTCCTACTAAATTTTGTTATAATAAAACTGTTGCGAATAACCGTTGTAAAAACCTGATGTTTTATTACTTAAATAGCTAGTGTCCTATTAAGTTTTGTTATCATAAAACTTTTGTGAATAAGCGTTCCATAAAACTGATTTTTTATGACTCAAATATCAAGTGTCCTATTATGGTGTATCAAGTTTTGAGACCCAAGTATCAAGTGTCATATTAATTAATGTTTAAATAAAACTTTTGTAAATAAGCGTTCTAAAAAACTAATGTTTTATGACTCAATTAAGAAGTGTTCTATTATGGCGTAAGATAATAAAACCATAAACAATAAGCGTACTATAAAGGTTAATGTTAAAAGACACAGGTGTCAAGGGTCCTATTAAGTTTTGTTAAAATAAAACTTTTGCATGTAAGTGTTCTATAAAACTGATACTTTATGACTCAAATTTCAAGTGTCCTATTATGGTGGATGAATTTATGAGACCCAAGTGTCAAGTGTCATATCAAGTTATGTTTTAGTAAAACTTAATTTGAATAAGCATTATAAAAAGCGGATGTTTTATGACTCTAAAAAGAAGTGTCATATTATGGTGTATCATAGAAAAACCATTATGAATAAGCGTTCTATAAAGGTTAACATTATAAGACCCTATTGTCAAGGGTCCTATTAACTTTTGTTATAATAAAAAACGTTTGCGAATAAGCGTTCCATAAAACTGATGTTTTATGACTCAAATATCAAGTGTCCTATAATGGTGTATCAATCTATGGGACCCAAGTGTCAAGTGTCATATTAAGTTATGTTTTAATAATACGTTTGCGAATAAGCGTTCTAAATAATTAATGTTTTATGACTTATGTATCAAGTGTCCTATTATGGTGTATTGTAATAAAACCATAATGAATATGCGTCCTTTAAGGGTCCTATTAAGTTTTGTTATAATAAAACTTTTGCGAATAAACATTCTAAAATACTGATATTTTATGACTCAAAAATAAAATGTCCTATTATGGTGTATGATAATAAAGCCATTATGCATAACCGTCCTATAAAGGTTAACGTTATAATACCCACGTGTCAAAGGTCCTATTAAATTTTGTTATAATAAAACTTTTGTGAATAAGCGTTTTAACTAACTGATGTCTTATGACTCAAAACTCAAGTGTCCTATTATGGTGTATTATAATAAAACCATTGTGCATAAGCGTCCTATAAAGGTTAACGTTATAATACCCACGTGTCAAAGGTCCTATTAAATTTTGTTATAATAAAACTTTTGTGAATAAGCGTTTTAACTAACTGATGTCTTATGACTCAAAACTCAAGTGTCCTATTATGGTTGTATTATAATAAAACCATAATGAATAAACGTCCTATAAAGGTTAAAGTTATAAGACCCAAGTGTCAAGGGTCTTACTAGGTTATGTTATAATAGGACATCTAGTGATCAAGTGTCGTATTAACCTATCACATAATGGGACACCAACAACTAAATGTCTTATAAAGTAATTTATTAGGATCCATATTTTAAGTGTCCTATTAAGTTATATGATAATAGGACCCCAAATAATCAACCATCCTATTATATAACTTTTTAGGACACCGCCTAAGTAGCATTTATTTAAAAAGGACCCCAAATGCTCATATGTCCTATTAAATAGTTTTTTAGGACTCTATTATCATACCGTCCCACACAAAGGGTCCTAAAAAGCCACTTTTATTGTAGTGTTATAAATCAAATAATAAATTTAAAATGGGGCTATGAAAAAACTCACCTGCTATGATAGCAACAATGATAACAATGGATATGATGAGATAAGGCTCGGTCTCTAACCGCGACCTATTATGATGGTATGATCTAATGTAAGCAATGAATTAACGCAACACATGCAAATACGTATGTTAACGATACCACTTGTTAATTTTGAAACTAACGTTTATCGTCGAAAAATACATTTTTGACGTCTCGTTAAGTTATAAACTACCTTTCGTATAAATATGTTGAAACGGTACTCCATGATCCTTGTTTGGTGTTCTATCGGCAAAATATAATGTTTTCGTCGCAATTTAATATTTTCCTTAACTTGTGAAAATATGCCCAAAATGGCCTCGTAAAGCTAGTCGTGAAACATTGTACGTTAAGTGTTAGTGATCAAACTCGACGTTTTTGAAAACCTTGTAACCATGTCTTAATGTCGTTTTATTTAACTTTTGATCATACGCGCCTCGATTAATTAGAAAATCGGCTATCAATGTTATGTCTTGTAAAAACACTAGTTTTTATACTTGGATTATTTTTCTATTAGTGGGCTGTCAAAATGATTAATGTTCGTCGGGCTTTAAACGCGTATATCTCGGTCGTTATGAGCTCGTTTTCTACGTTCTTTATATCCACGGATTCGTACAAATATGAACTAACATATTTTCAATAGGTCGGCTCGTCTAGATCACGTCTAACATCTCATTTTATCCCTTGAAGTTCGGAAAAACAGCAAGCTATTTTCAGAAAATAGTTTTTCGTCGCCTAACTTTGAAAAATCATATCTCCTTCGTTATAAGTCGGTTTTTAGTGATTCAAGCGGCCACGGTTTCGTTTTTAAAAGAACTTTCTGAATATGAAGGCCAAAATAGTTCAAAATTTTCTGATTTTCCAGTTTATACGATTTTGGACAGTAGGTTATTTAGATTGTTAAAAACTCATTTCCTTGGTTCTAAACTTGATCATACCACTTCAAATCAACTCCACAAGTTCGCAAATCCTACCATACACCTTCATAGGGTGTCATGGGGTCCTAAACATCACCAACCTTGGTGGATTTCATGAGATCATTAGTGAAACTTATAGATCTAGTGTTTAAGATAGTTTATGTGCAAAAGTGGTATCTAAAACATAAGTAACTTGCATGAATAACTAATATATCTTGAAAATACATAAACATATGAATCAAAGGAAAATATAAGATGATCAAAATTTGTTCTTGAAACTTACATGGCGATTTGATGAGTTTTGATAAGAAATGATTTAAGATAGTTTATGTGCAAAAGTGGTATCTAAAACATAAGTAACTTGCATGAATAACTAATATATTTTAAAAATACATAAACATATGAATCAAATGAAAGTATAAGATGATCAAAATGTGTTCTTGAAACTTACTTGATGATTTGATGAGTTTTGATAAGAAATGAGTAAGAAACTTGAGATTAAATCACAAAACCCTAACTAGGAAGGTAAATGGGGCATGATTTATACTTGAACTTGAAAAATTTATGGATGATCTTGGGTGTTCTTGGTTTGGCCGATCCAACAAGAAGAGAAAAGAGAGAGTTTGGTGGTTATTTTGCTAGTGAAATTGTTATGTATGTGTTATAGTTAGTGGACTTGAAATTAAATCACACATAATTCATTAAATGCATTGTACTAGTAATCAAGTGTATGGAGTATTAGGGGTGATTTAGGGGGGCGGCACATGTGCTAAATATGGAAGGGATTTGATAGTTAATTAATGTATTGGTCCCCCATTTATTTAGAGTTAGCTAGTTTTGAGTATACATTGAATGTTACTGGGTACCGAGTTAACTAGAAATGAATCATGACGAGGTGAAATAAAATACGACGAAGTTGTAAAAATTGTAAAACCATATTCCTTGCATGAATCGGGTGTTAGAATAATTATCGGATTGAAATTTCGCAAACCGACGGAGTTATAAGCTCCTAACGGAAAATGTAGCAATTGGTTTAAAAACACCGGGTAAAGTAATAATATAATCTCTATATCATTATAATTAGTTTGAAAATATGTTAGGATCATAGTCGGGAGTATTGGGTATAATGTTAGTAGAAATGACTGAGTGGTAACGTTAATTAAAAAATTAAGCATACGTTAATGAAAATCACACAACCCGTGCATGAACTGATATGATAATGATGTTACTGATGATATGCAAAGTACTCTAGTCTGTATGACGTGTCCTTACTGATGATGCATGAATACGCAGCTAAACCTAACTGGTCACACGCATTTAAATACCCGTAAACCTAGTTTACGAAATGATGAATGATGCCCATGAACAGTGATTTCCCTCCAGGAATGAATAGTGTCATGTGAATAGTAAATTTTTTAAAAACTTCTTAAAGTCTCAAACAGAATTCAAAAATGATGAATAGTGAAATAATGAATAGTAACCTGTGAATAGTAATTTCTGAGGTGAATAGTGAAATTTGAAGCTTGAAAAAGGTCCTAAAATTACGAGTTGTGACATTTATTTCTTCCCCTGAGATATTTCCTCCCCTGAGATGCAAAAAACATTTCTATCCTCCCCTGTTTGGAAGATCTCTCACCATCATTCCATCATTATCTGATCTACCAATGTGAACTTGTTTACATGTAGCCATCAATTCCTTAAGAGTTTATGTGCTGCCCTCATCACTTCTAGGTGTGTTAACTCCTATGAGAGGTGATTCATGGGGCATTGATTCATTATCCATCAATGGATGATTTTGCTGAGTCCCTTTGAAAATCCTTTTTAAGAAATTTTTGACTTAGCAGTATATTCATGATTTTATTATAGAAAAATCATACTGCTTTCAACCATTTTGAAGGGATTAAGTGTGTAACAGACACTTAATCAAGATTTTGGTTTAAATTAACCTCTGGTTGTGTGAGAACCAATGTTTTTCAGTTACAAATAACTGCCTGTGTAAAGATAAACCTTTTCAAAAGGTTTTCTTGACAGGGTTTCAAGCTCATAGCAATTGTTACCTCTAACACAAGTGTTAGATTCACTTTTACTAGCGGTTCTTTCTATCAGATGTCCTTATACTTGCTCATTATACTTAAAAGTATAAAATGATAGAAAGTGAGTTGAGTCAGTTACTATCTGACCAACTGAACCATCAATTCAATGTGAAATATCATAATCAGATTTCAAGAAATGAGTTCTAAGGGATCAATTAACTTAGGAGTAAACCTTTGTTAATAAATTCCCAAACTCAGTCCATCATAAACCTATTATGTCAGCAACTGATATCATCATTCTGCGGCTTCCATTTCACTTGAAACTTCCTTTTTGTTCAATGTTCATACCTGAAAATGTTAGTCCAAAACCAAGAAAAAAATGCAAAGAATTTGTCTTATAGCAGTATCATAGTATGACTAACAAATATGAACTTAACAAACTAAAATTTGTACTAGCAGCACAAACTTTTCACTAACAGTAGTATTTTATAAATCCAGCAGTACAATCAAAAATTTATATACAAAAACACATAGTTTTAAATCATTGAGGATTAAGCATTCCAATACTTGCTACCAAGTACTAAAACCTTCCAACATCAAAAGCTTTCGTAAGAAGATCTGAAAAGTTGTGATCAGAATCAATTTTAGGAACTTGAATCAACTTTTTCTCATTACAATCTCTAATAAAATGATGTCTTATTTCAATGTGTTTTGTTTTAGAATGTTGTACTGGGTTTTTAATTATGCAAATTGTACTACTATTATCAATATGAATGACAGTGTTCATGAAATTGTACCCATAGTCAAGAAGTTGGTTTTGAAGCCATAGGACTTGACCACAGCAACTTGCAGTAGCTACATATTCAGCTTCAGTTGTTGAAGTAGCCACAATTGTTTGCTTCTTACACTGCCATGAGATAAGTCTACACCCAAGGAATTGACATCCTCCAGTTGTTGACTTTCTGTCCAAGCTAGCACCAGCATAATCACTATCCGAAAATGCTACCAAGTCAAAAGGTGATTCCCTTGAATACCATAGACCCAACCTTGGTTGACCCTTGAGATATCTAAAAATCCTCTTGACAGCTGTTAAATGAGAAACCTTTGGAGTTACTTGAAATCTTGCACAAGCACAAACAGAGAACATGATGTCAGGTCTTGATGATGTGAGATACATCAAAGAACCTATCATAGATCTGTAACTGTGTACATCTACATTGTCCCCATCTAAATCTTTAAGAAGTGGCTTCTCAGAGTCCATTGGTGTGCTTACCATTTTTGAATCAGTAAAGTTGAACTTCCTAAGTATCTCAGCAACATATTTATCTTGACTAATAAATATGCCTTCATATGATTGTTTAACTTGCAAACCCAAAAAGAATGTAAGTTCCCCCATGGAACTCATCTGAAACTTATGATGCATAAGCTTCTCAAACTCCAAACACACCTCCTTCCTTGTAGATCCAAAGATAATATCATCCACATACACCTGAACTAGCAAAAGATCACTCTTGTGCTTCTTGATGAATAATGTCTGATCAATCTTGCCTCTTTGAAATCCATTTTCAATTAAGTAGGAAGCTAGTGTTTCATACCATGCTTTAGGTGCCTGATGAAGGCCATAAAGAGCCTTAACTACTATGTACACTTTTTCTGGATGGTCAGGATAAATGAACCCTGGAGGTTGTGAGACATACACCTCTTTTTCAATAGTTCCATATAAAAATGCACTCTTGACATCCATTTGATAAACTGTGAAGCCTATAAATGAAGCATAAGTTAAGAAAAGCCTAATTGCCTCAAGTCTTGCTACTGGAGCAAAAACCTCATCATAGTCTATACCTTCTTCTTGTGTGTACCCTTGGGCTAGTAAATCTAGCCTTATTCCTAATCACTATGCCCCTTTCATCCCTTTTATTCTTGAAAACCCATCTAGTGAAGAAGCTCCTCTTGCATAGTTTCCACCTAGCTTGAATCATCTAGGGCTTTTAGAATGTTCTTTGGTTCTTCCTGTGAGAGAAAACATACAAACAAGCAAGAGTTTGAAAACTCATGCTGCTTTGAAGCATAAAGGGCATCAAGAAGCCCTTGTTGGTCTGAAGACATCAGTTGTTGTCTTGTCTTCACACCTGATTGTACATCTCCAATCACATTTTCTAGGGAGTGGACTTTGTGAATCCTGGTGTGTGGAGTAGAATGAACTTGATAGTTAGGTGAGATATTACTCAAATCCACCTCTTTATCTGAGAAATCTGCTTCATTTGAGTCTGAATGGCCAGCAGTAGAAACATTTGGCTCAGCAGTAGAAAAATTAAGCCTAGCAGTAGAATGCTCTGTCTCAGCAGTACTATCATCAGTAGAAACATTATCTTGTTCCTTGGTTCCGTCTTCCTTGTGTTCATCTTCAACATCTTCTTTAGCTTTACCAGAAGAAAATTCATCATTTGTTGAAGTTGAAGCCAAACTTGTACTTATTGGCATCCATACATGATCTTGATTTGTCTCCTTGTCTAACCTTGCCTCATTTGTTGTTTGTGTACCTGAAAAATTATTAGTTTCTGCAACAACAGGCACATAATTCATAGAATGGGTTAGTGTCTCAAGATCAAATAGCCAATTAGGACCTTGACCTGCTACATTGGATTTGTTCTCTAAAAATTCCACATGCAGGTTTTCATATACTCTTCTAGTTCTCAAGTTGTATACTCTAAAAGCTTTGCTATTGAGAGAATATCCAACTAAGAATCCTTCATCTGCTTTGCCATCAAACTTTCCAAGATGGTCTAAGGTATTCAGAATTGTCAAATGACATCCAAAAGGTCTAAGAAATCCTATTGCAGGAGTTCTACCTCTAAAAAGCTCATATGATGTCTTATTGTGAGATTTGACAACCAAAACCCTATTTTGAACATAGCAAGCAGTGTTGAGTGCTTCAGTCCAAAAAGTGATAGGCAACTTAGAGTCGGCTAACATGGTTCTATGAGTGTTCTATTTCTCCTTTCAGCAACTCTATTTTGCTGAGGAGTTCTAGCTACACTAAATTCTCTCCTAATACCTTTTTCCTTGCATAAGTCATCCATAACTCTATTCTTAAACTCTGTCCCATTATCACATCTAATGACTTTTACTCTTTTACTTACTAGGTTTTCTATCTCTGTAATGAAATTCTTAAGGATGATAGAAGTCTCATCCTTAGTAGCTAAAAAGAATACCCATGTAAATCTACTATAGTCATCAGTAATAACTAGACAATATCTTTTATGCATCATACTACTAACAGAAGTAGGTCCAAATAAATCCATATGAAGCATAAACAATGATTGATCAATAGAGTTAAAAATTTTGGGCTTACAAGTGGCTTTGTGTTGTTTGCCTTTAAGACAAGCAATGCATGTTTGGTCATTTTCAAATCGTTTTTGAGGTAAACCTCTTACCAAACCATTCTTAACAATCTTATTTATGGTTTTGAAGTTAATGTGACCAAGCCTCCTATTCCATAACATTGATTCATCCAATGTGGCCTTTGCAACAAGACAAGTTAGAGCCTTTTTAGGAACAATGTTCTTCATATCAACACTGTACATGTTGCCCATTCTTGGAATTGTAAGAAGTACTTGACTTTCATCAGGCATCTTAAAATCAGAAGAAAGTACAAGACATTTAGTGTCAGTAAAAAGAACTTTGTTCTTTTTGTCACACATTTGTGAGACACTAAAAAGATAATACTTAAGCTCTTGTACATAGTACACACTTCAAAATCTAAATTTCAAGTTTTAATAGTACCTTTACCAGAAATTTTGCCACCAATACCTCCTCCAAAGGTAACATAGCCACCATCTAATGTTTGAAAATTGGAAAGATAGGACTTGTTTCCTGTCATGTGCCTTGAACATCCACTATCTGAGTATCCTTGATCCTCTTGTTTATTAGTTGAATGTTCCTGCACAGAAATAAGGAGTATTAGTTTTCTTTGGGGACCCAAGTCATTACTGACTTGGATCTGCCTCTTGCATCAATGAAATGTAATCTTTTGAGAACAGTTGATGCAACATTGGATTTAAGAACCCAACATGCTGAGGCCTTAACAGCATTTGCCCTATTTTCCCTAGCAGAAGTATGAACTAGATGCTTAGCAGTAGAAACTGCTAGCTTTGTAGTTGTACCCTTTGGTTTCCAAACTTGTTTCTGGCCCACTTCTTTTGATTGAATGGGCCTTTTAACAGTTTTTGATGCATTTTTGTAAGTTGAAATTGCATTCTTAACTGTTGGTCTTGGGTTAACAATCATGAATGGTCTAGTAGTAGGAACTGCTTGCCTAGCAGTAGGAACTGCTTTTGAAACTGCTCTGGGTTTTGTTCTCTTAGAATTAGAGTGAAAGTGAAATTTAGGAGTTTGCCTTTTGTAATTCACCCTATTGTGTGTATACCCAGATACCCTTTGGTTGCAGAAAGCTGCAAGATGGTCAAATTCTCCACATACAAAACAAGCTTTGTTATAAAAGTCAAAGTCATCACCTAGTTGGTGAGACTTAAGGCCATTCCAATTCCTTTGGTTGCCTTTAGGCTTGTTTGTGGTTCTGTATTGTTCACAATATCTAACCGGTTTCCTAACATGTTTAACGTTGGTTTTAGGCCTATCAGTATTAGTTTTGACTATCTTAGGAACACTTGTTCCTGCTTTCTTAACCACTTCAGGTTTAGACATAACCTGTTCATCTTCATCATCATCAGATACCCAGTCTTCAATGACTACTTTATCTGATCTTCTATCAGATGACACCTTGTCCTCAGGAAGTGAAGTTCTACTTAAACTTTCACTTACTTTCTTAGGTTCATCAAGAACTAGCTTTTTTTTTGGCTGTACACCATATTGTAGCTCAGGTTGTTGAAATTCAGGTACACCTGAATTTTCTAGGTCAATCCCTGGGGGTTTATGAATTCCTCTGTAAGGGGGTGGGACAGCATTATATCCTAACCCTGACTTGGCTCTATTAATCACTTGACATTCTATCATGTTGGTCACACCTCTAGAAGCATGTCCTAGTGTTTATGTAGTCAAGTGAATGTTTCCATTTTCCTTTTTGATCCTATCAAAAGCCTCTCTTAAAATCTTAATTTCAGCATCTCTAAAGAATATGTCTTGTCTAAGAAGAGCTTTGTCATCAGAAAAGGCCAATTCATTTTGTTTGTAATGAATGATCTGCTTCTCTAGGGATTCTAAACCATATTTATTGTCTACTAAGTCTTGTTGAGTTCTGCTTAGGACTTTCTTTTGGTCATCATAATGTTTGATTAAAGTTTGTAGTTCTGAAAGAGCTGTGCAAGTATTAGAAAAAACTTTATGATTTTGTACCTCAGTAGAGAAAGCCATGAGCGCCATCTATGAAGAATCTTCTTCTTCATCAGCCATGAAACTCCAATCAAAACCTAGCCCATCAATAGCTAACATAGCTTTTGAGTTTGGCTCAAAAACCTCTCTTATTTTGGATGTGCTTCCAAAACCTTTATTCTTGCTATCTTGCTGCCTTGGCCTTCTACATTCTCTTGAGAAGTGCCCCATCATGTGGCAGTTATAGCACTCTATCTTTGACTTGTCAAAACCAGCAGTAGCATTGTTGCTGATTATGAGCTTCTTCCCCGTCCTTTGATAGAACTTATTGGCTCTCATGCTAAGAAGAGAAATTTGCCATTTTAGGTCCATTTCCTCCAGATCATCATCATTGATCTCTCGGAGGTCTTCATAAGTAAGCATGGACCCATCATTTCGACTTGTGAGAAATGCACAACAAGTCTTCTCATCCAAAATTCCCATGGTACTGCTTGATGAACTAGCAGCACCAACACCATCAACAACTTTCACCTCTTCACTTGATTTTGAGGTACTAGGAGTTGACATAAATGCCATGTTCCCAGTATTAGAACTAGTACCTCCATTTTTCTTCAAATCTTGTTCCACAATCTTAAAGTTGCTATACAAATCTATTAATTCCATGGTGTCAAGGTCTGGCTTGTTCTTCCAGACTACAACATGTATAGCCCACTCTTTTGGTAAGCTTCTCAGAAATTTTGAGTTCAAATCTTCTTGAGGTATTTCAACCCCAAGAATAGCAAGTTGGCTCACAATATTCTGAAGCCTATTAAACATATGGTCAAGAGATTCATTGATGGTAGAGGAGAAGTTTTCAAACTGCTGCTTAAGCAGTGTCTTGTGGGTTTTCTTGGTGGCTTCATTTCCACCATACCTGGAAAACATAGTTTAAATAATGACTTGGCATCTTTGAACTTGCTGAAGTTTAAAAGTTGATCATTGGGAATTGTCATCATCAGCATGCTTCTTGCCTTTAGATCATTTTTCTTCTTTATTCTGTCTTCTGCAGATGTTGGGTGCATCTGTAGAGTTGTAACCACTTTGTCCTCCACTGTTGATGTAGTGGTTGTAGGCTGGTAAGAGTTTCCATCTTCAATAATTTCCCAAAGTGCATAGTCTTGCACTTGGAAATATTTCTCTATCCTCAGCCGCCACATTTCAAACTCATTCTGTTTGAGCATGGGTAGTTTTGCAGCAACATTGGTCTGAATAGATTCAACGTCCATTTCTTCTTCTTCTTCTTCTAAATCAAATATATCAGCCTTGCTCTGATACCAATTGAGGGGATGCTTCGATACACTTGAAGGGTGTTAGTCCTTTTGTAATGTGTGTATATGATATGTTTGAGTTAATATGATTAAGTATGCGGAATGTACTTAATCACACTTAGAAGGTTATTTGGATATGGAAATGGAACAGTTATGTTTGTAATTGAGTAATGAACAAAGAAAGTTTATCACCAAACGATTCAATATTATTCAAAATAATACGAGTGATCTTCACTATCACTAGGGTTACAAAACCTTGAATCTTATGTTTCTATGACTTGTGATATTGTTGTGTTTGTTCTTTTTCTCTTAACAGAGATTCTAGTTCTATTCTTTGCAAATCTTAACACACATTAATATCTAGTCTAAGATCTCTCATTTATAGTTTTAGAGAGATCTTTACAAATATTGTCAAGGCTAATCGAACACATGCTTGAGAGTGTCAGTCATTAAGACACAACATGTATCTGTGTTTACAACTTGTTACTGAACACTTTGTCTCAAGATATTATCTACCGTGTATTGTTGACTATTATACACATAATATCTTCGTATACTTATCCAACCAGCAGTAGAATACTTCAACAGTTATCCACTCAGCAGTAGAATCTTCTTCACCAGCAGCAGCATCATTCAGCAGTAGAATGTTTAACGCTAGCAGTAGAATCAAATGCACTAGCAGTAGAATGATACTTAGAGTATTTCTTTGAGCAGAAACGATCTTGTGAACATATAATTTCCAATACTAATCTTCAGAATATTTAATTCTCAACAAAAATGATGAATTCAAAGCTCAACTTCAGGAAAAGGGTTTTGCAATTGCAGCGTTGAAAAACGAGTTAAGAAAATTGACAGGAAATGTTGTTAACACTAAGTTTGCAACATCATTTGGGAAATTGAACATTCATTCTTAGACAAGGACTGCGTTTAGAGACATTCAGGCCCAAGTTATTTGTAATCAGTTTTGATGAAATACCATCACTTCAAGTCAATAAGGAGGCGTTGAAAATTCATTTGCTTACTCAAAGGATTAGTTGGTGTGTTTTGTCACCAAAGGAAAAACATACACAACCCCGAGGTCAAAACACCGAAAATCAAATTGTTTATCTAGATAGTTGCGTAGATTAATCGATTCCCTAGCAATCATCTCTGAATTTAGGTCTTTTTTGAATCCAAACAACGTGTGCTCAATGTGGTGTTTTGATGAAAATATGTTGATAATTTGAGGAGTGATGCTATGCTTGTTGTTCGATCTCTATAGAAACAAGAAGCCCAACAAAGAGTTTATATCATCAAAACCCGGTAGGAGTTTGTAGAAAGGTTTTCTTCTTCGATCGTATGAAAAAAACATCTCTAGATTTGCTTGGAAGGATTTGCGTAGTTTTTACAGATTGTTGGTTTGGATGGATCAAAAATTTTGGTGCTACAGGTTGACAGTGCCCATGTCTAGATCGATATCATACAATAAAAGAAAATCTTATGTATGAGTTGTTTTTGATTATAATTGAGGTACATAGTCCTTCATTATGAGGAAAGACAGGGTTTGGGTGAAAAGATGATATCTATGAAAGGTGGTTCAAGCAAAAGCAGAACACTACGACAATGGTTTAAATCAGCAGACTTCGAATTCATGATAAGACGTTGAATACACAGAAGTTTTTCGAAAATTGCCATTAATGTCCTCGCAATTGCTCTTACATCTTCCTTCTCAAGAAAAAAATTGCAACATATCTTCGGAAGAAAGCTCTTCTGCCAAATCAGAAAATATCGCATTCTTGTATAAGATTGTGATAGGTGCTCTTTCGAAATTGATTTCGGAATTCATCTCGGAATTGGTTTCGGAATTGGGTCTTTATCGCAATTGGTTTCGCAATTGGTCTCGCAATTGCTTTTCGCAATTGGTCTCGCAATTGGAGCTGATTTCGCAATTCACCATCTTCTCGCAATTCAGCAAGTTCTTCGCAATTCAAACAGTTCTCTCGCAATTGGTCCTTATTCTCGCAATCGCAATTGGCGGGAAAATTTGAGTAAAATTTAAATTTGAGGAATGAATTAACGGTCAGTTTTTACGCGAGATTCAAATTCTGGTTCAAGAGTGAAAATTTTGGCCCAAAATTCAAATTTTTTGGCCAAAATTCGAATTTTTCTGGAATTTTCGGCGTAAAAATTTCTTAAACTCAAATTTTTCCAGCATCATTAGAATGTCATTTTATGGCATATTTCACATCAAAATCACAAATAATATTATCGGACTGCACCTTCAACATCACCACGTATAGCCTAAAAGATCCTGATCAAGATTCACAATCAGATGACAATGGTCAAATTATCAGCTGTGGCTACAAGGATGATGATTCATTATTACTTATTTGAAGTTGAAGTGGAATATCTCGGGTACGTGTACTTAGTATCTTGAAGATATCGGGGTTGGTTGGATGCATGATTCTTCGAGATCCTTGTTTGTGCACTCATGGGAATAGTGATTAAGTCTTGGGTTATCTAGTTTTCATAGGTCAAGGGGAGGATGGACGAAGACCTAGTTAACTATCACTTAAAGGAGATACGTTGTAGTACTCAGTGTCACACAAAGATGTGGATAATTCAAGAGAGGTTCATATACAGTTAAGGAAGGATGGATGGGTATATGAAACGACCTATATGCTTTAAGGAGTTACGTTGTAGTGCTCAGTATAGGTTCTTAGTCACACTATCGTGCAAGTTTAAGTCACAAGTTTGGGTTATTCTACTTCAGTCTCAAGTTTGGCATAGTGGGTTTTCTCCATCAGTAGTCACTACATGAAGCTGTTGTTTTTAAAACAGGAGGTTAGACTGGGCGTATCGACATCTTCTCACGGGCTGATATGATTCCTTATAAAGGGCTTCCAGTTTGTATTTCACGTACACATCAGTATGCTGATTCCGATGAATCGTAATCATCAGGGGAGAGAAAGGTGTACATCGATGTACATACTGGTATGCATTTCAAGTCTTACGAGTTGCTGAGGGCCTTTGATCGAGAAAAGATGGCTACAAAAAGGTTGCGACTTCAATCCTGATCATAAAAGCGGTTTTTATCACTCTGTGATAAAAATGGTACTTCATCGACAAAGGGGTTCTTTCGCAGTTGAAGTGTTTTGCAATTCTTTCTCGAACATAGACTATCGCATTTTGTGAGATGAAGATGTTGATACTTCATTCCCCCGAACAGATTCAGGGCACTCAAGGCACTCATTAAATGAGGTTGTCAGTTTGGGGGAGAGCACTAATTAGGGAGAGCACGGGAAGAGCACTCAGGGTACTCTTAATTAAACCCTAATTAGAATTGCTCACATGGTTCTTCTGCAAGTAAAGAAATGAATGCTGAGAAGATTCTCCAAGCTGAACGAAGTAATGACGTTTGAAGACTATTCTCTGTGCTTATGGTTTATATTTTACTTGTAGGGAACATTGTAAGCAATTCCCATATGACTTCACTTTGGGGAGAGATTGTTAGCCTTAAAGTTTCTCATATTTGGGAATTGCACTTCATTCTTTATACAAGGACTAGTTTAGACATTTAGGCTAAGTTAGTCATTGTATTCTTTGTATAAATACCCTCCTATGTCAATACTAGGAGGGTTGAGGATTCATTTGTATCAAAGGGGTGTGTGTGTTTTCTCTAGCTTCTCTCTAGAAAAACATACACACCCCGCCAGTCAATAAACCGAAAATTCAAAGTTTAATCTTATGTTCGTGTTTATCATGTTTCCTCCACCTCCATGTCGTGAATCTTGGTCTTTACAGGTGTGAACACTAAGTTTGAAAAACAATCAATCTTGGGGAAACCACCACTTAGAAACCAATCAGTTGTTAGACAACCGACTGCGTTTGAACGACCAAAATCCTCAAAACCACGGTTTGCCTCCCAAGTTGATTTGAAACAAGTTTTGTGAAAACCGGTCACTTCACAGTCTAGACCTAAGGAAAAGGAATATACGCTTGCAAAACCTCATCATATGAGTGCCTCTAGCTTTTCTAGGATTAGTTCAAAGCGTGTGTCATATGTGACACCAAAGGAACATATTAGACATAAAAACAGTGTTCAGAATCACAACCTAGAGGATGCTAAGAAAAACACACATGAAAAGACTAGGAATTTTCCTTTTTCTAAGAGTAGTTGCGTATCGATGAAAGCGATTCCCGTAGCAGATCACTCTAAGAATTCTAGGTCTTTTTCTGAATCCAAACACTGTGTTTGCTCAACTTGTCAGAAATGTGTTTTTAATGCAAACCATGATGATTGTATAACAAAGTTCCTGAAGGAAGTGAATGCTCATGCTAAGGTTCAATCCTCTAAGACTAGAAACAACAAGAAGCCTGTAGAACCAAAGAGTTATACTCAGAAACCTGGTAGGCAGATTGCTGTAGGAAAAAGGTCTTCTCTCAACAAGTCTTCCACTGTACATGAGAAACCAAACACTCCTAGATCTTGCCTTAGGCGGATACCGACGGGTAGATTTTTTAAGATTGTTGGTCTTAGGTGGATACCTATTAGAAAGATGTTCACTGAGTGCACTACCAAGGTTGACAGTGAAACCCCAAATGGTCTAGATGCTGATATCACTAACCCATATAAATGCAAACAAACTCTTAATGTCAGTGCAGGTAGTCTTTACATAAATGCAGGTACATCGCTCACTCCCATTAAGGAAAGACTCAGGGTTTGGGTGCCGAAAAGACTGATATCTCATGAATTAGGGGTTCAAGCAACTCAAGCTTGATGAACATCTACGACAATGACGTCTGTTCATATCAGTTCAGGCCTCGATCTTCATCGATAACGACGTTTGAATACATCAGTTCAAGCCTCGTTCTTCATCGACAATGACGTATGAACACATCAGTTCAAGCCTCGGTCCTCAATGTCAAAATGATGGCGTCTGCTGACAACTCTTCAGGCCCTGTTCATCAAAGAAAAGAGAAGTGTACACTTAAGTGCATTTTATCTTCGGAAGAAGAGAAATCTTCTTGTTTATGACCATTCTCATCAATAAGCTTCATGCTCTTCCCATGCTAATTCAGTCATCAAGTGAATCAACGGACTTTGGAGTATATTCTTATTCACTTGTTCTATCAAAAATGGCAACCTCCAATGCAATTTTTGAGGGGGAGAAGTGTGAATAAACTAAATGTCAGTCATCAAGTGGAGCTACTTACCGTTGATGGTATTCTTATTTACTCGCTCAATCAAAAATGGCAGTCATATGCAATTTTTTAGGGGGAGAAGGGTGAATAAACAGATTGTCAGCTATCAAGTGGATCTACTTACCGGTGATGGTACTCTTATTAACTCGCTCAATCATATGTAATTTTTGAAGGGGAGAAGGGTGAATAAACAGATTGTCAACTATCAAGTGTATCTACTTACCGGTGATGGTACTCTTATTTACTCGCTCAATCAAAAATGGCAGTCATATGCAATTTTTGAAGGGGAGAAGGGTGAATAATCTGCTTGGTAATTGTGATTTGAGAAATGGTCATACGAATCTCCTTCAACACCTAATGTTCCACTTATTCCTCAAGGTGTTGATTATGACTCTCATGATATTGCACGCTTGAATAATGATCCGCTCTTGGGTATTCCTTTCCTAGAACCAGGTTCTGAAGAATCTCCTTATTCACGGATTGTTGTTCCATCCAATGTGCACTCGGTAAAGCAACCACAAGAACATAAAGGAAAATGTCGGCTAAATGTTAAAACCTATAAGATTTTGCACATAGAATGTCAAGTAATCATGGAGTTTATTTGACATCCCTTATTTGAGACTGAAGGTAACTTTCACAAAGGCGTTATCTAATTTTATCTTGAAGTCGGGGTTGGTTGGATCCATGCCTTTCAATGATAACTTGCTCGTGCATAAAATTTATGATTGGGTCTTGGATTATCTAGTTATACCCGATGTAAGGAGTTACAAAGAAGTTCTCACGGGTTATAGCTATCACTTCAAGGAGTTACATTGTAGTGCTCAGTGTCACACGCAGATGCAGATGTGGATAGTCTCAAGAGGTGTTGTACTTGCTTTGACTCTTAGTTGAGTGTATAAGGGTACTTAGGGGTTTTTCTTCCGCATCGTTCTTCAATCAACAACAGTGCAAGCTTAAGTAACAATTTTGGGGAATTCTTCGTCAGCTTTAAGTTTGGTATATCGAGTTTGCTCCATTAGTTATCATTTCAAATAGCCTACATAAGGGTTAATAAAGATAGTCAAAGAGAGTTTCGGTAGTGGTTGATTCTCATTTGATACATTTGAGCCAATTTTGTTCTTCTCACAAGATTTCAAGTATATGTGCGTAAAATGTGTTGCTGATTCTGAGGTATCAAAACCAGCAAGGGGGAAGGAGACATACATCGGAATGCACAACGAGTACATGTGATGAACTTTATACTTCTTCTTAGTTGAAGTTATTCCGGGAAGACAAATGTCATGACCGCAGAGAAAATCAGTGTCTTAACTCGTGGCTTTTGGTGTATTATTCCAACTACGTGGGGGAAGAGATGTAAGAAATAGTTTCTGATGATTAAGAGGTACACAAATGTATGATGACTACTCTGGATAGTCGGTATCCTACAGAAGGATATGTGTTATCATTTCGACTACATACGGGATAAATTGCTTACACTCGGGACTTAGTTGACTTTGGTGTAACAATTCTCATCTGCTATTTCCTGAAGGGAGAAAAGTGCATTTCTGAGTCTTAATTGATTTTGATGTTACGTTTTCGACTTCATTAACTGGATTGAGTGTGTACTTTGGGTTTTTGGGCTTCATACAATGAGACTGATTGCATCACTTCAACTACGCGGGGGAAGTGGATTCTGGATACCTTCGGTATGCATTCCTTCAGACCTCAGCGGGAAGAAATGTGAGAAGAAGTATTCAAGCGTGAGATAATTCATTGCTGATCTATTTGATAATCCCCTGAACGGAGAATCACAATGATTATTCTTAAAAGGAGCAGCAATATTTGACGTGGTTTGCTATGGTTTCCGCTGTACACTTACCTTATGTAAGCTTGAAGAGCTTGGAAACTGCTCAAAAAGAAGATTTTCGGTTTGGGGGGAAGCTATAAAAGCTTCACATTGAGAAGGCTCAAGTTCAGGCAATTTTTCAGGAGCCTCGAAAGCTTTGGTGGTGAAAGTTTAAGTAATTTTGACTACTGACTTCTACAAAGTCCAAGAACAATATCTTTATTTCGGTACTCATGTCAACATCTTCTTAAACTGAATAATTTATTTTGTACATATTTTAAACTAAATTGTAAATAGAAAATTATAAAACCGTCAAAATGTAAATAGAAAATTATAAAACCAAGAAAAACCATAAAAATCAGAAAAATAAAAAATACCAAAAATAGTTCCTCTAGGCATGTCTTCGGTTTATCGATAACATTTACGGTGTTAGAAATGTCATTCAATAATGACACGGGACTTTAAATGAAGCTCGATCAAAATTTAAAATGAATTGTTAAAACATGTCATGATGGCTTGCTATTACTTTAGATAGCAACCCGCGTTTTTCAAAGTGGGGAAAGTACGTCGCCAAAAAGACAGTTGTTCCTCTAACTGGGTGACGTTCACCCGGGCATGGATTACTTTATATCCATGTTTCTTTAATCTTATGTACGCCTCAATGCATTATTTCTTGTAAAAGAAGAGAAATCTTCTTTGTATACAAATAATTTTCTTTCTATGATTCTTCTGAAAATTATTTGTGTGACACATGGTGGTAATGTGTTTGAAATTCTTTCAGACCTAGATTGTGCATAAAATTTGTCACTCAATCAATGACTACAACTCTTTAACTAGAATACGGGCCGTTAATTGAGGGGGAAAGTGATCTCAAATTTTATATCATCAAACGGGTTTCTTGGTTATCTCATAACTTTTAGAAAAGTTTTTGCAGTTAATGGGGTATTAGTTAAAGAGGAACTTACTAAGCTTTATATCTAATGGCCAAATGTGTTAGTTGTTAGAAAGATTAGGGCATTATGTGCAATTTGTGTATAGTTTCCTAGCTTTATGTAACTAGAAGGTTCATTTGTGTCACTTTGGAATCCTCGTTTAATCCCCTAAATACTTTAAAACTCAAAATCTAAAAGAAGTTAGAAAACCCATTGTGATTGATGCTCTTGAATACTCCATAGGCATTTGTATGATTTAACTGAATGAGCTTCAAATGTTGATTGACTTGTGTTAGTCGAATCTTTGTTGATTTATTGCTTGTGAACTCAGAATATGCTTAGGTATGTAGCTATCGTGTTAGAATCATGTCCCTAAGATCCTGTGTTGAATGTTGAAATATGAGTGAATTGCCATGTTCATGATTGCTGATTGCTCTTCATGCTAGATAGCGGTTTGATGTATTTCCTGACTATGGTTTGATTATGAGATGAATATGGTATTATGAGTTGGCAAGTTGCTATGTGGTAGCTATTAATGAAAAGTGAATCTGTATGTATGTATATCTGTGTTGATATTCTTATGCAGATTCCATGGCCAATATGAATGTGCCAGTTCCCGCTCTAACCATTTGATCAGATGTTCAAACTCTATTGACTGGCTCTGAATTCACCAAAACAACAACATCAATAACAACAACAACAACACTGTCATCACCACCACCACTTTCATTTCAACAAAGCAATACTTATTCTGGTCTCGCCAAGTGGGGATCTACAATACTTGGGAAGTTTTGTTGGTGGATGGATAATTGATGTTGACTACTGACTCCCTCAGAGAAGCGGATGATCACATCGTCTGCGCAAAAAGGTCAATATCATTTGTGTCATAACGATTATCTTTGTACATGATAAGTAGTGGATCTCCCTCATAAATTGAGGGGGAGCAGTTGTATGCCCCGTCATCATAATATATTAAATCTGACCACATTTTCTCCCACATTTTCTAACTTATTTAAATCAATTGGGATCACAAATCTCAAAAGGTTTGAAATTTTTGATCGAGGGAGAGAATGTGATTTAAATATGAAACCTGATGAAAATGTGATTCTTTGGACTTAAATGTAAGCTCTCCCATATGTGCTAAACTCTTTCGCATATCGATGCACATATTGAGGGGGAGCAAATGGTTTGTGATAATAAAAAGGATGTGGCATCTCATGTGACCGCGACTCATACTTCACCACTGAATTGACGAATCAAAAACTGTCATTAATCGAAAGGACAGGTCCTGGCCGGGTAATAATTTCAAGCTGGACTAACCAGTGATGTAAGCGTGTCTCGAAGAGGACGTGTCTGAGTAGAGTGTACCATTTCGAGAAACTTTCTGTGGACTTAACCAGGCCGGGTAATAATTTCAGGCTAGTCTAACTAGTGATGTAAGCGTGTCTCGAATCGATCATGTTCACTGAAAGTGGATCAATTTGAAAAGTGCAAACTCCACCCAACATGTGCAAATTTATAATATAATCATTCGAGCACTTGTTAAGGGGGAGCATTTGAAAAGTATAAAACTCTCAAAGTGTTGGCAAAATGTGTTTTCATAATCATAAACACTTTGAGAGATTTTTCAAGGATTTGGTTGACGGCAACATAGGATAGTCATGAACTTATAAGGTGGCTAAGGTTAGGAAAACCGTCCTATGATCCGCCAGAGCCGGAGGGATCTACCCAAGGACAATACCAAATAGTTTGTATTAGAAAGTCCTTAGGTATGATTATGAAAAAGGAGTAATATGAGAAAGGAGAAAGAATGGTTGAAGAATTAAAAAGAAAAGTAATGTGAAAGGGTGAAAAGAAATAGCCCTCCAAATTATTCAACCTTAGGCAGAAACCGGTTCAAGACGTCATGGACCCAGTGACGCACTGCACTAAACCTTCTAAGCCACTCAAGTTCTATTAAAAGGACTTGTTTCATTCTCACGGGGAACCCTGCATAATCTATAACCGCTCATTGCGAGTTATGTTGATATTGAAACAGGAGACACCGCTCCAGTCTCCGACTACCAAAATTGCACTTATCGAGTATAGAGCCACGAGATGCATCATAAGATCTCATAGGAACACGTGTTACTTCTACGCTGGTTGTTCAACATTAAGGACACCAGTTGTAAACTTATGAGTCCTACGCAGATCTTAGCAATCTGCCAGAACATTTATGAGGGAATTTACAAATCTAATTCTCAGTGATTGAATGGAAATTTCTGCTAGGGTCAACATCAAACAGCCCTAAAAGCAGGTCACTTCGGTAATTCCTTGTGGATTAAACTTAGTGGTCGCGGCGGTTTCAAACGGTCTACAGTCGTGGAGTGAACTCCAGCGACTCACCTAATCGTTGATTTACTACGGTAGATCTTGTAAGCCCTCTGTGGGTTTTCGATTTAGGAACGGCCTTGGTAAGGATTAGAGAGAGTTTTCACACTATGTTGTTAATAATCTCGAAGTCCAAACCTGTAAGTACCGGACGTTTTATTGCTAACTGTCGTATGCAGGAATTCCTGGCGGTTGTAGCTGATTGCAGAAAATATGCCAATCCATTACCACATGCTCACACTACACCATCATCGTATTCAAAGAAGTCATGATAAAATAAAAGACCTTCAACACTGCTTCTACAAACTCTGATGCTGAAAATCATGACCCAGAATAGTGTGAGCATGTCGGCTCAAAGAGTACCACATCACATGGAGACATATTGCTAAAAGATGACTTGGAGACATACGTTGGATGAAGACATCAAAGAATCACCAAAGATCATCCAAGACAGAAGAACGGTCATCAAAAGTTCACTGTTGAATGTACAAAGACTAATGAATTTGAAGAATCAAAGACTACGAGCTATGAAGTCAAATTCATATGAAAGAATGCTAGAATTCAAAATATTATTTCCGGGGTGACCTCCCTTAGGGGGAGATTGTTAGGAATATAAATATTCATGTGAAGACTCGGTCACCCCGAGTATCTATTTAGAATTTATGTAGCTCGTAGGAGTATTAGTATTAATAGTATTAGTTTAGTTATATTAGTATTTGTGGAGTGGGTCGGGTCTTTACCCACTATCAGCTCACTCCATAGCCCGCTAGGGGCACCTAAACCTTGTAGTATATATACCCCTTCCCACACATGGGAAGGGTTGGAACTTCTTACACATTCAACTAATATATCTCACTTTCTCTCTCTCAAACTCTAAATCTATTCGGCCCAAATCTCTATTATGTGTGTGTTATATGTTTGTGAACTTCTTACAATTTTTTCAACCCCTTCAGCGCTTACCGAGACTTCATCACCAGCACCTTGTTGGGCATGTTCCAGTACTAGCTCCATCTCAGTCAGCACTCTTCCCTTATACTCACTTGTCTCCATGTGAAGTTGTGATATTTGAGCATTCTTTGAGATCATCAGCCACCGTAAATCTCCAAGCTCATCCGTTGTGGTGATATTGCCTCCATGTGATTTTTGTTGTGACTTTTGGACTTCATGCTCACACATTTCAGGATCATGATAACTATCATCAGAGTTGCGGAAGCTGTGTTGTAGGTCTTTTAACTTATCATGTTGTCTTTGATTATGTTTTGTAAGTGTGAGCATTGAGTGTGGATTGACATGTCTCTACTGGAATTAGGAACCACCATCACCATCTTTATATGAATCTGGAATGAAACAGTTAGCAATAAAGTTAGAGAACGAGTATGGATTTGTCATTCGTTCGATGTAGTTGGATTAACCTTTGGTTCCGTGAGGACCGACCTGTGATCAGGTAGAATCCCCTTTAAAGAAGATTCTCCTTGACAGGAATTTCCAGCTTGTAGTATTGAGTTTTCTAACAAGTTAATGTCAGAATCATCATACTAAGCATGTTCTCATACCAGAACGTCTCAAAGCAGACAGCACGGTAGAGTGAATCAGTGAATTGAATACCCACTGATTGATGGGAAATTGATTATAAAAATCACTCGCGTGTCACTCGATAAACATTTTATGCAACACGACGAGGGTTATTTACATTGAATCACATTTCTGTCATAAACACTTTTGTTTAAAAAAAATTCACAATCAATGTGCTCGAAATTCAGTTGGTGAGCACATTGTAAGGTTTTCCAAAAGCGTCCGTCAATCCATTTCCTGGAACAAGTTTGATTCAAATGAGAATCGCCCCATCGTTTCTTTCTAGTTGTCACAAGTTTGGTCCATGAAGGATCTCAAATGTCACCCACCAAGAGCTTGTTTGATGTTGACTTTAGAAGGATTTCCATCTTCATTATGAATTCTTTACGTATCACTCGGATGTTCTGGCAATACCACGAGGATAATGCGTAGGACTCTTCATATATATTTTCTTGTTTTTCACGGTGTATGAAACAACAAGCATATTGGAAGTGTGTCCTAATGAGATTTATTGATGCTTTATAATTATTTCAAATGTGCTTAGAGTTTTATTAAATTTATTTGGTGTTTGATAATTTATGAGGGGGCGGCAACACATATATAGTGAGAGAGGGAAGAGATTTTTGATATCTCGTTGTGTGTTTCATGACTCGTTGAGTTTAACAGTGAGTCGCGGTGTCCCGGTTTGACACTTACAAGTAAAACGTATAGAACGCATTTTTGTAGGCGTTTTTATATAAGTACTATAAAAACAACTTTTTGGACTCGAGCATGAGTTTAATAAATTATTGCCATAACTAATAGAGTTTCGGTACGTGTGTGGTTCGTTCTCTTGGTTTATGCAGTTTAGTTAAAAGTTATACGCAAGAGAAATATGTAACCTCAAAAATAATAAAAATATTTGAGTTTTAAGGTTAAGTAAGGACCCGAAAAATTACGGGTTGTTATACCTGAGCAAGTTGACAATGCCAAAGATAAGTTGAATCCAAAACATTCTTGATTCTCTTATTATTGATGCTATACATTAAAATATAATTATTGCATTCATTCATATCAATTTCAAATACACCATTCAGAGCAATAGCATTAAAATAAAAAATATTATTTAACGAAACAGAAATTCCATTGCTTGTAACAATATGTTTAAAACCAATATCCAATAAACACGAAAAGGAAACAACACCTCTAACAATAGTAGGTGCATAATGACAATTATTTAAAAACAGTACTAAGCCCGAAGGCAAAACTAATTTAAATACGCCTATAGCTTCAACAGCTGCCTGTGCTCCGTTACCCACGTGTAGATATTGTTCACCATAGGCCAGTCTCCTTTCAACTCTAAACCCCTGCAGTGTATTGCAAATGTGAATACCACATCCAGTATCGTATACCCAGGAATTTATTTTATGAGGTAATGAAAATAATTCAATCATGAAAAAGTCACCTGAAGTGCTGGGTTTACCAGCCTCAACCTTCATCTTTTTTCACACGCAACTCCTCAAGATAGAGTGGACAGTTTCGCTTCCAATGTCCTATCTCATGGCATGGTGACAAGCCTGATCCTTCTTGTTAGAATTCACCTTGTTCTTCTTAGGTTGTTCTTATTAGGCATAGGTTGATAGGCCATAACTTGTTTACCCATGTCAACTTTACCCTTACCCTTCTTATTCGCCTGCGGTTTTGGCTTTCGGATCCTACCTCCTTGTATAGCTAATACCTGAGGAGTAGGTGCCTTGTCTGGTAAACCCTTCTCATAGTCCACAAGCATTGCGAGCAATTCTGTGACTGTCTTCCCCGAGCAATTCATGTTATAGTTTTGAACAAAAGCTTTAAAATCCTTGTTCAAGGATCTGTTGATTAGGTTCACACACACATTCTCAGGATAGACGTAGTTGATCTGATGTAGTTGGTCCATGTAACTCTTCATTTCCAACGCATGATCACTAACAGGTTTACCTTCCCCTTGTTTGCAGCTATGTAATGCATCGATCAAATCCTATAATTCAACTGCAGGTGGCTTCTCATAAGTCTTTTGGAGTTCTTGAAGCATATCATAAGGAAAATAGTTCTCCAAATGCTTTTTCAATTTGAGAACCATACTTCCAAGCATCAAGCACGCAACTTCATTGTGCCTTTTGTACTCCAATTTCTAGGCTTCTCTGACCTCCTCGGGTTCATTAGCAGCTGGTTTAAGAGGGCAAGGCTTATTCAAGTATTCCAGCTTTTTGGACACTCTCAAGTCAATCCTGAGTGACCTACACCAATCATTGAAATTCGGGCTAGTCAATTTTTCCCTTTCAAAGTGATTATTGAAAGCGGATAATAGTACAACATTATCGGGTTGAGCCATAGCCATTTCTACAGAAAAAGTTCAAATATTAGTATTCTAATAATACAACTTTTCAAGAAAAGAAAATACCCAGAAAATATTCATATAACCATTTAATCTTCTTGAAAACTAGGATCCAAATTTTCATAGTTTCACTACATCAGTTGATCTGCTAGTAGTGAAAGTACAAAATATTGTAATCTGTCGAACAATAATCGACAAACAATTTCCGACTCCTAGATCATTATGGGATTTACATTTGCCAAATACAATTTGCAAAGTAATCATGTTTCATCCTATCTCATGTCTTAAGTTTTTAGGTCTCACTAACAGCTTAATTAAGTCATCTAATTTAGAAACAGCAAATTCTCCATTACTGGTCTCACGCATAATGAAAATTTACCTTGTCATTAAAATCTAGGTAAGGTCTCACTTACGCTCAATAATAACTTCAAGTGTTTCTTATAATTAGATGGCATGGACTTAAATTTTAGGGTATCAATTTTAACGTGTTAATCAAAATATGTACGAAGAAGCATGCACACATCTTCGTATCATAAGTTTTCAAAACGTTTTTATATTTACCAATTTAGGCTAAGATTTAAATTAACAAAGTTTTAATTGAGGTATTGGGTTCACCAATCAAAGAATAACCTTCAATTATCGCCCACTATATCGTACTGCTTCATGAGTCAAAAGACTTAAGTTATTCGGATAATTACCACAAAGTGGCACGTGGAATTGAGGTCAATTCACCCTTAAGATGATTTTGTACATTAATAGCTTACTTGGTAGCTCCAATTTGATGCACAAAGGAGCGGAGAGACAAACGTCAACACTAAATGCCAATTAAAAATGCGCCTCTTTCGGTTTGACAATTTAATGTCAATCCTCCTTATACCCCTCTTATAGTTTGTAAAAACTGGGTGAGCCGTTCACAATATTGGTTCAAAAATCATCACTCAATTAAAAGTTTATGATTTTAAGTCTTAAAAACATGTTATAAACTATAATATTGATAGTCTCGCCTGGGAGCAAATTACCGTGCGAAGCGAACCACTATCGGCACATAAGACTTTGCAATATGTATAATTTATCACATCAAGTTTCATAGTTATTTAGTCGATTTATTTTCTATTCAAAAAATTAGCCTTTTATGCTTACAACGTGTCATACAATTTAAACAAAAAATCAAGTAATTAATAAAAATAAATAACCAAATAAGCACACATAATCTTAACAATTAATTTATGTATCAAGTAGCCACATGCAAACTTGTTGATAAAACATATTAATAATCTTTCTATGTTTCAATATGCATATATTTAACTGATACTATCACCTACAATGGTAGGTGAGCCACATGCATCAACGAATCGATTGCGTTAGTATTAGCAAGCATATACCAAATAGCACATAATAGATTCATTAATAAAATTAATTGAGATCTTCCCCAACTTTAGATCTATCATAATTACATGTGACAATTAATTAAACCCTAATCCATGATAAACATGCATGTTTCATCATGGATTAATTCAAGTCACATGATACGCACTTTAGTTAAATAAAACATGTTACAATTTTTAGGGTTTCAAAACTACAAAACTAATTTTTAATTATTAAGGGCAATTCCACCCCCCCCCTCTAAAAAATTAGGGTTTCGATTTTTTTTAAACCCTAAAAATCGAGTAACATAAACCTAATCCAAGATTCATTTTTTATGTGTTTTGGTAATTTAATTACATGTTAACCTGGCTCGTGATGCCACTGTTAGAATTTAATAATCATGACTAGTTCATATATATATTAAACATGTAATCATATTACATATGCGGAAGCGTAGGATCTATTTTAACATATAAAAGATTAATCGAAAACATACAGAGAACGTACCTTTTGATTCTAGCAAGAACAAGAATCAAACTTCAACCTTCTTCTTAATAACAAAAGTGGATTAATGAGATACCCCTTACCGTTTTGTATCTCAATCCAAGATATATTAACTATAGTGAGTTAATATCCACAATCTTGTACACACATACTATAACCGAATTAATGAGATTGCAAGATCTTGAAAACACAAAATAAACCAAAACAATTTTGTTTATAAAACAAATATGGATCAACCCTTTAAGGGTTTAATTGGATCGACCAAAACAAAAGAATAAGAGAAATAGTTTTAGGTTCATAGCAAGAGTGCAAGAGTTGTGAAACAATAACCCTAGGTCGTGTATTTATAGAGTGCAAATCTTGGAGAACAAGTTGTCTATGGATTTGGTATCCCAAGCCCATACACGACCGGCCTAGGCAATACCTAGGGATTCCGGAATCTTTTTGTTCCTCTAATTTCATATATAGTCATTCTCTTATTCCCTAAAGGCCGTTAGTCAATTCCCGTTAACTACTTAACGTCCGTTAGTCGTTATTTTTCTGTTTTAATAATTAAATATATAACGGTTTATATATTAATTATTATATATTAATTCCTCATACGTAATGTGTTCAATCCCGTGGTCCTGAGTTTGATTCTAGACATACATACATTAATATTTGTCCATTAAAACTAACAACTATTTCATCCCTTTTTGTTTCCTTATTCTTTTTAATCGGTTGAAAGTCACCCTCGGTAATAATATGCCAAAGATCAATGTATTTTGATTTCACATACGTTTCGAATCTTCTTTTCCAATATATAAAACAATCGTTTTCAAAAAGTGGTGGTCTTTTTATAGACTGCCCTTCTTGATATTTGTCGAAATCCATTGATCGATTCAAGTTTTAAAGTACAATTTATTTTAAAATCTTTCCTGACGTGGCTTTGGTACCAATTATGGAAAACTGGAAGGGGGAGGGGTGTTGAATAGTTTTACCGGTTTTTAATTTGTTTTAAAACTTTACTTGTGAAAAACTTTGATTTGATTCTTTTGTGAAATCAATCAACACCAATATGAACACTAAACAATACTATCTAATATAAACAATAAATGTAAGGAAATGAGATGGAAATATCAAACCGGGACAAAGAGATTTATAGTGGTTCGGTCACGAAGCTCTTCTTCGCCCTACTCCACTCCCCGAGTACCAAACTCGAGAGTTCTAAGCACTATGTCAACAAAGCTCCCTTCAGGCGGAGAAAACCGTACAATGTCTCTTATCCTTATTTCCGACACTAAGCTAAATGTTAAGTAATAATCTTAGCTAGTACCAATCTACCACGATCCACACGATCCTTTCTAAATTACACAATCAATACACTTGACTCGATCTACCAGATCTACCCTTGATCCACTTGATCAACACACAAGCCCACAAGCTACAAGAGATCTCCAAGATCTCGACAAGATCACAATGATCTACTCTCACAAACTACTCAAAAGAAAATCAACTTGATGTATGCTAGGATACAACAAGTGTGTAATAAGTGTTACAAGTGCACTAACTATAACTACAACACTTTGTATCTTCTTTGATACTTTGTGTTCTTCACTTGCACCAGTAAAGGAATGAAGGTGACAACTTGGTTGGATGATTGGATCACTCTTTAAACAAAAGAAAACTAAACTAAATGATCAAAGGAGAGAAGATGAGATAAGAGTTTTGAACTCAGAAAATTGTGTGTGAAAAAGGATGCCAAAAAACTGTGAAGAGGGCTGGTATTTATAGGCAGAGAAAATTTGCCCGTTATGGGGACACGGTACCACTAAATTTAGTGGTACCGTGCCAGATAAGGACGTTTCAATTTTTGTTTTTAGTGGTGAAAGTTTATTTGGGGAAATTTGGAGCTGATTTTGGGGGGGAAAATAGCTGTTATAATTTTTAAACTTATTTTTCTAATAAAACATTTCTTTATAATTCAAAAATAACTTGTAAGGTGTATTTTTGAAAAAATGTTTTGTCACATTAAAAATGTGAAGTTTGAAACAAAAATTCACTTCTTTGATCATTTATCAAGTTGTAAATTTTTTTGTTTATACCTAGAGTGATATACGTAGAAACGGGATATTTTGACTAAAAATTTGTTTACGTTAATTTTAACGTAAAGTGTTTTCACATTTTGTTATCATCAAAACGTGAAGTTATCGAAAGATATAAATAACGTTTTTAGAACATTATTTGCATCAACACGGGAGGTAACTATTCATTGTCCATTTTTTAGTGGTAATATTGATTGTACTGGAAAAGAAGGCATATCAGCGTTGATGAAGTGCACCTCCACAATTCGTCAATTGACATACGGCGCAGTTCCTGATGCTTTAGATGAATATCTGAAGATAAGTGACAAAACTTCTCGTCGATCTCTAGGTTATTTTTGTGATTCTGTTATGGAAATTTGGTCCATAGTATTTGAGGAAACCCACTATGACTGATGTCGTAAAGCTTTATCGACATCATGAAAAAATGCACGGGTTTCTGGGGATGATAGGAAGTGCTGGGAATTATCACAAGATAAGAGAAGACTTAATGGAAGAACAGAATTAAGTCTGGTGGACTACGTAATTAGTTCTGTTAGTGTTATTAGTTAAGTCTTCTAATAGTTAAGTCTGGTTGTTCATTAATAAGTCTGGTACAGTAAGTTAAGTCTGTTTGACTTTAGCTGTTAAGTCTGGTAATGAAATTTAGGAAAGTTTGTTAGATATAAGTTAGGAAAGGATACGTAATTATCTTTAGAGAAGATACGTATATCCTTCAACAAGTTTTGTATCTAGGGTTTCCTTAGTGTATAAAAGGAATCCTAGTAATTAGTTTTTGATAACGACGAAGATTGTAATCACTTAAATTAAAAGAATCAATATACGAAGTTAGTTATTATTATTGTGTTCTCATTGTTTGTTGTTAAGATTCCGCATTAACAATAAGCAAGGTGTTAGAGTTTCTTACTTAGATCGATTTGGTTTATACAAGTCGTCTAACAAGTAACAAGGCTACCTGGATCCATAATTCGTGTGGACTAACAAGTGGTATCAGAGCCTGTAAAGAGACTCTGAGTTTGAAGAAACACAAAAACCAAACCCTAAATTCATTCATTTAAACCCTGCAACATGTCTGACATTGAAAATCCCAATAAGAATGATGGTTTCTCAGTTCACAATAGTGATGATGAAAAATCAATCCATGATGAAGAAAAACCTGAAGCAAGCACATCTAGACAACAACAACCCATCTCTTCAACAACAACCATATCCAACCTAAAACTCCCAATCCTAAAAAGAGAAGAATATGACATCTGGGCTATGGAGATGAAACATTATCTGGAGTATATTGACAGCGAAGTCTGGAAGGTCATACAGAATAGAAATTCGAAGAAAAGGATTTCACAAGGAACAGATGGAGTGATTAGGATATTACCACCAGTATCTGCTGAAGAGATACGGGCTATTGAAAAGGAGAAGAAGGCCAAGACTATGCTGTTAATGGCAATTTCCAAAGAGCATTTGAGAAGGTTTCATGGCATGAATGATGCCAAAGAAATTTGGGAGGCTATTAAGAAAAGATTTGGAGGGAATGCTAACTCGAAGAAGATGCAAAAGGTTGTTCTTAAACAGCAATTTAAACCTTTCAGTGTATCCAATTCAGAGGGATTGGAAAAAGGTTAGGATAGGTTTCAACATCTTCTATCACAATTGGAGGTTCATGGTGCAGCTGTGTCAGAAGAAGATGCAAACCAAAAGTTTCTTAGAGCACTACCAAAAGAATGGTCAAGTGTGACATTGACCATGAGGATGAATGGTGAAATTGACACCATGACTATTGATGACCTGTACAACAACCTCAAGGTGTTTGAACAGGAAATCCAAGGAAAAGCACCTTCAAGTTCTGCAAATGTTGCTTTTGTTTCTCAAGGCAAGAGCAGCACTAACAAGGTTAAGTCTGGCATCATTAATTCTGGTGGTTATGGAACTTCTTCTAGCAGCATGAGAAAAGAAAGAGATGATTCCAGCAGGCTTTGTGTTGGGTCCATCAGTACCCAAGAATACTTAAAACAAGATTTGGACACAAATTAACTAAGTGTAAATTAAACCGAGAACAACTCAAGTCACTGAGTAAACAGTCACTCAGTGAGTCATCTTCAGGATGCTTAAGGCGAATTCAAGAAGAAGGATTCACTACTCAGGAAGGCGGTACTCCCTGAGTAGGACTTAAGCCATAGAAGAAGATGATGGTTCAGTGAGTGTTGGACAAGAACTCACTGAACCCCAGTCTCCTCAACAACATTAAGTGATTGAAGACTGAAGAACTCAATGCCTGAAAGAAAGGCGGAAAGATCTGGGAAAAGTTTAAAATAAGATCAAATCTTATCTTGTCAGGAAGAAACTTTCCCTAAGACGGCTAAAAGTCATGGAGTGTCAGACCAACCACTCCTAAAGACTTTATAGTCCATTCCCATTGGTTCTTGGAAATGACAATTACTGTTGTAATTGTCAGACACGCTTGCTTCAACAAATTGTTGTTTTTTAATCACTTTTACTCTTTGATACTTGTGTATAAATAGGTTCAAAAGGAGAGAAGTTGGGTGTGTTTTGTACATTGAAAGCTTAGACTTTTACAAAGCAACTTCTCTCCTACAAAGAGTAATGTATCCCTAAGATAGCTCAGTGGGTCGAATTGTTACCACTCAAAGCAAAGCTTGAGTTTAGATAGGAGACACCACCATACCTTGTCTGTTCAATCCCAAGTGTTTGTTCCGCAAAACACTTGGGTAATAGATTCTTTGATTCATTTCTAATAAAAATTTAAACGTTGAAAAATACTTGTGTGTTTTTACTTTTACGTTTTCATTAATCTGTTAGAATTAATCATAACATTGTATTAGTCATAAACATGAATTGATTAACTTTCTAGTTAACTCTAAGCGTGTTAAGGGAACAACAAGTGGTATCAGAGCCTCTGGTTTATAAAATCTTTCAAAACTAACCAAGAGTGCTCAAGGTTTTTAAAACCAAGATCCTACTATGGCTGATATTAATGTACCCCAGCTGGTCGATAAAAAGGGTGGCAGCTATTCTGCTGTTGCACCCAGACTAGAAGCTGGAAAGTTTAGCAAATGGAAAAAATGTATGATTTGCTATTTAACTGGTATGGAACCTTACTACATCACCTGTATCAGGGATGGCCCATTTGTCCCTAAGACTGCTGCAGGGCTAAACAAGCATTAGGCACAACGGACCATTGATGAGAGAAGGGTGGTCAATCAAGACCAGCGCCTTAAAAGCATCCTTATATCTTGTCTTCCTGACGATATAATGGAATCAGTCATCAACTGTCCAACAGCCAAGTAAACTTGGGATGACTTGGTTAATAGCTTTGAGGGCCCCTCATATACCAAGGAAAACAGGGTCATGGACCTGAAACTTAAGTATAATACTTTCAGGGCAAAAGACTCTGAAAGTCTCTCACAGACTTATACCAGATACAAGACTTTGATAAACGAACTATCAAATGATGGTGTAGTATTATCTAAGCATGAGACAAATGTTGGCTTTGTCAACAGTCTCCCTGAGAAGTGGCTAAACTTCTCACAAGGCCTGAGGAATGCTAATCACATTCAGACCCTTGAGCTCCCTGAAATATATGGGAAATTTGTCTATGAGGACAGCTTGATCTCAAGGAGATATCCTGACTCAAAAGCTCTTGAGTCCAAAAATGCCTTAACCTCCACACCCATCTCAACTGCTTTCTATACTAATGGTGTTGTGCAGGATTTCCAAGAAGATTCTGAGGATGAAATTGATGAAAGGACTAGTGATGAGTACCTAAAAGATTTAAACTTGGAATTCAAAGAGAGGGCACTCCTTGCTAGTTCAAAATGTTTCATCAAAAGAAACCAGTCCAGCTTTTCTAAAGGAAAAGCAAATGAAACCACTGAATGTTTTAACTGTGGTAAAAAGGATCATTTTGCTAGGGACTGCTATTCTAAAACTACCTCAGAATCATCTTACAAATTTTCAGGAAATAGTTCCTCAGGAACTAACAAGTTTCAACCTAGAATGTTTCAGTCGACCCAACAATTTCAAAACAAGGGTCAAAAAGACTTTGAAGCAAAATATAGGAAAGCCAAGGCTAAACTTGCAATTCTTGAAATTAATCCCTCTATGTCTCAGGCTGCTCAAACACCCAAACCTGTTCAGGCAAAGAATAAGGTTTTAGTAGCTGAAGCTTATGAATGGGATGATGAAGAGGTCTCCTTAGATGAGGAAATTAGAGTGAGTGCACTAATGGCACTCTCTGAAGGTGAACAGGTGGCTGTTGGGAAAAGCCATGCAAGGAATGGAGAGTGGGTAAACATCACCATGAAAAAGGTAAACACTTTATTTTCTATGGATGATGATTCTGATTGGCAGTCTTACATGAATTATATTTGTGTAGATCTTAAATTTGTTGAGGAACAAAGGCTTAACATGTGTTCAAAATATAACAACAAGGTGTCAGAATTGAATAAATATAGAGATGAATTGCTTGTACTAAAGCAAGCCAAATTAGAAACAATAACTCTACAAATTCAGAACACTGAAATTTTGAAACAAAACCAAGCCCTACAAACTGAACTTAACAAAGAAAAAGCTGTCATCCAAGGCTGGACCAAAAAGAATCCCAAGGTCATTGACACTGTGGGATTAAGCTCTAAGAAAACCATTGGAATTGACCCTCTTATGGTTGATCCCAATGTGAGTCACAGTGAATTAACCTTTGTTACAGCTGGCATATCTTTTGAGCAAGAAATGCTTCCCAAGTCTAATGACTGGATTGTCAGGGACAACCCAGTCAGTAAGTTACCAAACTTTGAGACTGGAAAGATCTTGCTTCCTGAAAGTCAGGCTTTGAAAAATATGCTTGGACTTACTGAACAACTCAGTAAGCTTAAACTCAGAGAACAGCTCAGTAATACTGAGTCGGTGAATGAGTCTGAATCAGAATCAGAATCATACCCACCACTTCCTCCACTGAATACCCTTCAGGGTGCTGCACCAAACTTAGGCCTCCCACCAATGGTCTTCTCACCACACTCTCCAAAGGAGAGATCAGGAATGGGAACAACCATCCTGAAGAGACCAACCCTTGAAGTCTCAGTAAATACTAATGACTCATCAAATTTAGTCCCTTCTGAAGTAACAACTTAAAGCCCTGACTCAAAATTTGATCAGTTGGCTGAAATGGTCAGGAAGCTTGGTGAGAAGATTGCATCTTCAGAGAAATCTTCTCAATCCAAGAAGGAACAAAAACCAACTTCCTCAAAGACCAAACCCAAACCCTCAAAACCCCTTAAAAGATGTGAACTGTGTAACTATACCAATCATGTCACTGACGATTGCTATAGAATTCTTTATTTTATGGTTTGAAAAAAGGATTATCACAGGACCTCTGATCACAAAACACATTCAGTCACATCAAACATGGCAAGTCTTAAAGCTCAGTCTTTAAACTATCCTTCTGATTCTAAACAGAAACAAAAACAAAAGGCAAAGCCTTTTGCACCTTGCCCTTACTGTGGGTTCAATGAACACCATCCTAAGGATTGTCAAATTGACAATTGTTTTGAAAATAGTGGAAGTTCCACTCATAACACCTTAGGACGTGGTAAGGCCATTCAGGCCAATAAAGGTATGATAATGTCAGCCTCTCAGTCCACTGAGTCTACATCAGCAATCAAATGCATAATATGTGGTAGCTCAGTCCACTCCACCACTGAACATAAATCAATTGAAATTGTTAATAAGACCCTCAAAGCTAAGCCCTCCAAGAAATGGAGTCCTTGAAAGAACTGACCCAGTTTACCATTTGTGCAGAAACATGCCAGGGATCCTGTTTGGCACCTTGATAGTGGATGTTCAAGGAGCATGACTGGTGTGAAGGAGTATCTGCACAAGTATGTGGATGAATCAGGACCCAAAGTGATATTTGCTGATAACTCATCATGTCTCACTGAAGGTTATGGTTCAGTAAACTGCAATGGTATAGTCTTTACTAGGATAGCTTACGTAAATGGTTTAAAATACAATTTGATAAGTGTCAGTCAACTATGTGATGCGAAATACATAGTTCAGTTTGATGATAAACAAGGAATCATCTTGAATGCTAATAAGGAAGTTGTCCTTAAGGCACCAAGAAGACATGATGTTTATGTGTTAGACATGTCCAGTCTGACTCAGAATGGAACTTGTCTCTTTACCAAGGCCACTGATACTCTCAACTGGCTTTGGCATAAGAGACTCTCCCACCTGAACATCAAAAACATAAACAACCTTGTAAAACAAAACAAGGTCCTTGGCTTACCATCTCTTGTGTTTTCAAAGGACAAACCATGCTCAGCTTGTGAAAAAGGTAAACATCACAGAGCATCCTTTAAAACCAAAACCAACTTTTCCATCAGGAACTGTCTTCATCTTCTCCATATGGATCTATTTGGACCAATTAGTCCTAGATCCATTAACCATGAGAAGTATACTCTGGTCATTGTGGATGAATACTCGAGATACACTTTGGGTATACTTCCTGATCAAAAAGGGTCAGGCAGCTGAAACAATTATTTCCTTTGTCAGGAACATTGAAAATCAAAATGACATCAAAGTCAAACAGATTAGGACTGACAATGGAACAGAGTTCAAAAATTATGAACTTGAATGTTTTTGTGATGAGAAAGGTATTTCACAAAATCTTTCCTCACCCAACACACCTGAACAAAATGGGGTGGCTGAAAGGAAAAATAGAACACTCATTGAAGCAGCTTGGACAATGCTAAATGGATCAGTCCTTTCCAAACACTTTTAGACTGAAGCAGTAAAGACTGCCTGTTACACACAAAACAGATCTATCATTGTCAAGAGACATAGCAAAACTCCTTATGAGTTATTCAAAGGAAGAATCCCTGACATCAACTACTTTCATGTCTTTGGGTGTCCTGTGTTTATTCATAAGAACAAGGATCACTTAGGAAAATTTGATGCTAAAGCTGATGATGGATACTTCCTAGGATACTCACTTGTCTTAAAGGCCTTCAGGGTGTTCAACACTAGGAGACAGCATGCTGAGGAAACATTTCATGTTACCTTTGATGAGAGCACTGATGCAATCAGTGTCTCTAACAACTCAGTGGAAGAGATAGGTATTGTTGAATCATCAAGATACCCTCCTGATGAACATCATGCTGATAATGTTCCTTCCACTCAGTACCATGTAAATGCTGACATCTCCTATTACATCATTCCCCACAACCTTCCTTACCCAACCATCACTGAGCTTATTGAAGAACAAAATACTGATGAATTCATTCAGTCAGTACAAAGTGCTCAGGTACTAAACAATCTCAGTGATGAGTCAACCCACTCAGACACTCAAGATGCTAAAGAACATCATGTGTCTGAAGCTGATCCTACCCATCAGGCCTCTACAAGCTCTAATCAGTTTCCAAGACCTCAGGACAGTTGGACTAGGACTCAGGATATAGAACTTGTCAATATAATTGGTGAGCCTACTGAAGGCATGCTCACAAGGAGCATGGCTGCTGAACTGAGAGCAGCCTCAGCCAATGAATGCCAATTTGTGGACTTCATTTCCACAATTGAACCCAAAAGTGTTAAGGAAGCTGATTCGTGTCAATTATAGTCCAAGGAATTGCAAAGGAAATATGCAAAACCCGAGTCGTTTGTCCCGACGAAGATCGAATGGAATTTGTGTTCCCAGGACGTGATTCGTATAGTGAATAAGAAAAAGAGTGATTGATTCTTGGATTACACTACGAACAATGAAATAATAAATGAAAACTACTAATTAAGCTACGGGTACAAGTATACTAAGCACATGAATTTAAAAACGAAAACCGGAATTTAAAAAACGTTACGCGACGAATTTATAAACGTACATAAAAGTGAATTTCTAAAATTTAAAACCTAAAAATGCAAATTAATTTTTCCTATATTAAAAATGATAAAAGAAAATTTTTGGAAAAAGAAAAATATTTTTTTGACTTTTTAATTATTTTTTATGAATTAAAAACTGATTTAAACTATTTAAATGCTTTAAAAATATTAAAACAAGTAAGAAAAATCTGGAAAATTCTGAGTAATTTTAAAATTAAATGACTGATCTAGGAAAAATAATATCAGAAAGTAATTCAACTTAAATAAGCTGAACAGTCAGATAAGCTCTTTTCAAATAAGCTAAAATTAAGCAAAAGCTGTCCAACAATTATCAACAGCTCAGGACTATTAAATCTAACTTCTATAAACTTAAACCAAGTGAAAGAGATCAAATAAGCACAGGGGATAAGCTCTAAATTAGCTGAACAGATTAAGACTAGGACATATTCAAATGGCTTGACAGCCCTATTTCATGCTACTCTAGAAGCCAGGAATAAGCTCCACTGGCGAAACCAAAAGCAACTTAATAAAACTCATACTACAAACTACTTAAAATCTAAATATGCCTAAATTTAAACAACGATTGCTATCCTAATCAGAGCCTAAAACAGATGGTCTTGGACACAAACACTGAGTGCAGCAGATAAACAAATTGAGTGGCTGATTAGCGGACTAGAATGAGCTGTCTTAATAAGCTAAAAACCACAATCCCAGATATTGTACTACAAGCTTGTTGTATGAACTAGCTACAAACCAAATTTGAGATCCTAAGCTTAATCCAATAAGCCACAAGAGAGAATAGATCAGCAGCTTAAAAACTAACTTACACTAACTTGTTTAGTGACAGCAGAGTTGGAAAGTGGCGCAAAACTTGTTATAAATTTGACCAACTCTAAACCAACCTATACATACTGATTTTAACACCTAAAGACACCTCAAAAAATGCCAAAAAGGGACTTCAGAAGCTCAGCTTGAACTGAGCTTATTGAGGGCAGATTTGTGCTTTCAAGTCAAATAATGGACAACTCACTCTTAATAAGCTAATAACCTTAAACTTCTTACTGAGAGTTACACTATGTTATACAGCTTTAAACTTCTAATACCCAAACTAATGATCAAGCTAACTTACTTATCTGAATTTAAGGCTACAGAGACAATTAACTCAGGCAAAGAACACCAAGAACAACAATATGCAGTTATGACTAAATCAGACAGTAGGATCTTACAACTACACTAGAACATACAAGATCAAAACAGAAGCTCTCATATAACCCACAATCAACTTAAACAAGCTAAATAGAGCAGGTTCAGACTATAGCAACAGGATTTAAACTACTAAATATTAAAAGGCAAGTTTACTACTATGAAAATGAGAACTTACTAGGATTACCCTAGCTGAAAAAAGAGATTTCATTTGAACATAATGAGCTTAGAGTAAGCTCAAAAAGAGATAATCTATAAGTCCTAGGGGTCTTCAGTCATCAGGATAAGCTCAAGTGCTTATCGGATAAGTTGTGTTGACTTTTGTTGACCACAGTTGAGAATTGAGATTCTGATGTGTTTATGCTACTAAATGAACTCACACAAGCTATATCAGCTGAAATGAGCTTAAAGGAACTAGAAAGAGCTTATTATAAGCTGAAAACAAGTAATGAAAACATTTTTTTTTAATTAATTTTGAGATTTCTGGTTTTTATAGTTTTGAAAACATAAATGATGAAAGTAAGAGTTTAAAAACTTAAACAAGCTTATGAAAAACTAAATGAGATAAGAGATAAGCTATTTAAAACCTTTTATAAGCTAATTGAGCATCAAAGTAAATTAGAGAACTCGATTGAAAATTGAATTAAACTAAAAATGAGATTACAATAAAGTTGAAATTACAAGATTAATTGACTAGAAAATAAAATAGCAGCATTTCATTACACTAAAACTATATTACCCTACTCCTAATCCTAATTAACTAACACCTTTAATATGTAACTGAGGAAGGCTATTTATAGCACTCGAATGAAGCTTCCAGGGGTCTTTCTTTTCAATCCTCACCCTTGATCTTTGGCTTGCTCTCCACTCTTTAATTCTTATCCGTAGGATTGTTTTGATGACATGTCCCATCCAATCAAATCGTTCCATTAGTCCATGCTGGCAATCCGTGTGTCAGGAGGTGTCAGAGGCTTCTAGAAACACTAATCATTGGGTAATTATTATTAGGAATGGGGTAATTTTGGGGTACGGTAGATTAGGGTTCTTGGCAGTGAAAATTTGGGGATAAATTCGTTTTGGCGCGTGTGTGTGACTGTGTGAGTTTTTTTATTTTATTTTGACTTTGTTTGATAAAAAAGGTTGACCGGGTATTGATTTTTGGGTCGGGTTGGATTAGGGTGGACTGGGCTGGGTTAGTTTATTTGTGGGCTGGGTAGGGACATTTTGGTGGGTTGGGTTTAGTATGGATCCGGATTATAAAGTTGTAAGGGTTAAGGGATTTAGTTTAAGGGACCAATTCTGTAATTTCTGTATTTAGAGGGACTGATCTTGCCATATTCCAAAGAATGATCTAAGGGTGATTTTTGACTTCTTGACCAATGATGGCTTTCCCGGTTCCGGTTCTGAGTCTTTCCGTATCCCGTGCTCGTTTTCTTGTTTTCTTGTGTCTTTTTGTCGGTTTTTCGCGATATCCGCCCCTGCATAAACAAAACACAAAAACACTATATCTTTTGGCGTTATGGACGGGTTTTTTGTCATTTTGGTCCAGTTTTGGTCAAGAAAAGGTATGTGTTTAAGCACATACCAAATTCCCCCAGACTAAGCTATTGCAATGTCCTCATGCAATGTTATAAGAACACGTTTTTGAAACCGAAAATTTTCCAATCTCTTTTTACTAACTTTGAGAAGTAGCAAAATTTTCAAAAGAGATCAAGAAATCCAAAGTTCTAAAAACTCCCCGATTTTCCTTTTATTTTATTTTTGTATTTTTCTCATTATTCATGTAACGGTTTTGTTGACAATCATTATCTCACGATAACTTTTAGGGTCTTCGAGTAGGAAACACGACTCATAAAGAAGTGACCAAACGGATAAAATTCGTCGTTCCTGATTTTTCGCGAGTCCCCAAACTAAGCTTAAAAACGAAATCATTGTCATTTACAAGTTAGATTGCTATCACTACCCATGAAAGTTAATTGTGAACTCTTTGTTCCCAAATTCCTATTTTTCTCTATTTATTTTATTTTTGGTGAGAAATGAATTTCTTCAAGTTCTCGTTTTGATAATTTTTAGTCCGATAAAGATACCTAGTTTAGACGCTAAGTAGTTTCCAAACCTTCCTTTGAAAACCGTTGCATACAAAAATGAGGTCCACATCAAGGTCTCTGATTTAACACGATTTTGAGGATATCCCTTTTATTTGCGACCGAAACAACTCATCTACGAGTCCAGAGACAGAAGCCTTTATTAGGATACCCCCGGAGTCGAAGTTTGGCATTTTTAGACATTATTAAGCACATTAACGTATTGATCCTTGGCCCTTTATAACAATCACAACATCGGCTGCGAACCGGCAAGATGTGATAGTCTATTATGACCTTGGAATTTTTCCTCTGCCTTTATTAGAAGTCTACAACATCGGCTGCGAACCGGCAAGATGCAGAAAACTTTTTATGGCTTTGGATTATTATTAATATTCATTATTCATTATATATTTTGCCAAATCCCGAGTCCTACGGCTTTTATAACAATCCCAACATCGGTTGTGAGCCGGCAAGATGGAATAGTCTATTACACCGTAACACTGGCAGTACCTTGATGTGTACCCAACTTTCATAAGCAAGGATCTTCTAAGGAAGAAATAAAAACTAATTATCGCCAAAACTAAAATAGCTTTAATTATTCATAAATTTCTATTTTTGAGTGAAACGAGCTAATGGGAACAAAAAGCCACAAATAACTTTGATGAGCTCTAAAGAGATCCAACTACTCCACGTTTAGCAATCTAACTTATAAACAACTCTATCATTTTTCGTTCTTCGCAAATTTAAAATCTTAAATAATAAGATCCGCGAATGCTTAGCCAATAATCAAGCCATGCATATATAAAGTCAAATACGGGAACTTGCAAATTCTTAAAAAGAATTAGCATTTTCTAGCTCCTTATGTAAAAGACTAGCACGAGCTTATAGATTATAAACGGTTAAGGAGACAAGCTAGGGCTCAACACGCCCGGTCAAGTCAGAATTTTATTCCTACTCTCACCAGTGGAAAGTCAACAAAAATGTCAAAACTTATTATATTTTTGCAAAAAATTTTTAAATTTTCTCATTTTTTGGATTTTTTAAATTTTTGGAGGAAAAACGGGGTTGCATGAGAAAACAGCAAAAATGCAAGGAAAAAATCAAATCGAAAGATTAACCCCCCAGACTAAAACGAGACATTGTCCTCAATGTCTTAAAGGTAAGGGTTCTCCTACATAAATCTAAGGCCGTTTATTAATTATGCCAAAAGATAGATGTAAACGATAAGATTTAGGATATCGGATAAGCAACGAATGATGAAACTCGAGTGGAGAGAAAACCACGAGCACGAGAGTCTTCATCATCGGGCATTCCTGGACATATCACAGAAAACCACGAAACACAAGATATGGAAGAGGAAGCCCTCCTCACTCACTTTATTAGAAAATAGATAAGAAGATAGATGGATAAGCATGGGGTGCCTCCCACGAAGCGCTTGTTTTTGGTAACCGAGTCACATGAGCTTGACTCGACCCCGAATTTATTTGTCCATGGGGGAGCAAGAGGAACGGACACCCGGCACGAAGAACGGAGATGCCGGGGTCGAAGACGGTATCCTCACTCCCGGAGGAGTGGAAAGATGGAGAAAGGAGGGGATAAGAAAAGAAAGGGTGAAACACTCGGATGGTGAAAGCATAAACATCATTGGAATCACGGGTGGGTTGGGTGGGTAAAATATCAAGCACGGGATCATCAATATCATAAGTCTCATCCACCACTCCATCAATTACTTCATTCACACCGGATCCAAGATCTACATCCGGTGGTTTCGCGGGTGGACGAAGAAGACGGTAAATTGAAGAGAGATGAATCAGTAGTAGAAAGTAAATCATCATTAGGTATTTCTTCAATAAAACCATTCTCGTCATTCTCAATACCCGGTGGTATCGAGTCATCCGAAACAATAAGAGGTTCACGTGACGGATTATCGGAAATAACATTTAAAATAGTTTCCATATCGATTTTAAAATCAAAATGCTCATAATCCGGAAGAGAGAAAGCATGAAAAGTGGGATTGCCACTATCCGTCTCTTCAAAACGAAAAATTTCAAGCTCGGGAACAAAGTCACTATCCATAACGGGGATAGGAAATGAAGAAGTCGGGGGATCATTTAATGCCTCGATCTTAGAAATGAGAAGATTGATTTTGGATATTTTCTCACGAAGTGCATCATCTTGGATTTCATTGTCATTATCTTCTTCATTCTCTTCTTCTAAGCTGACGTGCTCAGAAGGTACTTAATCAACATAATCGATGTCTCCACAAGATAACGAATCGTCATTGTCGGAATCGGAGTACATCTCATCATCGTTCTTCTCAACATGAATATCATCACACGGCTCATCATTCGTATCAACGAGATTATCAAAACGATCATTTTCAACAAAATCGCAATCACCGTTAGAATTTTCCCCGGACTCACTTTGGATTGGGACGAGGTTCTCAACACTAGACTTTTCGAATTCGTTCGATTCCGTTGCCGGAATAGTGTTTAGATGCTCGTCCCCCATTTTTAGAGAGTCCTCGGGTTCTACGGGAGGAAAAGAAAGTTCATTAAAAACATGATTCTCAAAATTCGACTCAACAAAATTATGATTCAAAGAATCAACAAAATCAACATGACTTTCAAGTCGCGAAGAACATCTCGAAGAATCCGGAGTTTGGACAAGTGGTGTGCTCTGAGAGCTAGGAATTTCCACCACTTCCGTTATGGACTCCGGTTCTTGTTCTTGATTAGGCAAATTTCTCCTTTTAAGCTCAGCACGTAAACTTGACACACTCTTAACCGTAAATTGTGAAAGGCTCGGATCAAATCTTGACGATTTAGGAGGAACCATTGATTCTTGGACAACCGTAGGTTGGACATATTTAGCACTTCCTTTGTTAGTGGAAAGTACCGGGTCCTTTGTCACCTCGGTTTCTCGTTCCATTTCCCTCACCGGAGAGGGAGTAGGAATCGATGGTCCATCATAATCAACACGACATTTTGAAATTTTTGACAAGGCGTAAAGTTGTTCAATTTTGATTTTAAAAGCCCTAAGTTTAAAGAAATCGTCGTTGATAGATGCTATAGCACAATTTTCAATATTTAAAGGTTCACAAGACGGAGTGGGATTGCCACTCGAAGAATTGATTATGTTTTCTTCTTTCAAAGATTCGTCTTCACCGCTTTCTTCATAGTTTTGTGACGGATTCGGCGCATAATAAACATTCTCAAACGTTTCCTCACAATATTCAAAAGTTGAAGAATCATTATTGAAACACGGTTCTTGTTCATAAAAATTTTGAGGGGGAATATCAAAATCGTTTTGAGGATAATTATCAAAGCTCGTATCATAAGCGTAAGACGTTTCATTACTCGGGGTGTAGCACATACAATTGGTGTATCCACATTGATTACAAAAACACTGTCCACAAGGTACTCCTTCTTCGGAGGGATTTCCACAATTAAAACAAGTGAATGGAGGCGGCGGTGGAGGGTAATCGGGAACGTTTGAAAGATTGTTGAACGACCTTTGAACATACGTGTTAGAATTACAATTCCAACAAACTCCGTCATGAATATCACCACCACATTGTTCGCACGTACACCAAACACACAACCCTCCGAAGAAGGGTTCTCCACACTTAAAACAAATAGGATCCATAAGAATTAAACATAAGAGGGTGTGAGAAGAAGAATCAAACTTTAGAGGGTAAGAAGATCAAGAATCAAACGGTATAGAGGGTAAAAGAAGAGAATCAAACATGAAGAGGATAACGGAGATTCTTTTTGGTTTTTCAAACATAAAAACAAAAATCAAATTGAAAAAGAAAATATTTTTGGGTTTTTATATTTAATAAAAAATTAGATTTATTATCTTTTTGGTGATCGTTAATCAACCGTACTCGTTTCTTTCAAAACTACGCGCAGCGTGGCGGGAGAGAAGAATGGATCTCTCTTCAGTCTGCAATTTAATGTCAAGACTTCCTTAAACCCCGTGATTAGGTTGTAGCAAAGAAATAATCCGAGTAACGTTTAACTTCACGATCTCTTTTGTTTATTATTCGGAATGGTTTACAACCGCCCTCCTTCAACGGAAGACCGAGGATGTTTATTAAGATGAAAACACTTTAAGAAAAGTGTTTTTTATTTATTTATTTTCTTTTTGTATTTTTATTTTTTATAAAAACGATAACTTCCGAGGAAGGGTCTTCAAAACACGATTCGACGAACGAAATCACGAACTCACTTCAACCTTCCCCGGCAGCGGCGCCAAAAATTGATTTGTGTCAATTATAGTCCAAGGAATTGCAAAGGAAATATGCAAAACCCGAGTCGTTTGTCCCGACGAAGATCGAATGGAATTTGTGTTCCCAGGACGTGATTCGTGTAGTGAATAAGAAAAAGAGTGATTGATTCTTGGATTACACTACGAACAATAAAATAATAAATGAAAACTACTAATTAAGCTAAGGGTACAAGTATACTAAGCACATGAATTTAAAAACGAAAACCGGAATTTAAAAAACGCTACGCGACGAATTTATAAACGTACATAAAAGTGAATTTCTAAAATTTAAAACCTAACAATGCAAATTAATTTTTCCTATATTAAAAATGATAAAAGAAAATTTTTGGAAAAAGAAAAATATTTTTTTGACTTTTTAATTATTTTTTATGAATTAAAAACTGATTTAAACTATTTAAATGCTTTAAAAATATTAAAACAAGTAAGAAAAATCTGGAAAATTCTGAGTAATTTTAAAATTAAATGACTGATCTAGGAAAAATAATATCAGAAAGTAATTCAACTTAAATAAGCTGAACAGTCAGATAAGCTCTTTTCAAATAAGCTAAAATTAAGCAAAAGCTGTCCAACAATTATCAACAGCTCAGGACTATTAAATCTAACTTCTAGAAACTTAAATCAAGTGAAAGAGATCAAATAAGCACAGGGGATAAGCTCTAAATTAGCTGAACAGATTAAGACTAGGACATATTCAAATGGCTTGACAGCCCTATTTCATGCTACTCTAGAAGCCAGGAATAAGCTCCACTGGCGAAACCAAAAGCAACTTAATAAAACTCATACTACAAACTACTTAAAATCTAAATATGCCTAAATTTAAACAACGATTGCTATCCTAATCAGAGCCTAAAACAGATGGTCTTGGACACAAACACTGAGTGCAGCAGATAAACAAATTGAGTGGCTGATTAGCGGACTAGAATGAGCTGTCTTAATAAGCTAAAAACCACAATCCCAGATATTGTACTACAAGCTTGTTGTATGAACTAGCTACAAACCAAATTTGAGATCCTAAGCTTAATCCAATAAGCCACAAGAGAGAATAGATCAGCAGCTTAAAAACTAACTTACACTAACTTGTTTAGTGACAGCAGAGTTGGAAAGTGGCGCAAAACTTGTTATAAATTTGACCAACTCTAAACCAACCTATACATACTGATTTTAACACCTAAAGACACCTCAAAAAATGCCAAAAAGGGACTTCAGAAGCTCAGCTTGAACTGAGCTTATTGAGGGCAGATTTGTGCTTTCAAGTCAAATAATGGACAACTCACTCTTAATAAGCTAATAACCTCAAACTTCTTACTGAGAGTTACACTATGTTATATAGCTTTAAACTTCTAATACCCAAACTAATGATCAAGCTAACTTACTTATCTGAATTTAAGGCTACAGAGACAATTAACTCAGGCAAAGAACACCAAGAACAACAATATGCAGTTATGACTAAATCAGACAGTAGGATCTTACAACTACACTAGAACATACAAGATCAAAACAGAAGCTCTCATATAACCCACAATCAACTTAAACAAGCTAAATAGAGCAGGTTCAGACTATAGCAACAGGATTTAAACTACTAAATATTAAAAGGCAAGTTTACTACTATGAAAATGAGAACTTACTAGGATTACCCTAGCTGAAAAAAGAGATTTCATTTGAACATAATGAGCTTAGAGTAAGCTCAAAAAGAGATAATCTATAAGTCCTAGGGGTCTTCAGTCATCAAGATAAGCTCAAGTGCTTATCGGATAAGTTGTGTTGACTTTTGTTGACCACAGTTGAGAATTGAGATTCTGATGTGTTTATGCTACTAAATGAACTCACACAAGCTATATCAGCTGAAATGAGCTTAAAGGAACTAGAAAGAGCTTATTATAAGCTGAAAACAAGTAATGAAAACATTTTTTTTTTTAAATTAATTTTGAGATTTCTGGTTTTTATAGTTTTGAAAACATAAATGATGAAAGTAAGAGTTTAAAAACTTAAACAAGCTTATGAAAAACTAAATGAGATAAGAGATAAGCTATTTAAAACCTTTTATAAGCTAATTGAGCATCAAAGTAAATTAGAGAACTCGATTGAAAATTAAATTAAACTAAAAATGAGATTACAATAAAGTTGAAATTACAAGATTAATTGACTAGAAAATAAAATAGCAGCATTTCATTACAGTAAAACTATATTACCCTACTCCTAATCCTAATTAACTAACACCTTTAATATGTAACTGAGGAAGGCTATTTATAGCACTCGAATGAAGCTTCCAGGGGTCTTTCTTTTCAATCCTCACCCTTGATCTTTGGCTTGCTCTCCACTCTTTAATTCTTATCCGTAGGATTGTTTTGATGACATGTCCCATCCAATCAAATCGTTCCATTAGTCCATGCTGGCAATCCGTGTGTCAGGAGGTGTTAGAGGCTTCTAGAAACACTAATCATTGGGTAATTATTATTAGGAATGGGGTAATTTTGGGGTACGGTAGATTAGGGTTCTTGGCAGTGAAAATTTGGGGATAAATTCGTTTTGGCGCGTGTGTGTGACTGTGTGAGTTTTTTTTATTTTATTTTGACTTTGTTTGATAAAAAAGGTTGACCGGGTATTGATTTTTGGGTCGGGTTGGATTAGGGTGGACTGGGCTGGGTTAGTTTATTTGTGGGCTGGGTAGGGACATTTTGGTGGGTTGGGTTTAGTATGGATCCGGATTATAAAGTTGTAAGGGTTAAGGGATTTAGTTTAAGGGACCAATTCTGTAATTTCTGTATTTGGAGGGACGATCTTGCCATATTCCAAAGGATGATCTAAGGGTGATTTTTGACTTCTTGACCAATGATGGCTTTCCCGGTTCCGGTTCTGAGTCTTTCCGTATCCCGTGCTCGTTTTCTTGTTTTCTTGTGTCTTTTTGTCGGTTTTTCGCGATATCCGCCCCTGCATAAACAAAACACAAAAACACTATATCTTTTGGCGTTATGGACGGGTTTTTGGTCATTTTTGTCCGGTTTTGGTCAAGAAAAGGTATGTGTTTAAGCACATACCAAAAGCAATAAAACCTCCAAGTTGGGTTCAAGCCATGAATGATGAACTGGAACAATTTGACAGAAACAAGGTAATGACCTTGGTCAAATGTCCTGAAGATGTTTCAGTCATTGGCATGAAATGGGTATTTAAAAACAAATCTGATGAAAATGGCATAGTCATTAAAAACAAAGCCAGACTTGTAGCCAAAGGCTATAATCAACAAGAAGGCATTGACTATGAAGAAACATTTGCACCAGTAGCAAGGATGGAAGCCATCAGGATCTTCCTTGCTTTTGCTACATACATTAACTTCAAGGTGTACCAAATGGATGTTAAAAGTGCATTCTTAAATGGGTCACTGAAAGAAGAAGTTTATGTTCAGCAACCTCCTGGATTTGAAAGCCATGAGTTTCCTGATCATGTCTGCAAGCTTAACAAAGCCCTTTATGGACTGAAACAAGCTCCCAGGGCATGGTATGAGACTCTTTCAGCCTTCCTAATCCAAAACAAATTTGTCAGAGGCAAGATAGACAACACATTATTTATCTACAAGACAAATAATGATGTCATACTTGTACAAGTGTATGTTGATGACATCATCTTTGGCTCAACAAATTATAAACTTTGCAAACAGTTTGAAAAACTAATGGCAAAGAAATTTGAAATGAGCATGATGGGAGAACTGACTTACTTTCTTGGTCTACAAATCAAGCAGACTGATAAAGGTACCTCTATCAGTCAAGAGAAGTATGTCAGAAGCCTACTGAAGAAGTATGAGCTCAGTGACTGTGCCTCAGTCAAGACTCCCATGGTACCCCCAAACAACCTTGGTCCTGATCTTACTGGAAAACCAGTAAATCAAACTCTTTTTAGAGGAATGATAGGATCACTAATGTATTTACTTGCATCAAGGCCTATCCAATTCTCAGTCTGCTTATGTGCCAGATATCAATCTGACCCAAGAGAAACTCATATCACTGCTGTGAAAAGGATATTCAGGTACCTGAAAGGTACTCCAAACCTTGGATTATATTATCCAAAATGTTCAGGCCTTGATCTTAAAGGATACTCAGATTCTGACTATGCTGGATGCAACATGGACAGAAAAAGCACCTCAGGCTCTTTCCAAATTCTTGGTGGAAAACTAGTCTGTTGGAGTGCTAAGAAGCAACAATCAGTTGCCATGTCCTCAGTTGAAGCTGAATATGTTGCAGCAGCAAGTTGTTGTGCAAATGTACTCTGGATGAAAAGTCAACTCAGTGACTATGGAATTCAGTACTAGATGGTTCCTATCTTTTGTGATAACACAAGTGCAATTGCCATCTCAAATAACCCAGTTCTTTATCAGAGAACAAAATACATTGATATTAGATATCACTTCATCAGGGATCATGTCATGAATGGTGACATAGAATTACACTTCTGATGAAGCGAAAAGTGTACCACTTTTAAGGGGTCATTTAAGCCCTAAATCGTATTTATTTGATCAAATATTGCCCTAAATCGTTCCTTTTGTCATTTTAGGTACTTTTGAGGAGAAATCTGGAAAAGGAGGCATTTTGGACGTTTTTGGAGCATAAAAGTGAAGAAAACGACAAAGTCTCAAAATTGTGCTGGAAACTACCTTTGATGGCGTAAGGATTTGTTCTGGACGGCGTCATGGCTTGGCAAGAAAAGGTGGATGTGAAAATTACTCATGATAAGCCAGAGAAATTTGCATGGAATTCTGACGGCGTCACGCTTTAATGTGATCAAGGTCGTCACGGCTTAATTTAAAGAGGGACGGCGTCACGCATAATCCTGACGGCGTCACGCCTTGATAAGCCTGAACGGATTTTGGAGAGCTAAAGAGGGACGGTGTGAAGAAGGTTATCCGGGAACCCTAAAAGCGGCCAGGTTACGGCGTCACACTCCATAACGTGACGCCGTCAGATCTGAAAGTCTATATATAGTTTTGCAATTTTTTGTCATTAGTGTGGAACTTATTGAGGAACTTTGTGTGTGAAAACCCTAAGACGAATTAGGCAGCTTTTTCAAGGCTTTTTGCCTTGAGATCTTCCATGTTACATTGAAGATAAGTTATCAATTAATCATTCAATATGTCTATGTGTTGTTTGATTCTATCTTGTTCTTGTCTTTTGTTTAACATGCTAGGCTAGATTTATCTTGTATTTGCTTAGATCTAATGAAACCTAGCTATTGATTATTGGTTATTAGTGTGTTGTTAGTTGTATTGGATGATTGTTCATCTATGTTAGGCTTAAGAAAACTGGCTAACTTCCTATTCGGTAACTTGCTTGAACGTCTTAAGAAACATGAACCAATGCGTACTAAAGGTTTTTATGGTTGTATTTAATGCATGAGCGAATTCTAGTGATCCCATGTTAGGAGCTTCCTAGCTGGCTCGACATAGGAGTGAAGTAGGAGCTTGTAGAGTTGGGGAAGTACGTACGCCACCCCACGATTGGTATTAAGGAATACACCCGTCATCCACGCAATTAATACACACTAATCAACCGGTAAAAGATAGTTAGGGAGTAAGGAAATCTAAGTAAACACATTTCTCTCCATATAAGTTTTACCACCTTTTCATTTTCTGTTATTTTATTTTATTTGCATTCGTAGTAACTTGGGTTAGTTGACTAGCAACTAATTCCGCCCACTCCTTCAAACCCGAGATTTTACTTGCTTTCATAAAATTATAAAAACATAAAAAAGAATCTTCTCTCACCCTTAGACCTATTAGAGTAGTTTTTCATACCTAACGAACACTATTCCCTGTGGAGAACGATCAATCCCCCGTACTTACCACTACACTATACTACATCGGTCAGGTACACTGCCTGGTGGGGTTGTAAGCCTCTTGAGATCCCTCGAGAGGTAAAACCTGTTGTAAGGTTGCAAAACCACGCATCAAGTTTTTGGCGCCGTTGCCGGGGAGTAGTTATTGCTTAGGTTGAAATTTTATTTTTATTAGGTCTACTTACAAGATTCCTATCAAGTGAGATATTTTCTTTTTATTTTGTAGCTTTCTCGTAGTCTATCTTTTCTTTGTGATTTTGTTTGTAATTTGCTTCAAATGGACTTTTCACTTAGATTTCTAAGATTGCAAGATATGGTTGAGTGGCTAGAACACCAAGAAGTTCAAAATACCTCATTTAGAGACACTTATGAATCATATGAGCCTTCACCTAGGATAGATTCTTATGAACAACCTCCATGTTTAGGATCTTGTTTTAGTGAGGCTAATAGGAAAAGCGACCTAGTTTGCCAAGGAATTGTGGATAGAGCCGTATCAATAAATCATAAGTTGGATGACGCACTAGGTTTGTTATTATCACTACCTAAGAAAACAATTGACGAGGATATAGGTGATCTTGACACATGGAATAATGAGGTAAACACCATAAGCCCACAAAATACTCAACCATCATTTGAGGCACCCACACCGCCCGTGACTTACCCGGAAGAAGTAGAAGAGACTTTAGGAATCCCGATGGAGGTAGAACCCTTGGACCAAGCACAACTAGAGGATATAGGTTTGCACACTTTTAGTGATGACCTTACTCATAGTTCTAGGGGATTTCCTAGTGTTGATGAATTGGAACCTCAACCTTTACACAACTTTTCATCCTTAGATTTACATCTAGGAAAAAAAAGAGGAACCGACCCACCCATCAACCAATATTATCCGGGTAGTTTTAGGATGAAGGAAGCCATTCACTCACCCCCTTCACCTCACGTGGCATATTCACACCCTAAGGGTGTGTATCGCTACTTTCACCCGCACTTAATCCTAAGTGTAGGGAAAACCTCCCCTATTTTTGTTAAATAAGGGTAGAGTCAGGCTCGTGACTCGAACAAAAACAAGCGCTTATTGGGAGGCAACCCAAGCTTTATTTGCTTTATTTGTTTGATTGTTTGTTTATTTAATTTTATTTGTTTCCGTATGCATTTCTTATTCTTTTTGTTTACTGTTCATGTCTCAAATATAAATTGTGAAAATGCTTTATTTTGTTTTTAACTTTGTCTTAACTACATATAAAGGTATTTTGCAAAAGATAAGTGTAAGGGAAATCCAAATTTGTTTTTAAGAACAAGATTGAACATGAACGATAACAATGAGATATAAGCATGCATATTAGTATTTTTTTGAGTCAAATGCTTGTATCGAGTCATAATGAAGTTTTGCAGGAATTCCAGGAAGTAAGGTATAGGTTTTTCCAGAAATTTTCCGGAAACTTAACATGAGAATTCTGTCAGATCATTTCTGACGGCGTCAGGCCTTACAACCTGACGGCGTCAGGTTTTAATTTTCTGAAATTTTTGAAAGTTTTGTTTTTCTACCGGAATCATAAAAAGTTTTTATTAAATCTCTAACTTATAAACTCCAGGAATCTGCAAAACATTCATTCCACAAGCATTATATCTTTAATTGTTTTATTTCTAAGTCTGGAATTACACCTAGTTGTGAGTTGTCTTTGTTCGATTTGATGCTTTGGTTTTTCATGTTTGTTTTCTCAGGATTAACAGGTTATTTTGGACAAGGAGATGTATGTGGAATCAAGCTTTTGGCGATGCATTAGTCTTGAAGCTTCTACATTACCTTGGAAGAAGATCTAACCATGTTACCTCTTTATCCACCGAACGAATCAGGGGAGTATTTGATTTCATTCTTTTACCTTTTCACTTTTACATCTTGTTATTTGAACATTGGGGACAATGTTCATCTTAAGTGTAAGGGGGGGTAAAAGTACGATACTTTAGAGAATACAATTACGCTTGATTTTTGTTTGTTTAATGGTAGATGTGTAATAAAACTGAGAGAAATACCTGTTAAGGCAATTTTAGTGCCAAATTTAAAATTTTTTACAACATATAGGAGTGAAACTTTGGTCTTAATGAGCGTCTCATGGATAGGAGTTATATGACTAGCACAAAACCGTACCACTAAAAAATTTTCCACCCCCAAATATGTGAGGTTCGCCCCTAGAATTGGTAGGAAAAGCATTTATGCTATGATGTGTGTACCGGTAGCACTTAGATTCTAGAACTTGCGTTAGGACCATTCCGAAGCCACAAGTGAGACTACATTCGTGTAGTTAGATTTACTACATGATAAGAGGCATTAGGATTAACCCATTGTTTTACACCTGTGTTTTTGTTATAATTACTTTGGCTACATTGGTTAAGTAATTCTCCCACACCCTTTGCGTTGTACTCATTTTTAGTACACGATACCCCTAGTACACCCCTCAGAGCCTATCTTTTCGTTTCGACCTTTAAGCATTTTACTTGAAGGAAGAATTTGTTTACACCCCACTTAAATGTACACCCAAATCGCCTTAGCCTACCTTGTATGCACTCATTTTTAGTGCATTATTGTGACAACATTTGTTTAAACCCCAAGTTAATTATCTAATTGATTACATGGTTGCTAAGTCGAGTCATATCCTTGTACATATTGTTTTGGGACGATTGGGACTCATGGGTAAAGTACTAGTGTAATGGAGTAATGGGGAAGAACATCACTTATTACCCCCATATGTGCTAAATATTTTAAAAGTACTCCAAGTTTTTCAATTATCTTAATTCGAGTCATTAGAATAGTAATTTGTAAAGTTATGTAAAAGTTCAAGTGTAAGGGGAATGCATCGCCCCTTTGATGTATTATTTTGGATGGTAGGGCAAAAGTGTATGCAAAAAAAAAAAAAAAAAAAAAAAAAAATCGAAAAAATAAAGAAAATACAAAAAAAATGAGAAAAAGAAAAGTAGAAAAATCATACGGACTACCATCCCGTTTTATTTTATGTTTATTTTATGTTTTTGTTATTTTGTTTTTAGCTTAAGATCGAGTCGAGTCTTGGCTTAGCAACATTGTATAGTACATGTAATTGATCAAGATCTTTAACTCGCCACCAGTAAAATATCCTTTATCTAACAAAACCATGTTTTCCTTTTCCCTACACCTAACGTTATAACCCGTTTAAAAGCCCTCTTTGATAGTTTATCTTAGGTGCTTACACCTAGTGGAGGAGGTTTTCGATCCTTTCCCAAGCCTATGGTAATCTATTTGCTATGACAGGTAGTGAGAGATATTATCCGTTTTCATTTATGAGATTTATTTTGACGACACTTGAGAGATGTGAGTATCTAAACACTACTTGTGAGGTGCTAGTTTGTAATCTCCGTGCTTATTATGATTAAAGTGGAACGAATATTTGTTGTAATTACTTTTATGTTAGCGTTAAATGACCCTAACTTGTATTTTGATTAGAATAAAATCACATTTGCTTGAGGACAAGCAAATCTCAAGTGTAAGGGTATTTGATGAAGCGAAAAGTGTACCGCTTTTAAGGGGTCATTTAAGCCCTAAATCATATTTATTTGATCAAATATTGCCCTAAATCGTTCCTTTTGTCATTTTAGGTACTTTTGAGGAGAAATCTGGAAAAGGAGGCATTTTGGACGTTTTTGGAGCATAAAAGTGAAGAAAACGACAAAGTCTCAAAATTGTGCTGGAAACTAGCTTTGACGGCGTCAGGATTTGTTCTGGACGGCGTCATGGCTTGGCAAGAAAAGGTGGATGTGAAAATTACTCATGATAAGCCAGAGAAATTTGCATGGAATTCTGACGGCGTCACGCTTTAATGTGATCAAGGTCGTCACGGCTTAATTTAAAGAGGGACGGCGTCACGCATAATCCTGACGGCGTCACGCCTTGATAAGCCAGAACGGATTTTGGAGAGCTAAAGAGGGACGGCGTCAAGAAGGTCATCCGGGAACCCTAAAAGCGGCGAGGTGACGGCGTCACACTCCATAAGGTGACGCCGTCAGATCTGAAAGTCTATATATAGTTTTGCAATTTTTTGTCATTAGTGTGGAACTTATTGAGGAACTTTGTGTGTGAAAACCCTAAGACGAATTTGGCAGCTTTTTCAAGGCTTTTTGCCTTGAGATCTTCCATTTTACATTGAAGATAAGTTATCAATTAATCATTCAATATGTCTATGTGTTGTTTGATTCTATCTTGTTCTTGTCTTTTGTTTAACATGCTAGGCTAGATTTATCTTGTGTTTGCTTAGATCTAATGAAACCTAGCTATTGATTATTGGTTATTAGTGTGTTGTTAGTTGTATTGGATGATTGTTCATCTATGTTAGGCTTAAGAAAACTGGCTAACTTCCTATTCGGTAACTTGCTTGAACGTCTTAAGAAACATGAACCAATGCGTACTAAAGGTTTTTATGGTTGTATTTAATGCATGAGCGAATTCTAGTGATCCCATGTTAGGAGCTTCCTAGCCGGCTCGAAATAGGAGTGAAGTAGGAGCTTGTAGAGTTGGGGAAGTACGTACGCCACCCCACGATTGGTATTAAGGAATACACCCGTCATCCACGCAATTAATACACACTAATCAACCGGTAAAAGATAGTTAGGGAGTAAGGAAATCTAAGTAAACACATTTCACTCCATATAAGTTTTACACACCTTTTCATTTTCTGTTATTTTATTTTATTTGCATTCGTAGTAACTTGGGTTAGTTGACTAGCAACTAATTCCGCCCACTCCTTCAAACCCGAGATTTTACTTGCTTTCATAAAATTATAAAAACATAAAAAAGAATCTTCTCTCACCCTTAGACCTATTAGAGTAGTTTTTCATACCTAACGAACACTATTCCCTGTGGAGAACGATCAATCCCCCGTACTTACCACTACACTATACTACATCGGTCAGGTACACTGCCTGGTGGGGTTGTAAGCCTCTTGAGATCCCTCGAGAGGTAAAACCTGTTGTAAGGTTGCAAAACCACGCATCAACTTCATTCCTACTGAATATCAGCTAGCTGATATACTCACCAAACCATTGGATGAACCAACTTTCACCAGACTGAAAGCTGAACTAGGAATGCTGGATATTGAGAATCAGTCCACTGATTGACTCCATCCAAATATGTGTAAATTCTGATAAACCCAAATCCCTGACTCAATGTGTTCTTCAGTGAGAAAGGTCACTGAACCTCAGGAACTAAACCCAAGTTCCTGAACCCTTAATCCTCAGGAATTAAACCCAAGTTCCTGAATTCTTGGTCCTCAGGAACTAAGCCCAAGTTCCTGAACCCTTGAACCTCAGGAATTAGACCCAAATTCCTAAACACTAGAACCATCAGTGACTAAACCCAAGTCCTGACAATCAGGTTCACTGAATGAAAAGTCATTCAGGGTCCTCAAGAGACATTAAATACTAACTTAAATGCTCTAAGTATCTAGTTAGTAAATGTCCGAGGTTGGTAACTGAATTCTTATTTAATATAAGAATATTTGTTCTTTTGCCTTTCTGGCTTCCACCTTTGGGCCACCACATTCCCACTTGGCATTAAATGCCTCTCCAATCACATTACAGATATGTAATGACTCATCTCTGCAAATTACACTTTTGCAGAACTGCTCAACTGTTCACCTTGACTGTTGCGCCAAACCAGGGAAAGTGGAGTGTTGGCCTTAAATGCGGATCCTAAAACATTTTATTCAAAACAGTTTCCAAAAATTCTTTTTGAATAAATAAAATCCGCTTAATGCCTAAAATACCCTCCACTTCACTTCCCTATAAATACCCCATTGTTAGGAATATGAATATTCAGCTGAAGACTCGGTCACCCCGAGTACTTATTAGATCATCATAGCTCGTAGGATTATCAGTAATATTATTAGTAGTTTAGTTATTAATTAGTATTGTGGAGTGGGTCGGGTCTTTACCCTCTGTCAGCTCGCTCCACAGTCCACTAGGGACATATTATGTAACACTATAAATACTCCCTTCCCACCCATGGGAAGGGTTGGACCTTTCATGTTAACCTAATATCATCTTATTTCTCTCTCAACAAAGGCTCCCTAAGTATCACTTTCTCTCTCTAAGTTTTTGTCCATTCGATCCAAACTAAGCCTCAATATAGTGTTTCTTGTATTGTGAATACCCTACAATTGGTATCAAGAGCCATGGTTAGGTCCATGAGAGTTGGTATTCACGGATTTGTGTAGTTTTTGAGGTTTTTGGTTCGATTTGTAAAGTTACTAATATTTCATTTTGTGCTTTGTTTAGTGATTAGAAGTTGTTATACCTTGTACTTTCTAGCTTAAGAATAGTATTAGAGTGGTATTTGGTGTTTGGATTCACAGATCTAAGAACGGTGTGGTGATTTTGGGGCAATTCGTGGGTATTTAGTGTTGTGTTCTTCGCAGCGGTTTGTCTCCTTGGGACGTATTCTTGGACTCGGTTTGTGTCAATTCACAGAGTCGGTTTGTCTTATTACTTGTTTAGGCAAAAAGACAAAAGGCAGTGAAAGCGACGTGCTTGGGAGTTTGTGTCTACTCGGTTTGTCCCTGCTGCGCGTACTCGGTTTGTGCCTACTCGGTTTGTGCCTACTCGATTTGTCCCTCCAGCGTGTACTCGGCTTGTGTAGACTCGGTTTGTCTCTGAGGAATTTACTCGGTTTGTACCTACTCGGTTTGTCCCAGCTGCGCGTACTCGGTTTGTCTCTGAAAAGTCTACTCGGTTTGTGTAGACTCGGTTTGTCTCTGAAAAGTCTACTCGGTTTGTGTAGACTCGGTGTGTCTCTGAGAAATTTACTCGGTTTGTGTAGACTCGGTTTGTCTCTGAGGAATTTACTCAGTTTGTGTCTACTCGATTTGTCCCTCCAGCGCATACTCGGTTTGTGTAGACTCGGTTTGTCTCTGAGGAACTTACTCGGTTTGTATCTACTCGGTTTGTTCCAGTAGAGTTTACTCAGTTTGTGCCTACTCGGTTTGTCCCTACAGCGTGTACTCGGTTTGTCGTTGCAGTGTGTACTCGGTTTGTATCCTCAAGAGTACTATTTGTCTAGGCGGTTTGTGTCTTGGTGATTTTAGAAATTCCCGCGAAAGATTCGATTTCTCGGTTAAATCACAAGATCAGTAAAATCCCGTAGTTACTATGGCTACCACATCTAACACATCATCAGAAGATATTCAAGCAGCAGGATCTGACACTCGTCCACCTATGTTAGATAGGACGGATTATGAGTCTTGGGCACAACGGATAAGACTTTACTGCTTGGAAAAAGATAATGGAGTTAACATTCTTAAGTCAATTGACGATGGACCATATCAGATGGGTACCACCAAGGATGTTGTTACAACTGGTGAAGATGGGACTGTGACTTGGGGCATAGACAGACCTAGAAACTACAATGATCTTAATGAAGAAGAAAAGAAGAGGTATGATGCCGACATTAGAGCCTCAAACATAGTCATTCAAGGTCTTCCAAAGGATGTATACAAGCTCATCAATTTCAACACTGAAGCCAAAGCTGTGTGGGACAATGTTAAGATGCTGTTAGCAGGGTCAGAACTCACAAAGGAAGATCGTGAGTCACAGCTGTATGATGAGTTCGAGCATTTCAAAATGAACCCAGGAGAGAATGTCACAGACTACTATGTGAGATTTCATAAGTTAGTGAATGATATGAGGATGATCAGAATGACTATGCCCAATATCCAACTGAACTCAAAGTTTGTGAACAACATGACTCCTGAATGGGACAGATTTGTTACAGCTGTCAAACTCAACAAAGGTTTAAGGGATACCAACTATGAACAGCTGTATGCATACCTGCAACAACATGAGAAGCATGCTATCTATGATCGGGTGCTGAGAGAAAAGTTAAGTCCTTCAACTACAAATGATCCACTGGCGTTCATGACAAATGTTCAACCGACAATCCAATCATCATCCAACCCAAGCTATCATCAACTTCACTCACAAGTACCTGCTATGAGCTCTCAACTTGACTCAGGGTACTCTCAGACCAACAAAATGATTGACAATCTCACCAATCAAGTTTCATTACTGGTTCAACAGTTTCAAGCATCACTCCCTCAGACCAACAATCAGTTAAGGAATTCATCCAACCCACGCAATCTAGCAATGGTGGAGGATGGGAAAATTGTGGTTCAGAATGTGCAAGGGAGAGCTGGTAGGAACATGGGTCGAGGTTATGTGCAGAATAGAGCAGGGAATGCCAATCAGGGGCAAGGGAAACAGATCAAGTGTTATAATTGTGGGGGGCTTGGACACATTGCTAGAAACTGCAATCAACCTAAACGTCCTCAGAATTCAGATTACTTCAAAGACAAGATGCTGTTAATGCAAGCTCAAGAGAATGGAGCTGTATTGGATGAGGAAGAGTTATTGTTCTTGGCAGGAGATGGAGGAAATACTTTTGATGAAGATGTGGATGAGAAACCTGTTCAGGATCTAGCACTTAATGATCCTAACATCTTCAAGGCAGATGACTGTGATGCATATGACTCTGATGTAGATGATGAACCTACGGCTCAAACAATCTTCATGGCTAACTTGTCTTCCATGGTCTCATCTCCCCATCAAGCTGGTCCTTCTAATGCATCCGTGATATCTGAGGTACTAAAAATTTATGACACATATAATATTGTCGAGGGACAAAAGAATCCCGAAGAAGTACATCAGGCAAATGTTTCTGACTTAAGTACTGTTGACATGGAAAATAGCAATATTATTTCATATGAACAGTATTTGAATCAGAACAACTCACCTGATGTACCAAATGGTGAATCTTTTGTCAATAATGATGTCTGTGTTAGGAGGAATGTATGTGCCTTAGATAATGCGGATAATATAGATAATGCATGCGAGTGCCATGAGAACAGATTGCCTGTCCCTGATGATAACTTGATCACGAAACTAAACATCTATAAAGAACAAGTGGCAATGTATGAACAGCGTGCTAAGTTTGAGCTTAATGAATGAGAGCAAAAATTAGAAGGTCAAATGAGTACACTTATTAAAGAGACTAGAGTAAGAGAAGAAACATTAAAATTAGAGTTGAGTTCCTTGAAAAGTCAGTTAGAACAGTCTGTCAAACAGAAACAGGAAGCACAAAAGTGTGTTGATACACTTAAGCAAGAATTCAAACAAAAAGAAACAACTCTTTTAAATGATTTCTCTAGACTCAAGACGTTAAAAAATAAGCTTGAAGATAAGTTGTACACACAAAATCAAACCATACAAACTGCTCAAATGATTCATAAGCACAGAAAGTTGAGTGATAAGCATAGTAAAATCATGATAGGTGAACCTAAGTCAACCATCCTTAGGGACATGAAAGTACTTCAACCAGCCCTATATGATGGTAATGTGATGCTTATGCCTATTCATGACCAACCTGAGCATATCTACACTGATGAAGAGGATGAGATAAGTGATAAAACGAGGGAAAAAATGATTGAGAAAATGAAGGATCCCGAGTGCATAGCCAGACGAATAATAATCAAACCCCATGATTATTATGAGGAAAATCGTTTGACTGTGTTTGCTCCTCAAAAGAAGTTAACACCTGAACAGATATTTTGGAAACAAGATAATGAGAAACTTAAGGTAGATAAACTTAAGGCCAACACCCCCCTCATTAGAAAAGTTGCATCCATAACGGTGTATCCTCCCAATACACCTAGGAATCTAGTGCCTTTGTCTCTTCCCACTGAATGCAAAACCTCTATTAGCTTATATGTGCTTTGGCAATTATTTGCTGATTTTGATAAAACATGTAAGAAGAGAATCACACCAACCGGCATTACTGAGGGGGAAAGGTGTTTTGAACATGCAAAAAGGTGTTACTTAACTGAGGTCATGCCATTCTTTAAGCTACTTAAAGAACACTTTGAAGGGTTGCACACTGCCCTTAAAGCCGAAATAAAAGAAATGGAAGCAGTGTTTAAAGATATGGAAAATGAGGTGAATGAAAATGCAATAGAACTTAAGAGTCGAGAGATTGAAAGAAAAAACATACTCATTACTAATGACAACTTGATTGCTAAATGTATTGCACAAGATGTATTTTACACTGTCACTGATTCTGCATTGTCTGCTTGTCAATTTAATGAGTATGCTATTGCGTTAAATGTCACCCAGAATCGTGTTGTTGAGCTTGAGGGGGAGAATTTAAAATTGCTTGAAAAAATTCAAAAAGATGACCATGATAATATGGTTAAACGTTTTTCAAAATTGGAAGTTGAATTTCTGAATTTGCAACTGAAATATCAACATTTAAATGAAAAACACAAAATATCAAATGACAAGACATCCTTGGATGCTCCTGAATTTGATACCTATTTTGAATTAAGCAAACGAGATGAGACAATTCAAGCTCACACGAACACTATTCGACTGCTGAGGGCCCAAATTGCCCAATTAAAATCCAACAAGTGTGAAGTGTATGGCACCAATAAACCTTCGTCTTCAGATTCTCAGAATTTTCAATATCAAAACACCATAAATAAGTTACATTATGAAAATGAGTGTTATCGAGAAGAAAATTCAAAGGTTAAATAACATTTCAAAGAGTTATATGATTCTATTAAAGTTACAAGAAGCAATCACAATGATCAAATAACCTCTTTGACAAATGAAATTGAGAATCTGAAGGCTCGGGTGAAAGGTAAAATGCCATGCACCACTTGTAATTGTGATGCACCAAAGGCTACTGATAGTAAAAAGTATGATGTTGATGTTGGGCATATTCCGTTTAAGCTTAGAAATAATAGCCTTGCCCATCAAACATATCTCGATTATCTTAGAGAGGGCCTTGACACACTTCGTGAGGTGGTTGAAGAGGATAGGACTGATAAGCCACTTGATAAGGCAGTTGTCTATGCCTGCAAACTCACGAAAAGGATTCAGGAAAACTTAGAATATGCCATAAGCTCAACTCCTAAGTTGAGCAGACATAGAGATAGGTTTGTTGCATCATCATCTACTGTTGAGAACAAGCATGTAGCCTTTGATCTACCACCAAAAACATCAGAACCCAACACATCATTATCTGGAAGGCATGTGACAGAAAAACGAACTAATGTTTCATTCGATGCTTCTACAGGAGTAAAAAGTGACACCCAAGCTAGCGAGTCAAGGTCTAGAGAAAATGCAAGAAAAGATAGGACTGCGCCAGCTAAGAATGATCACTTGAAGAATGTAGAAGCCCAACCTAGGAAAAATAAGTTTGCAATGAGTAGGATGAATCGTGTTGATTCTAGTATCAAAAGTACTGTAATTAATTCGAATTCTAATGCTGTCTGTAAAACATGCGACAATTGTTTAATTTCTGCTAATCATGATGATTGTGTTGTGTCATTCTTGATGTCTTCTGCATCACCCCATGTTAAGAGTGGTAGAATAACTGAAACATGCAAGAAAGCTTGGAAAGCTACAGGAAAAACATTTGCTAGCGTAGGCTATCAATGGAGACCCACTAGAAGGAAATTCAATTTAGGAAAACAGAACACGTTACCTAAAATGAATAAGGATAAAATTGTGAAAGATAAGGAATGGAGACCCACTGGAAGGAAATTCAATTTAGGAAAACAGAGACCATTACCTAAAATGAATATGCATAAAATTGTGAAGAATAAGGAATGGAGACCAACTGGTAGAATCCTGTCTTTAGAGTCACAATCCCTTCCATCTAGGTCTTGTCCTACCTCTAGTTCTGTCTCCTCAGTAAAGACAGTAGCATCTGTGAAATCTGTGGTTCCTGAATATGTGTGTGCTGACCAAATGGACCCCAATTGCACTTGGGGATCCACATTTTCCAGTTATCCATTGTTGTCTGGTTTCAAATGCAGGTCGTACAAATCGTCCTGTGGTATTTGGACTCAGGCTGCTCTAAACATATGACTGGAGATCGCTCACGGCTCAAGAACTTCGTGAAAAAGTTTATCGGGACAGTTAGATTTGGGAACGACCACTTTGGTGCTATTATGGGTTATGGAGATTATGTGTTTGGTAATAGTGTAATCTCAAGGGTATACTATGTGGAAGGACTAGGACACAATCTGTTTTCTGTGGGTCAATTTTGTGATTCAGATCTGAAAGTGGCTTTCAGAAAGCATACATGTTTCGTCAGAAAATTGGATGGTTTAGATCTCCTCAAGGGTAGTCGGGGCACCAATCTATACACCATATCGATTGAAGAAATGTTGAAGTCCTCTCCCATTTGCTTGCTTTCTAAAGCCTCTAAAACAAAATCATGGCTGTGGCATCGTCGTTTGAACCACTTGAACTTCGGTACCATAAATAATCTTTCCCGTAAAGATCTTGTTAGAGGGATGCCCAGACTGAAATATGAGAAAGATCATCTCTGCTCTGCATGTCAACTGGGTAAAAGCAAGAAACAAACCCACAAGCCTAAAACCATCAACACCAACTTGGAAGTTCTTCATACCCTCCACATGGATTTGTGTGGACCAATGAGAATACAAACCATAAATGGAAAGAAGTATGTTCTGGTGATAGTAGATGATTATTCTCGGTTCACATGGGTGAAGTTTTTGAGAACCAAGGACGAAACTCTAGAGGTTATCATTAAACTGATAAAACAGCTGCAAGTAAGGCTCGATAAAACTGTCAGAATCATCCGCACTGATAATGGTACGGAGTTTGTTAACCAACAACTCCGTAATTTCTATGAAAGTATTGGCATCACGCATCAGAAAAGTATCCCTCGCACTCCTCAACAGAACGGAGTGGTTGAACAAAGAAACCGTACTCTGGTGGAGGCTGCAAGAACTATGCTTATCTTTTCAAAGACACCGATGTTTCTCTGGGCAGAGGCTATTGCAACAGCATGTTACACTCAAAACCGATCCTTAATTCATCCGGTTCATGAGAAGACTCCCTTCGAGTTAATTCATAACAAGAAACCAGATCTTTCCTTTCTCCGTGTGTTTGGTGCACTTTGCTACCCAACTAACGATAGTCAAGACTTGGGAAAGTTAAGAGCTAAAGCAGATGTAGGTATTTTTGTTGGATACGCACCAGAAAGTAAAGGGTATCGAATCTACAATAAGAGAACCCTTAAAATTATGGAAACCATTCATGTTACGTTCGATGAGCTGAGTGAGCAACCTGCTTCAGGACAAATTAGTTCTGCACCCGATCTTAACCTTTTGTCTCCTGGACCCATTAGTTCAGGACTTGTACAGAATTCCACGCCTGCAGATTCTTATGTGCCACCTACTTGTGAGGAGTTGAAGAAGTTATTTGATCCTATGTTTGATGAATACTTTGAGCCATCGAATGGAACCATTCCGAGTGAACCTGCTATACTTCCTATGACTGAGGTTCAAGCCCCACAAGGTTCAGAAGGCCCCACAGCTTCAGTATCTGTCAGTCACAATGCTCCAGCTGCCAGTCTATCGCCTTCGTCATCAAACGCTCAAACTTCTCCAGTAGTACAAGAATCTTCAGATAATAATTCATTGGAAGTTAATCCTTTTGCTCCAGTTGATGAGGCTCCTTTTGAAAATATATTTGCTCCTGAACATTCATCAGACACATCCTCACTGGAAGGACACAGCACTGCAACGTCTGTTCATAACCCACAACCTCACGACCATCTCAGGAAATGGACCAGTGATCATCCAATCGACAACATCATAGGCAATCCTTCACGTCCAGTATCCACACGTAATCAACTAGCCACTAATGCACTATGGTGCTTCTTCAATTCCGTACTGTCCAAAGTCGAACCAAAAGATGCCAAAGAAGCAATGACTAAAGATTGCTGGTTCCAGGCTATGCAGGATGAAATCCATGAGTTTGATCGACTTGAAGTATGGGAATTAGTGCCTCCTCCAGAGCGTGCAATGATCATTGCTTTAAAGTGGATCTTCAAAGTGAAGCTTGATGAGTATGGTGATGTGTTAAAGAACAAGGCACGGCTAGTTGCTAAAGGGTTCAGACAAGAAGAGGGCATTGATTTTGAAGAATCGTTTGCTCCGGTTGCTAGAATTGAAGCTATAAGAATCTTCCTTGCAAATGCTGCTAGTCGAAATATGATAGTCTATCAGATGGATGTCAAAACGGCATTCTTGAATGGTGATTTAAAGGAAGAAGTTTATGTAAGTCAACCAGAAGGATTCGTGGATACTGAACATCCTACTCATGTTTACCGCTTGAAGAAGGCTCTATATGGGTTAAAACAGGCGCCAAGGGCATGGTACGATACATTGTCCAAGTTCCTCCTAGTGAACGGATTCTCCAAGGGTGTTGTTGATCCCACACTATTCACCAGGAAGTCAAGAAACCATCTACTGCTGGTTCAGATATATGTAGATGATATCATCTTTGCTTCAACAGATCCTAGTGAATGTGATAGTTTCTCAAAGGAGATGAATTCCAAGTTCCAAATGTCCATGATGGGACAAATGTCATTCTTTTTAGGATTACAAGTTTCTCAAAGTCCTGGAGGCATATTCATTAATCAATCCAAATACGCCAACGAGATCTTGAAAAAGTTTGGATTCTATTCAAGTGAACCTGTTGACACTCCCATGGTTGATAGAACAAAGCTGGATGAAGATCCTTCAGGGATTCCAGTAGATATAACAAAGTATCGAAGCATGATTGGATCTTTGATGTACATCACGACTAGCAGACCAGATCTTCTGTTTGCTGTGTGCATGTGTGCTCGGTATCAATCCAGACCAACCAAGAAGCATGTTGAAGCAGTGAAAAGGATCTTTCGATATCTTCAAGGCACGGTTCATATGGGTCTCTGGTATCCTAAGGACACTGCAATGGAGTTAACTGCTTACGCGGATGCTGATCATGCGGGATGTCAAGACACTCGTCGAAGTACTTCAGGAGGAGCTCAGTTTTTAGGGGAAAAGTTGGTTAGTTGGTCTTCTAAGAAGCAGATGAGTACTTCCATATCATCTACTGAAGCTGAGTACATTGCTATGTCTGCTTGCTGTGCACAAATCCTTTGGATGCGATCACAGCTGTCAGACTATGGATTCTCATACAACAAAATTCCCCTATATTGTGACAACAAAAGCGCCATCGCTCTTTGTTGTAACAATGTTCAGCACTCCAGGTCAAAACATATCGACATCAGGCATCACTTCATCAGGGAACAGGTGGAAAAAGGAATTGTGGAACTATACTTCGTGAGGACAGAGTTTCAGTTAGCTGACATCTTCACCAAGGCCCTCTCAAGAGAAAGGTTTCAGTTTATTCTCCCACGCCTTGGCATGAAAAGCATGACTCCTGAAACCCTCAAGTGTCTTCAGGAAGAAAAGGAGGAGTAAAGGATTGTCTTCTTATATCCTTGTACATAGTTGTATATATCTTAAATCAAAAAGAAAAATACAAAAATATAAAACCTATAAAAACCATAAAAATCGAAAAATCAGAAAATACCAAAAATAGTTCTACCTAGGCATGTCTTCTGTTTATCGATAACATTTACGTATCTAGAAATGTCATTCAACAATGGCACGGATTCTTAAATGAAGCTCGAGCAGAAGTTATACTAATCAGTTAAAACATGTCTTAAATGGCTTGCTATTACTTTAGATAGCAACCCGCGCTTCATATTGGGGAAAGCACGTCGCCAAAAAGACGGTTGTTCCTTCAACCGGGTGATGTTCACCTGGGCATGGATTACTTTATATCCATGTTCTTCCGACTTGATGTACGTTTCAGTGTATCATTTCGTGTTTTAGAAGAGAAGTCTTCTTTACATCAGGCTCTTTATCTTGTTTGACTCTTCAAGAGAGTCTTGATGTTACACAAGGTGGTAAATTGATTTAAATTTTCAAATTTCTGACACCTTGCCAAATTTGTGCAACATCAGCAGTGACACTCTCTTGGTGTGTCAAGGGAAGCATAGTATGCTTCAAAATCAGAATACATTTTAACCTGACCACATTTTCTCCCAAATTTTCTAAACTAATTTAAATCACTTGGTATCACAAATCTCAAATGTTTTGAAATTTTTGATCGGGGGAGAGAATGTGATTTAAATAGGAAATTCTGATAAAATGTGATGATTTTGGAAGATAATGTATGCTCTCCCGTATGTGCTAAACCATTTTGTATATCAAGGCACATATTGAGGGGGAGCAAAATGTTTTGGTCATTAAAGAAAGCTCTTCCATATGTGCGAAAATCTTGTTTATATAGATGCATATATTGAGGGGGAGCAAATAGTTTTAACAAAACAAAGGATTTGGCATCTCACGTGAGCAAGGCTTAGACTTCACCAATGAATTGACGTAACTTAAATTGCCCTCAATCGAAAGGATACGTCTTGGCCGGGTAATAATTTCAAGCTGGTCTAACCAGTGATGTAAGCGTGTCTCGAAAAAGATGTATCTGAGTAGAGTGTACCATTTCGAGAAACTTTCTGTGGACTTGACCAGGCCGGGTAATAATTTCAAGCTAGTCTAACTAGTGATGTAAGCGTGTCTCGAATCGGTCATGTGCACTGAAAGTGGATCAATTCAAATAATGCGAGCTCTACCTAACATGTGCAAATTTATAAAACAATCAACCGAGCACATGTTGAGGGGGAGCATTTAAAAAATATAAAACTCTCAAGTGTTTGCAAAAATGTGTTTCTTAATCATGAACACTTTCAGAGATTTTTCAAAGATTTGGTTTGGCAATTGTGGAAGAACACCAAAGACCGACCATTTTAATTAATGTATGGAGTTATAAGGATGGTTAGGTTAGGCCCAAGTTCCCACGATCCCGCCAGAGCCAGAGGGATCTACCCAGGGTCAATCCACTAGTTAGTGTAGAAGTCCTTAGGTATGATTAAAAAAGGAGAAAAGTGAATGAGGGAAAAGTGCCGACTGAGATGGAGCTAGTACTGGAACAAACCCAACAAGGTACTAGTAAGGAAGTCTCGGTAAGCACTGAAGGGGTTGAAGAATGAAAAAGAATTGTAAAGATAAAGGGTGAAAAGAAAGAAGCCCTCCTTACAACTTAGGCAGAAACCGGGTCAATACATATGCTGTCAGAATCACTTAGTTGATTGCTGGCATTGAAGACAAAGTATCATGGACCCAGTGATACGCTGCACAACCCTCCCTAGCCACTCAAGGTCCCTCAAAGGATCCTTGTTTCAATTGTCACGGAGTTCAATACATTCCTATCGTCTCTCTCACTCCGAGTTAGATGATATTGAATAGGTGGCAGTCCTCTCCAGCCTCCGCTCACTAAATCAAAACGCACAATTGAGTCTAGAGCCACGAGATGCATAATAAGATCTCATAGGGACACGAATTATTTCTACTCTGGTTGTTCATCATTAAGGACACCAGTTGTAAACTTAAGGGTCCTACGCAGATCTTAGCCATCTGCCAGAACATTTATGAGAGAATTTACAAATGTAATTCTCGATGATTGAATGGAAATTCCTGCCAGGGTCAACATCAAGCAGCCCTGAAAGCAGGTCACTTCGGTAATTCCTCGTGGATTACGCTTAGTGGTCGCGACGGTTTCAACCGGTCTACAGTCGTGGAGTGATCTCCAGCGACTCACCTAATCGTTGATTTACTACGGTAAAATCTTAAAAAGCTCTCTGTGGGTTTTCGATTAGGAACGGTCTTGGTAAGGATTAGAGAGAGTTTTCACATTATGCTGTTGACTATCTCGAAGTCCAAACTTGTAAGTACCGGTCGAATTATTGCTAACTGTCGTATGCAGGAACTTCTGGCGATTGTAGCTGTGGAATGCTGTAGCTGGTTGCTGTTGTAGCTGGTTGCAGAAAAGATGCCAATCCATTACCACATGCTCACACCACATCATCATCAAAGAAGTCATGATCAACCTTAAAGACCTTCAACACAGCTTCTGCTAACTCTGATGCTGAAGATCATGACACCATATAGTGTGAGCATGTCGGCTCTAATTATATTTCATCACATGGAGTTTTACTACTGAAAGATGACTTGAAGAATCAAGTAGGATGACACTTTCAACGATTACTCAAAGTTCATCCAAAACAAAAGAGAAGTCATCTGAAAATCACGGATGTTTGCACAATGATCTATGATATTGAAGAATCAAGGGTTACGAGCTATGATGTCAAGATCCAAGGAAAAAGTACTGAATTTCAGAGCATTACTTCTGGGGTGACCTCCGTTAGGGGGAGATTGTTAGGAATATGAATATTCAGCTGAAGACTCGGTCACCCCGAGTACTTATTAGATCATCATAGCTCGTAGGATTATCAGTAATATTATTAGTAGTTTAGTTATTAATTAGTATTGTGGAGTGGGTCGGGTCTTTACCCTCTGTCAGCTCGCTCCACAGTCCACTAGGGACATATTATGTAACACTATAAATACTCCCTTCCCACCCATGGGAAGGGTTGGACCTTTCATGTTAACCTAATATCATCTTATTTCTCTCTCAACAAAGGCTCCCTAAGTATCACTTTCTCTCTCTAAGTTTTTGTCCATTCGATCCAAACTAAGCCTCAATATAGTGTTTCTTGTATTGTGAATACCCTACAATACCCCAACCAAAATAACAACACACACATCTATTAGAAATTTTAAGCAAATTCTGCCCATTTTTTTCTCTCCAAACTAATAGTGTGTGTGTTCTTAGGCTTTAGAAACCCATAATCATTTGTTAACCCAGACCTACCAATACAAATGGCTTCTTCTAATGCTATCACATATGCCCCTAATGTGGATTTCATATTAGAGGGCGTAGACCTCACAGAGAACAATGTGGTGGGAAAATTTTCCTATCCACAAAAGTTCCATGCTTACAAGAATGTGATGAAATATCTTCAAAACTGTTTTCTTGCAAAAGCATTTACCAAAACCCCCTCAGTCATCTGCCATGACTACTTGAGGGAATTCTGGTGTACTGCTATGGCTACCTGCCCAAAAGACACCAAAGAATCCATCATCACTTTCACAGTGATGAATGGGAAAATGACCCTCTCCCTGGGTTACAATGACTTCATCAAAGCCACTGGTCTTGATTTTGCTGAGGCTTTTGAGCCCAATCCTACTGACCAAGAGGTCAAAGGAGAGTTGATATTCTTAGGACCTCATGACCCTAAACGTCTTAAGGAGTCTGCTGGAGCCTTATTAGAAAAGGCTCCAATTGTCAAAACCTGGTTCCACCCAGTCTGGAGGATCCTGATGACATTCGTCATTCAGGTCCTTGGGGGTAATAAATCCTCCACTGAGCAATTGAACTCATCACAACAATTGATGTTGTTCAGTCTCTTGGAGGGCAGAAAAATAGATATCGGAGGTAAAATCTTCCGTGACCTTGTTGCTAAGCTCCCAGGAAAATCTAGGAAAAAACACTTGTCTTATCCTAGGTTTATTTCCTGTGTGCTTCAGGACCTTCTTGGTTCTGACTATGTGAGGCCTGACGTCTTAGGTATGAAACCTGACTTCTTACATAAGACCAATTTCACTAGTGGCATCACTGAGGTACAACCCATTTCCCTGACTAACTACATGCAAGAAGTTATTCAGGGGGAGAACGCTGTTTCTCCAGTACCTTCACCTACAAAGAAGGGGAAGAAGACAAAGAAGGGTCAGTCCAGTAAGGTGGTTATACGCAAACCACTCGCCACTGAGACGGATGCCCAGAACCAACTCAACCTTAAAAAAGGGTTGAATGTGGCCCAGACCTCTGAGACACCCACTACAGAGACCCCCTGACCACAAAACAAAGGCCAACAAACGTCACTGAGAAATCATCCTCAGTGTCCTCGGGCAAACCCCCTATTCCTCATGATTCCACTGACATAAACAAGTCATTGGAGTCAGGAACCTCAACCCATTCACATCCCAATGAAGGCACTGATAAATTATAATCAGAGCCTAAGGGAGAAAAGGGTCCTATATCCTCGGTTGGGCAGCACTACTCAACTGAGAAGGGGACCCGCACCTAATCACATCCCAATGAAGGTACTGACAAATCACAGTCAGGACCCAAGGGAGTCAAGGACCCTAAATCCCCAAAAGGGCAGTACAACCCTGATGGGAAGGGGGACCACCAACCATCACAAAAAGTGCCTAGTGATACTATTGGAAAACACCCGTCAGTAGTTGAAGGCGCTCAGGGGGACAAAGACTCAGAGGGATATAAACCACCCACTAATATGGAACCGACAACCACCTCAGGCGGATCCAGTCTCTCAGGAACTGCCCCCAAAAGTCAGGCTGAGAAATCAGTTATTATGACTAGCCAGGCTGATAAAACCAAATCAGTTATTATGGCGGGGTCAGGACCTGGCCAAAACCAAGGCAAGTCCTTTTATGAGGAGGAGCCGGTTAACCTTTTTGAGTTTGAGTCTATGGGGGATGTTCAGGCTCTTCTTGATTCTGAAGATTCTGATAATGAGCTCAAGGAAGAGAGTGAGGAAGAAATCTTTGAGGCTGGTGAGGATATGAAAACTGATGTACAACCTGAATAATCACATCAGTCATCTCCACATCCAAGTGAAGAATCAATTTCTCAAGCTGCTGGTTCTTCGGATACTGAAAACATCCTCATCAAGTATGACAACATTCTTCCTCTCACTGAGAGACAATTGGTCAATTTCTTGGTAAAGACCAACAAGGCTCTCTTCCAAGGTCTGACTGAAGAAATGTTTGACCAGCACACTGAAGCAGCTGTTCATTATGTCAACCTGAAAGAATCAGTGGAATCCTATCATGTTGATGTAAATGAGCACAAGTCATCTATCTCCTTCTCCCTGACAAATCTTGATTACAACTTTAAGATGTTCAACGAGTCTCTCACCAACTTAAAAAAGAGCGTTGACACTATTTAAGAGTCAGTGAAAGATGACCCTGAGCTAAACAAGAAAATTCTTCAGGCTTCAGAAACTTACCAGCAACAAACTTCTTAGTTAGCTGAGCTGGTAGCTGTGCTAAAATCCTCCAATCTTCAGGGACTCAACTCTTTAGTGGACTCCATCCGATCTTCCCTGGGTCTTATGGAGTCCCACATGGCTTCTTTGGCATCGTCTTCTTCTTCCCTGGCTTGGAATCTTGGGCCAAGGATGACTGCATTAGAGGCTTCTCAGGCTTCTCTTGAGACTAAGGTCTCAACTCTTCAGGAGGACACCTCAGACATCAAGTCCATGATGACTGAGATCTATCAGGCCTTCAAAGGTCAAGCTCCCTCAACTTCAGTGAGCGAACCAACTCTTGCTCTCACTATGGGTCAAGCAACAGTTGAGGGGGAGAAAGTCACTAAAGACGAACCTCCATAACCTGAACAAGAACAACCTCTTTCTCACTCACAACCATTAAGCCTGAGCCCACAATCTTGGTACCTACCTCCAAGGAAACAAGGTCAGACCCTGATGAACCAGTCAGGGTTCCTTATGAAATCAATGGGGTGATGGAACTTCTCACTCATGCTGAAATTCAAGCTCACATGGAGAAAGAGGAGGCAGTGAAGAAAGCTGCTGAAGATGAAAGGCAGAACAAGCTTGCTCTCATTCAGGTTGCAAGAGAAGAGGCTGAGAAGATTGGGATTGAGGCAAAAGACCTTGCTAAAAGGGAAGGTGGTAAGAGCTTTGTGGAAGCTCAGAATGCTGAAGTGACTGCCCTCAGGCAGAGAAGGGAATAAAGAATGAAAAGGACTGAAGAGATTAGGCAGAATAGGATTGCAAGAGATCAGTGGGTCATGACAAACATGTTAAAGCTAGAACAAATCACTGATGTCAAGATTGATAAAAACTCCAAGCCTGCAATTCTAACTGTCTACAGAAGTAATGACAAGAGAGTCTTTGAGGTTCATGACCCTTTCAGATTCGCAGACTTTGGGATCTCAGAACTGGATGAACTGGGTCCACTAATTGAGAAGAAGTAAAATGTTATTGTGCCAAACCTGATGAAAACCCTCATTCTGAGATATAAAAAGTTGGCTGCTACACCTCAGGAACTTGGCATTCCCTCTCTTCTTCCAGCTTCAGCCGAACAGCCTGCCTCTTCTCAGTCTTCCTCAAGAAAGAGAAAGAAGATTGAAGCAGAGCCTGAGATCAAGGTCCCTGGTTTGGACTGCAACAGAGCTCTCCCTGAAGGTGTTCCATTCAGGAGGAATGTGGTCATCGAACAACCTGAAAGAGGGTTGTTCTTCACTGATGAGTTCGGAGACCCAGCCTTCCAGAGGTGGAATGATATTGATCTATCAGGGATCAAGGAAATGATGGGTTTCCTCATGATGGCCTCACCAATTAAGAGTCCTGAGAATGTGAGGTTTTGTCAAGAACTGAAAAGAAATATCCGAGAGCACCCTGACCAACATGAGCTGCAGTCAAAGAAGTCTAAGCTTGAAGCCCTTGGTATTAAGTTGAACTGAGGAATCTGACTGAATACCACCATTACCTTTTTGTACTTAGTTTTGATAGGACTTGTAATGATATTAATAAGATGATGTTTTTATTATTTCAATGTCCTTATTTACATTCTAGTACATTCAGTATGAGTAGAAGTCATTAGCTCACTCATTACTGATCAAAACACTTAGGAATAATTTATATCCAAATAGGGGGAGATTGTTGGGTCCATCAGTACCCAAGAATACTTAAAACAAGATTTGGACACAAATTAACTAAGTGTAAATTAAACCGAGAACAATTCAAGTCACTGAGTGAACAGTCACTCAGTGAGTCATCTTCAGGATGCTTAAGGCGAATTCAAGAAGAAGGATTCACTACTCAGGAAGGCGGTACTCCCTGAGTAGGACTTAAGCCAAAGAAGAAGATGATGGTTCAGTGAGTGTTGGACAAGAACTCACTGAACCCAGTCTCCTCAACACCATTAAGTGATTGAAGACTGAAGAACTCAACGCCTGAAAGAAAGGCGGGAAGATCTGGGAAAAGTTTAAGATAAGATCAAATCTTATCTTGTCAGGAAGAAACTTTCCCTAAGACGGCTAAAAGTCATGGAGTGTCAGACCAACCACTCCTAAAGACTTTATAGTCCATTCCCATTGGTTCTTGGAAATGACAATTACTGTTGTAATTTTCAGACACGCTTGCTTCAACAAAGTTGTTGTTTTTTAATCACTTTTACTCTTTGATACTTGTGTATAAATAGGTTCAAAAGGAAAGAAGTTGGGTGTGTTTTGTACATTGAAAGCTTAGACTTTTACAAAGAAACTTCTCTCCTACAAAGAGTAACGTATCCCTGAGATAGCTCAGTGGGTCGAATTGTTACCACTCAAAGCAAAGCTTGAGTTTAGATAGGAGACACCACCATACCATGTCTGTTTAATCCCAAGTGTTTGTTCCGCAAAACACTTGGGTAATAGATTCTTTGATTCATTTCTAATAAGAATTTAAACGTTGAAAAATACTTGTGTGTTTTTACTTTTACGTTTTCATTAATCTGTTAGAATTAATCTTAACATTGTATTAGTCATAAACACGAATTGATTAACTTTCTAGTTAACTCTAAGCGTGTTAAGGGAACAACACTTTGCTGATGAAGTAATTTACTCACTTCTTGCTAAGGAACCAGAAGATCAAGACTTCATCAGTGAGGATCTGGAACAGATCAATGATGTTGAAGTTGAAGAAATGGATATCAAATGGAAAATTGCCATGATTGCTTTCAGGGTTAAGAAGTTTTACAAGCAAACTGGAAGGAACATTAAGCTTGATGGGAAGTCACTAGTGGGATACAATAGGAGGTCTATTGGGTGCTACAATTGTCACAAGCGTGGTCACTTTGCCAGAGATTGCTAGAAAAAGGTGACTACTGATTGGAAAAAGAAGAAGGGTTCTGACTCTCAAGATGATGATAAGATGGGGAAGAATCAGACGAGCTTAATGACATTGGAAGCTGGAGCTGTGAATTAGGATGAACACACACCTGAGGATGAAGAGACAAATCATGCACTTATGGCTATTGGTTCCAGTAATGAGGTATCTTTGTGCTCAAAATTATGCATGGTTCATATAATCATCTTAAAGCTTTGTGTGATGAACAATTAACACAAATAGGTGATCAGGAAGCAAAAAATTCTTGCTTATACTAAAGCTGTTAAAACTTTAGAAGCACAAATAGTTAACTATCAAAACAAACAAGCTTCCTTAAACGAAAAACTCACCTTTCAAGCTAATGAGATATATGAAAAAGATGAAAAACTTAAGAGATATAGAAAAGCAGGCTTAAAAGCTGTTAAGGAAAGAGATGAATTGTAAAAGAAAGTAGATAAATGGACTCATTCTGCTAAGTGTCAGGATAAGATAATAGCATCTAGTACGAGCTCTACAAGTAAGATTGGCTTAGGTTATGGGATACAGTCAGATAGTGAAGTTCTAAGCTATGAGGAAGAGATGGACAGATCTGTGTTCAAATGTAGAAAAGAGGATTTTATTGGTAAGCCTGTGTACAATAGGTTCATTAAAACTGATAATTTTACAGGGGTGCCACCTCCATTAAGTGGAGATTACACCCCTCTACCAAAGAAAGACCTAGATGATTCCTTGTTTGTATATGGTAAAAAGGGTCCTATCTATCCTGAGACAGGCAACTCAGATGATAAATCTAGTGAATACTCCACTTGTCAAACCAATGACAGTGAAGGATCTACTAGAGATATCTCTGAGCAGTCTGATTCAGAATCAGAGAGTGCACGTAAAGATGTTTCTGAGTCAAGATCAGTCAAAAAGAGTGAACCAGTTGTGACTACACCCAAACCTCATACAGATAAACCTAGTTGTAGTACTCACATAAAATCTCCTAGGAAGTCTGTCAGAAATCAAGAGTCACCAAAGCCTGATAGAATGAGAAAAGAGTACAAGAGAATCCATAATTTTGGTCCTAAAAGATGCTTTGTATGTGGTAGTTTAAGTCATTTGATTAAGGACTGTGATTTTCATGAGGTTAGGATGAAAAGAGAGGCTGAACTTAGAAAGGATAAGGGTGTTAATGATGGCCGTATGAATGATAAACCAGGTTGGAATAATGTTAACAGGATTAATCATGCTAATAAGTTTGTGACTAGACCAGCTCAAATTAATTCTGGTATGCCTAATGTTAATTCTTGTTGGTCATCTGTTAGTACTCGTAGACCAAATTTTAATTCTGGTAGACCAAAATTTAATTCTAGTAGACCAAATTTTAATTCTGGTAGACCAAATGTTCGTTCTGTTGGTCAAAAGGTTAATGATGTAAGGCCAAGTGTTAATTCAGGGTGGTTTAATTATTCTGGACCCAGGAAACAAATAAATAGACCACAGGTGAACTCATATAATCAAAGAAACAATTTTTACAAATCTCATTCACCTGTGAGGAGTCCTTTTGCTAATAGTACATCACAATCTTCAAGCTTAAGTGTTGTAAGGGAAAATGGGGATTCTGCTGTTAAGACCCCAGCATGTTGGTCTTGGGATCCTTTTAAGAACACACTTACCTATGAATCCAAGAACAACAGTGGATCAAGCTCATACAAGACCTATAAATTTGTTGATCCACTGGGCAGACCCAAGTCTTAAGAGGATTGGGTCCTAAAGAGAAACTAATTTCTCTACTTTTGTGCAGGAACATCCACTGAAGAACATGGAAGACAAAGGAATATTTGATAGTGGGTGCTCTGGGCACATGACTGGTAACAAGAATCATCTGATGGATTTTCTAGAATTCCAAGGAGGTTCTGTTACCTTTGGAGGGAGTAAAGGTCAGATAACTGGTAAAGGTAGAATAGTTGTAGGCAATTTAGAATTTGACAATGTATCTTTTGTAAAAGAACTAGGGCAGTTTAACCCTTTCTCAATATCAAAAATTTGTGATAAGCAGCATAAGGTACTTTTTAGTGAAACTGAATGTTTTGTATTGACTTCGAATTTTAAGATGCCTGATGAAAGTCAGATACTTCTTAAAGTTCCTAGACAACACAACATGTACAGTTTTGATATGAAAGCACCTGAAGTTGCAAAAGGTTCTGCTTGTTTGCTTGCAAAAGCTACTTTGGATGAATCTAAATTGTGGCATAAAAGGTTAGGTCATGTTAATTTCAAGAATATGAACAAGCTTGTGAAGGGTAATTTAGTTAGAGGCTTACCTTCTAAGGTTTTTAGGAATAACCATGCCTGTGTAGCTTGTAATAAGGGCAAACAGCATAGAGCTTCTTGTAAGGCTAAGTTAGATAGGATTGTTACTGAGCCTTTGCATACCTTACACATAGATCTGTTTGGCCCTACATATGTTAGAAGTATCAACCATGCTAGTTATTGCCTTGTCATTACTGATGACTGCACCAGATATTGCTGGGTATTCTTTATGTCTACTAAAGATGAAACCTCTGATTTAATTCAAAGGTTCATTAGGCAAATAGAAAACCTACTAAATCACAAGGTTAAGATCGTTAGGACTGACAATGGCACAAAATTTAAGAATAGGAGCATGATTGAGTTTTGTGGTGAAAAAGGAATCAAGCAATAATATAGCAATGCTAGAACTCCACAGCAAAATGGAGTTGCTGAGAGAATGAACAGGACCCTGATTGAGGCAGCTAGAACCATGCTAGCAGACTCATTCTTACCCACAACCTTTTGGGCTGAAGCAGTTGCAACTGCTTGCTATATATTCAATGGGGTTAGAGTGACCAAGCCTCAGAATAAAACACCTTATGAGCTTATTTTTGGCCATAAGCCAGTTGTTAGCTATATAAGGCCTTTTGGGTGCCATGTGACCATTCTTGATACCTTAAGTGTGCTTGGAAATTTTGAAGGAAAATCTAATGAGGGGTTTCTAGTTGGGTATTCACTAAATAGTAAGGCCTTTAGGGTTTATAATTTAGTGACCAAGAAAGTAGAGGAAAATCTTCATGTTAATTTTCTTGAGGAAAAACCCAATGTGAAGGGACAAGGTCATAGATGGATGTTTGATCTTGATTATTTAACTGATTCTATGAACTATATTCCTGTCTCTAAGGAGAATCAAGCTAACCCTGATGCAGGTTCCATAGAAGTGCCTAACAATGCAGGTACTCGAGATGCAAGCACTGCTGATCAATGCAAAGAAATTGAGGAGCTTATTGTGATTCCTACCACAGAAGTCAACCATGTTGCTGCAAATGAAGGAATAAAGAAATCTTCTACAAATAGGAAGGAGACTGTGAACAAGCCTCAAGAAAAAGAGAGTTCTCCTACAAATGTTTCAGAAGAAATCTTATCTTTCAGAGAAGAAATGAATGCTTTGGCTGACAAACATCTTGGGAAGAAGACTACCAACACTAATCTGGTTAATCCTGGTAGTAGTGTCATTAATTCTGGTGGAGAGAAGCCTACCAGTATTAACTCAGTTAAGTCTGGTAGAGGTGCTGTTAATTTTGCTCAACCTGAGTCTACTCCAAATGCTGATTTTGATGATTCTGAGATGCCTGAACTTGAGGTCTTTGATAAGCCAGATGAAGGCATTTTTGATGGGGCTTCTTATAATAAAGAAGGGGTAGTTACTGACTTCAACAAACTACCCACTAAAGTAGATGTAAGTCCAGCTCCAACACTCAGAATTCACAAAGTTCATCCCAAAAGTCAGATAATTGGTGATCCTCAATCAGTTATTCAAACTAGAAGTAAAGTGCAAAAGATTCCTACATCTCATGCACTTATCAGTCTTATTAAGAAGCAGCAAAGGGTCAACCACAAGGACCAACAACATTGCTTGTTTGCTTGTTTCCTTTCTCAAAAGGAACCCACCAAAGTCTCTGAAGCACTTGAAGATGAGAGTTGGGTGGAAGCAATGCAAGAGGAGTTATTGCAATTCAAATTGCAGAAAGCTTGGGTTCTTGTAGATCTACCAAGTGGAGCCAAGGTGATTGGCACAAAGTGGGTCTTCAGGAACAAAAGGGATGAAAGAGGAGCAGTTGTAAGGAATAAGGCATGATTAGTAGCACAAGGGTATAGACAAGAGGAGGGGATAGATTATGATGAGGTTTTTGCTCCGGTAGCCAGGATTGAGGCTATTAGGTTATTTTTAGCCTATGCATCATATATGGGGTTCATAGTCTATCAGATGGATGTGAAGAGTGCCTTTTTGTATGGAACTATAGAAGAAGAGGTATATGTTCATCAACCTCTTGGCTTTGTTGATCCAGCAGAACCCATGAAAGTGTACAAAGTCATCAAAGCTTTATATGATCTCCATCAAGCTCCTAGAGCTTGGTATGCAACTCTCTCCAACTTCCTTGAAGAGCATGGGTACAAAAGAGGTGTGATTGACAAGACCTTGTTCATCAAGAGAAACAAGAAGGATATCATCTTAGTCCAGATTTATGTGGATGATATCATATTTGGTTCTACTAAAAGGTCTTGGTGTGAGGAGTTTGAAGCATTAATGAAGGGAAGGTTTCAGATGAGTTCTATGGGTGAACTCACATTTTTCTTAGGACTGCAAGTGAAACAACAAGCAGATGGACTCTTTATCTCTCAAGACAAGTATGTAGCAGAGATCTTGGAGAAGTTTTCCTTTTCAAATGTGAAGACTGCAGTCACTCCCATGGAGAACAAGGTGCCTTTAACAAAGGATGAAGATGCTGCTGATGTAGATGTGCATCTTTACAGATCAATGATAGGTTCTCTATTGCATCTTACTGCTTCTAGACCTGACATTATGTATGCAGTCTGTGTTTGTTCACGTTTTCAGGTTAAGCCCAAGACTTCACATCTTCATGCTGTGAAGAGAATCTTTAGATACCTAAAGGGCAAACCCAATTTGGGCCTTTGGTATCCTAGAGAGTCACCTTTTGACCTAGAAGCCTATTCAGATAGTGATTATGCTGGTGCAAGCCTTGATAGGAAATCCACAACTGGAGGTTGTCAATTCCTTGGAAGAAGATTAATCTCTTGGCAATGCAAGAAGCAGACCATTGTAGCTACATCAACTACTGAAGCTGAATATGTAGCAGCTGCCAATTGCTGTGGACAAGTCTTGTGGATTCAGAACCAAATCCTGGATTATGGTTTGAACTTTATGAACACTATAATTCACATAGATAATGAGAGCACTATCTGTATAGTTAAGAACCCTGTGTACCACTCTAAAACTAAACATATAGAAATCCGGCATCATTTCATTAGGGATTGCTATGAAAAGAAATTAATTAGAGTGGATAAAACACACACAGACTTCAATGTTGCAGACCTCTTAACTAAAGCTTTTGATGGCCCTAGGTTTAATTACTTAGTGGTTAGCATTGGTATGATAAACCCATAGCTGGATTTAAGGGGAGGTTAAACTTAAGGGGAGGTCAAAATGTAAAGTTTGTATAATAACCAGTCCTTAGGATTTTCTTTAATTCTGGTAGTATCACTCCTAGAAAAAGGGCTATCCTTGACTCCAAATGCGAGTCAAGAAGAGGTCTTATGATGCGCAAATGCGAGTCAAGGATGGACCAATCATAAAGCTTCATGACTCGCATTTGTGCGTCATCCCTCTATGACGCGCACTTATGACCCACGTTTTATGACTCTCCTTTTTGCGTGTCATAATCTAATTTTTTTTTTTAAATTAATTTTTTTTAGTTCCTAATTTTCTATTAAATGACAATTAAAAACCTGATAATACAAAATTAAAAACACAAATATCAAAATAACGCATTTCATATATATATATATATATATATATATATATATATATATATATATATCAAAACAATGAGGTTAATTCAAGTACTAATTCACGATAAGTCACAAGTTAATTAACGACAAAAATTACATATCGATAGTAATTCACAAGTTAGTTTGACAGCTTCCACATCGACCACTGAGTATACAACAAGACTACCCGAGTCATCCGTGCAGCTCTCCTGAAGCAGTAGTTCGACATTTTGGGACGAGTTGCTAGCCACCTATTCCCAAAACTGGGCAGTTAACTAATTAGTAAAAACCAACTAGGACTAGAAGCTTAAAGGGCAGATTAAGCTATGAATAAGCTGGAGGCAACTAAAAATTAATTAAGCAGATTGAGATAAGCTAGATAGATACTAAATAAGCCACAAAAAAGGGCAAATAAGCACTGAATTCCACTCTATAGGACTGCTGAAACAGTCTGCAAATATGCCAGGGTGCAGGGCAACTTCAGCTTATTTGAAGGCTGTGAAAAGCTGTAATAAGCTAAACAAGAAATCCTGAAAAAAATTACTATTAATAGATATAATTTGAGTGACTCTAATAATCCACAATATCAGCTCCTAACATCTAAGTGAAAATGAAACTCAAGCTTACACTAACTAGAGAACTAATCTATTATACTTCAAATAAAGCAGATGAGCTAAGAAAAAGCAATAAACAACATAAATAAACTGCACAAAACAAACACCCTCTGTGGGTGTGTTTTCCAGCCGAGCAAACCAAGACCAACACCCCTTGTTGGGTGGTCTGTTGGATCGAAACAGAAGCAAGAACAAACAAACCAAGTCTATAAGCCAAGCTGATGCAGAAAACTCTCAGTTAAACTGATGCAGAAAACTCAACTCAAATCAAGTCTATAAGCCAGGCTGACATATGCACATGCCCATAGAAAAAACAAGTAGACGAATATAGTTATTGCTATAGATGCCACAATAATTCACAGTCAAGTACCTGGCGGAAATAATGCTCAACATCTCTTTTCATCGCAGCCATTTCCACTCTCATTTTTTGAACTTCAGCCTGCAATCATACATTGGGTCTTCATTTTAGAAAATACTTAAACATAAAATAATCATACTTAACAAAGAAAGCTTTCGCTGTTGTGTTGTGTCCAAGGAAGATGCCAGGTATACTTGCCTCTAAAGAAGATAGCTTTCTCTCAGCGTCTCTTTGGCCTTCACGTGCACGTTCTACTTCTTCTTGCCAAGCCTGCGTCTAGACATACAGAACATGATCTTAACATCTATTTAGATTACATTTACAAAGTTTATATGATGCATTAGTTTGTAACAACTATGAATATGCAATGATTATCAATCTCCAATCCACAAAAACTATGAATGTACAACATACCTAATAATAATAAACCAATCTCCAATCCACAAAAACTAGTTATAAAAAAGATATATAACTTGAAACACCATCATCATTTTAGCGAAAACAGAAACATCATAACTACATTCAAATATTCCTAGTCGTTTTTTTTTATCTAGTTCTAAATACTGAAACACAACATGCATATAAATTTTATAAAAGCTATAAATATATACCTTGAGGTACCGTTATCAGGATTGTGACTAATAACAATAGCATAATCCCCAGACGCTCTCGCGAAAGAACCCCTATCACCAACATGATGCTCCACATTACAGACAACACCTCCTTCAGGAATCATACCAATAAGCAAAACATTCCCAACCAACAAATTCGCCTTCTTCCCACAAAACACAAACTATCCTGTGTACATACCCCAGCAGCATAAAACATGCAATATAAATTCAGCAGCAACAAAAAACAATCAGGAGCATAAATTCAGCAACATACAACAACATACAACTAGTTGGATCTCAGTTTCAGGTGTACTAACTGAAAGTTAACAAAACTAACCAACTAAGTAACTAACTAACTAACTTAACATACAACTAACTACATACTCTCGGCTGGCTAATCCTAACGGCTCGAGACCTCTAATTCACTTCCAATAAGTCTCAACTTCGCCAAAAACAACAAAACCACAACGATATCAACACCAACCACAATCAATAACCTCATGGCCGAGACCCTAGTGGTCTCGGTATCAACATATCACGAAAATCAAGAAAAGAGCAAAAATAATAAAATGAACCACAAGGGCCACGGGTCGAACCCGTGACACAGCCGTGGGTTTGAACCCACGGTTCGAATCGAATAGAACCAATCCAAACTCAAACACGACACAATGACGATACCACATCAAGTTTTAATCATTATTATTCATCAAAACGTTAAACCCATTATTATTAGTTCCAAAATATCAAGATACGTGACGAGTTGGTCCCAGGTTGACTCGTTTCCGAGTCAACTCTCGCATACATAGCATATTTCCTACCTTCTTTCTTCGATCTACATGAGTGGTGATGATACAAGGTGATGAGCAAGGTTTTTAGTGGCGCGTTGTGGTGCTAGAGTGACGGTGAGGTGGTGTTTGAGCGCGTGAGTCACGTCAAATGGAAGGGGAGATGGTGGTGAGTGTTTTGGTGGTGGTGGTGTGCTTGTTCGGGTGGCGGTGATGGTATCTTGGGTGGTAGCAGTTGGCGGCGCAGAGAAGAGAGAAAGAGAGTATGTGAGTTTTTAGGGTTAAGTGATAATGAAGAAGATTTTTATTAGTTGTAGGGACTTGAGAGCGGGAGGAAGTGTTTTGGCCAAAAAAAAAACAATCAGAGGTTAAAAAAAAACATAGATGACCCCTATTTATGACGCTTCTAAAAACGAGTCATCCCCAATAGAAAATTTACTCGTTATGACTCTTATTTTATGACTTTGCTCTTTGTGCGTCATCTTATAGCGTGCGTCATAAAAAGCCCGTCAAGGAAAGCCCTTTTTCTAGTAGTGTATAAGAAGTTAATTCTTATAGTTATTTTTAATTCTGGTGATCTTAGGAGTTAATCCTTGTAGTAGATTTAATACAACTAAAAAAAAAAAAATTCTTGTGTGTTTTTCTCTTGGTGTTGGGACTAACTTTTGCAGAACAATATGGATTGGTGATATGAAGCTTTTTTATTGCTTGCTCAGTATGTAAGTCTAATTCTTTAGTTAAGTCTGGTGGGTAAGTGTTTAAGTCTGGTTGATCAATTTTAAGTCTGGTAGTGTCAAAGGTAATTAATTTCTAACCTTTAGGTCTGGTCAGTCAAATATAAATTTTTTATCTTATTTAAATATGACCGTTGATATTTTTGGGGGTAAGAGGTATATATGGACAAGATTTAATTCATTTTTCATCTTTATCCATTATTTACTTCTAATTTCTACAATCTTCATTCACGGCAAAGATTTACTCTGTTTTTCAACTACCAGTAAAAACCCTAATTTAAATTCTCAACCAGTACTTAGTCATTCTCTCATCAATGGCTTCACTAAAGTTTGTGAACAAGCACAATCAAGTTGGTTTCTTGAAGAAACCAAACCAAAGTGACGGCTTTGAGCAGATAGTAGATTTCTTGAAAGGTTCTAACCTTCGGTACGCTTTAACTGCAAATCCTACTATTTATGCATCTCTTGTTAAGCAATTTTGGGGGTCTGTGACCTATGACACCCTAGCTGATGGTACACCACAGCTAAGGGAAACAATTGATACCCATTACTTCACCATTACTGAAGCCTCTATTAGGAGTAGTCTCCAATTGGGTGATGCTTCAGGGGAATACATCTTGTCTAATGATGACCTTTTTGAGGGTAATCGAACTATAGGATATCCCACTGATGGTAACTTTACTTTTTGGAAAAGCTATTTTACACCACAGTGGAGATTTTTACTTCATCATTTGCTCCATTGCCTAAGTCCCAAGAGTGGTGGATGGGATCAGTTTGGAAGCAACATTGCTTCTGCATTGGTCTGTCTTGCACTTGGACGGCCTTTTAATTTTTCAAAATTGATTTTTGATGGCATGGTTGCAAATGTCAAAAATGCAAAACATAAGTTTTTGATGTACCCAAGATTTTTGCAAACGATTTTAAATTTTGAACCTGAAGATAAAATGCAGATTTATGTGATTGTGGCTTTTACTCCTAAAATCTTCGCAAACATGAAAAGGGGATTCAATCGGGTACCTTGGCCACTTTTTCCTGCTATGCTTCCTGGTTCAACTAACATTGCAGGTACATCTCATGTTGAACAACCAACCAATGTGGAGCAAGCTCAAGAACAACCAAGATCACCAACACCACAACCAAGTTCATCACCATCCCAACCAAAGGTACCTACACCTACACCATCTTCACCACCACAGCAAACCCATATTCCAAGTCCTATTCAGGAGGAGGAATCCAACCCTATGACTGTGGAGGATCTTCTAACATTGGTGCCTGCTTTGGTTAAGAGAATAGAATTCTTGGAGAAGGCAAACAATGCTAAGAGTGAGGCTATTCTAACGTTGGTTAAGAGGGTTAATGTAACACCCCAACCCGACAAGGGTAGAAGTGTCACGCAAATGGTGACATATCAAAGGCAAGCATAACATACGACTTACATATTACAAATGGTTTATAATGCTACAAAGGAAATACACCAAATCTACGTAGTCATACATAAGTAAATTCTAACTAAGGTATCGTCTTCATAAGCTAATCTCTCATCCCAAAGCAAACCCAAGCTCCTGGCTTCCTACTAAAACCTGCCGCAGGAAAAGAAATGCGGCTGAGCTTAAAAAGCCCAGTGAACAGATATATAATAAACGGTAACCAAAATTAAATGGAAATGAACAGACATATCATAATGAATGAGATATAGGAAAAGGAAATAAAGAGTAAGGTTTAGGACAGTCATCCACCACGAGCCCATATCATAACATATCACATATCATATCATATCATATCTTCATAATCATATAAAGGGGAGACCTCTCAGATAATCAGATAATATGAGGGGTGTCCTCATTCTTCAGGTGGAGTAGCTAGCTCCCATATTTTGTGAAAGGAGTGGATTGCACCCAGCCCCAGTCACCATATCATATCATATCAAAGCATATCATAACATATCTAGGATGCATCCATTCGCCCCCCAAACAAATCATATTGGCCATAACAAATCATAAAGCGCGCATATCATATCATAATGGGGACGGTGTAACCAAATCACTAGGGCTACACACTAGTCATGCCATTGGTGCATCAATGACACGGCCATGTTACCTTCATGGCTAGGAAACATATTTTGGCTCGTAGTATCAAACTGGGGTCAAGGTTAAAGGTTCATATCAAAGCAAAGGTTCATATGTCATAATCATAGTCCAAATCTCAAGGTCCAAATCACAGGGTTCATATCAAAAGGTTCATATGCCAAAGGTTCAAATGTCAAAGGTTCATAGCAAAGATCAGGGTCACATCAAATCAGAGTTCAAGAGACTGAAGGCACCTTATTAAAAAGGGCAGAATATCCGTACCTTATTCCAAAGCAAAGCACAACCCAAAAGAATAAGATGCAAAGGATCATGCCCTCTCCTTCTTCACACCTAGAGGGGTAGAAAAGAATTACAAACCTTTCCATTTTAAGTAACTTTCCATTTTTAGCAGGTTTCCATGTTTAGTAAGTTTCCATAATTAGTAAGATTTCCATAATTAGTAAGAGTTCCATATTCTCATTTAGTTTAAGTTATTATTGAATCATAATATGGCTTTAGGGTGTATTTAAACAAGTCACAAAAGTTTAGGGTTAAATATGACAAGTTTTCATAGTTCAGGGTTATAAACGTAACTTTACCAAGGTTCAAGGTTTTAAAATAAAAATCTCATAATTTACCATTCGAATACTTTCATTTCCAGAATTACACATTTAGTCTTCACGTTTCCAATATTTACGGATTACACCCCTTTACTTTATTAATTTACAAATTAATCTTATACTTACAAAATTTACAAATTTAACCTTTACAATATTCATATTACACACCAAGTCCTTTTTATTCTTCAAATTACAGAGATTAACCTTCAATTTAATTATGTTACAAACAGCCCTCAATGTTTCGGTAATTTACACATTTGGTCCTTATACTTTTTAAATTACAAATTCGAATTATATAATTTACTATAATTACATATTAAACCCTTAATTTCTCAATTTTACACAATGAACACTTATTTTAACATGTTATACGAACACACCCTTAAACATTCACAATTTTCACATCAAGTCCCTCTAGTTATCAAAGTTACATATTTAGTCCTTAAATTTACAATTTCAACCTTTAATTATTAACAATTACATATTAAGCCATTAAATTACCAAAATTACACATAACCCCCTGAATATAATTTATTACTCAAAACAGCACCAAGTTTCCAGAAATTACATATTTAGTCCCTCATTTTTATTTATTTTTAATTCGACATTAATATTACAAATTAAATCCTTTTCTTGCCTAATTTACATATAAGACCCTCATGTTATAATTTTTACACATTCTCCCAAGTCCATACAATATTACAAAAATATCCCACAAGTTTTAATAATTACAAAACAGCCCCTTAACATTTAATTATTCAATCGGTTTGCATAAAATCAAAACAAAATCAAACCCTAGCAAACCCAATTATTAAGCAATCATTGTATCATCATTTTATCACTTTTATTTCCAGATTTCATCCATTATAAACCCTAGATCGATCGGTTCTATAATTTTTCCCCAATTTCCCCTTTTTTTTCTAAAAACCCGATATACAAATAAATTCCCAAAACCACAATTTCGACTCAAACAATTCAAATGGCTATTTTTCCCATGTTATAAGGAGCATAAAGAACCCACGAAAATTATATACAAGCTCAGGAAAAATCGTATGAATTAATAAGATCCGATTTCCAAAATTAGGGTTTTAAGCTCATAATTTTCTATTCGGCCAAAATACAAAGCATGGGTCGAATCCATTATTTTTACCATGTTATATATGATTAAGAGAGAGCTAGAAAAATACCAGAAAATTTATAGATCAAAGGATTCACACGCTTCGAATTATTGTTGCTCGGTTAGGGTTTTTCGAACCAAATAATTCACCAAGAACACACGATCGACTCCAGGACTTTGTGGCTATTTTTCTCACCTTCCTTGCATCATGAAGAACTCCAAAAAAATAGGTTTTTGATTTCTAAAAATCGGATGTGGTGTGAGGGAATTTTAAGAGTGGCGGCTTGAAATGTTTTAGGGTTTAATGGGAGAAAATAAATTTAGGGTTTGATATATTAGTGATAGGCTGACCTTGGGGAGGGCATGGGACCAAATAACCGGCCTTCACAAGGCCCAAATTAATTTACCCTTTATTTTGTGTATTTTCCTAATTTAATTGTAATTTAAATGCTTTTTAATTAATAATAATTGTGTATTTAAATTTTTTGTACACACAAGGGTATTTTGGTCATTTCACAACTTGTATAAATATTAATCGAAGTCTTCAAAATTATTTTGTACCATATCTTGCTCGTTTCCAGAAGTTTGGGATCGATTCGGAACTTTAATTAAGCTTTAATTAAATTTTAAAGTTTCAGGGGCATTTTGGTAATTTTTGCATGTTTTAGATTTTCGGGTTTTACAACTCTTCCCCTCTAACAGAAAAATTTCGTCCTCGAAATTTGCAAAGAATCAGAAGTGAAAGGATCGAAAACAAAATAAGAACGTACTAGATCAGAATGCGGATAACTAGCTCGTATTAATTCCTCGGTTTCCCAGGTAGCTTCCCGCTCTGGGTGGTTCTTCCAAAGAATCTTTGCGAACGGAGATGAAATGAAACAGAAGACACAACGGACAGCGAACGGAAATGTAAAAAGACTTGTTTCTCATGACTCTTCATTGCCGATCCAAAAGTAACTTCAGTTCCCAGAATTGACATATCATACGGAATTCAGATTGCAAGGATCATATTCAAACATGATGAATGGTTATCATATTCTCTCAAAAGAAATACAAGGATACGCAAGATTGTGACGGATATGCCGTCCATAGCATTCGATTAGACAAATCAGATGAGATCGTACAGAACATAAATTGTAGGTGATATCAAATGGAAGAACTTATAGCAGAACTTAAGATTTTTATCGGAATTACAAAGGTCAACAACCGCGTTCCGAGAATCCAAACGTATCAAATCGTATAACGGCGAAACAGATTAAGCGTATAGGTGGAACGAACCTAAATCTTACAAATGCAAAATTTCTCACATCTCTAATCAATATTCTAAGGTTTCTAAAGTACTCCTCGAAATATCCTATGAACACAATGAGGGTACGTCATATGACGTAAGTATTATCACGTTCGCGAACCGTCATAATACCAGCATCATATGAGTATACCATCATGATGGTCATACTTTATCTCAAGTCGCGAACAGAACTACTTATCTTAACCACCTATCAGTCTTTCTACCTCCTAAGGTTGGTCCAAAACAAACATCACTACGGATTCTAAATCGGAGGAATTTGAACGTACAAATAGCGTAACGGAATGTGTACAACTCAAAATGAAACTCGTCGTCGAAACGTTAGGTCTTCCACAATTCATCATCCTTCTCATAACAAAACCATCATCCAAACAAATGCATAACGAACACAGAACGGAATTTCTAATAGGGTAAAATTCATTCAAAAGATCCTATCGATAGGTAAAGGAAACTTAAGTGGTCTAAGAGAAAATGAATTACGTCTTCCATATCTCCATCCTTTACAACAATCAAATCTTCCAAATCCAAACGTTTACTACAAAATTTCATCCCTTCAATTTCATGATCTCGAATCCTTTCAAATTCCAAGTAGCCGCTCTCTTGTCTAATCATACGATCATAGGGTGAACAGGGAATCATAAACTTGAGTCTGGTTCCTCAAGGCTTCGACACTTCTTCTGGACACCTCTGTGTGGTAGCGTGAATCTCCGACGTGATCACCGTGTATTCCTCCATTTGCGAATCTGCTTCAGCTCTCAATTCATCTTAGTACAACTAAAATGAATAGAGAACTAAGGTTGCGTGTCTCCTACAGGTCTTCTAGCATGATTCAAAATTCACCAACTCAATCTGCTGTGGCCTTCCTGGGTTATGTGCTGAAAGCTCATCTTCTACGGTCTGGTTGTCCTGATGCCCAACTGAAGTCTCCACGTGTTGCTTGAGGTATAATCGAGTCTCATCTCAGTCTGTCTTCTCCTCTCATGCTTCTCTCTTGGTAACGCCGGTCACGAACATCTTCTACCAATCTTCTACAAGGTTTCTAACTCTAACCATGGTCTTCAGTCTTGGTCCTTTCTGTGGAAGCTCTGTCGTCATCGGATACCTGGGTGTTGTCTGCTACAATCTCTGATCGCAAATCAAAACTATTCTTCCAGAACAAAGGGTCGGTTCACAAAATACAAACAAATGGTCTACGAGTTCCTCGTTCGTCTCTGAGCATAAACACACTGTCATACTATGACAATTGCCCAGCTACTTGCGAAAATATGCTTCTTCCAGTCAATACAATTGACATTATTCAAACTCATAGTGGTCAACACGAGTACTAAAACAGCTTCAAGAAATCTTCTTAGGAAAACGCTTCATATCACAAATCTTCCTCTTCACAAATATGGAACAAATCGAATCAAATACTGATATGCGGAAATGAATAATGATTACGGTTAAAATTCACAATAGTCTGTGTGCCGCCGCATACTTCTCTCTTTCTTCTTCATAAACGAACAGGAGCATTCAAAAAGATTACTGAAGTGAACAAACTCATATTCCATCAGTTCCTACAATCTCTTAACTCCTTCAGGTCGATGCAAACTTCACTTTCCAACGGATCTCAAAAGGTTTATCGGAACACCAGAAATTCGTACAACAAACTTTCAAGTGTCGGAGCTTTCCAAGAGTGGATACTAACAGACGTTAGGAGAAAATTGGAAATCAAGGAGATCAGGGTATGTGCTTCCAAAGCCCAAAATTTTAACAGATTCAAATGATTTAGAGTATCATATCCAAATATGGTGGAGCAGAATTATGAAAAGTTACGTCTCAAATATGGCAGTCTATGGTAGCTTCACAAAAGTCACCAATCCAAAATCAAAAGACCTCAAGGTTAAATGCATCCAAAGACAAACGGATTCCTAGAGCGAATGTGGTTGTCAAAACATACGGATAGTTCACATGTCAAATTTAGGTACATGGTTCATCAAAGTGTGGGATGGGAGAGTATTAGAATATATCAAAGTCAAATATATCAAATTGAAGGTTAGCATCGGGAACAGTTCAAAGGATTGGAATCTCGTTTAGCTTATAACATAGGAATGGTAGGGTGTGCACCGATAGTAATACGAACATCGTTTAACTGTCAGAGTTGAGATGTATGGAATATCAGTTATTAGCATCAGCATGCTTAGATAACAATTCCGTACTAGACAAATATCAACATCAAATCCTTCTAAAGGAAAAGTTGGTTAACATACAACGTTCATCATTCAAATGACGGAAGGTAATACTTCCTCGTCTTCTGCGACAAACGCTCTTATAAGGCATGACTAAAGGCAAAGGCAAGATTCAGAGTGATGCGGAAGCAATTACTACTCACATGGATGTCCTAGACTACCCATTCCTCACCGGTTATGGCTTATATTCCTATGGGAAAAATTCTACGCAACTTCGCAAAGGTTATCCTACGAGCGCCTACAGTGGAAACTTAGGGGTCCTAACTTACACAGGCCAAGGGTAGATGTACTACAAGTCGTAAACCTGTCTCTGATACCATAATTGTAACACCCCAACCCGACAAGGGTAGAAGTGTCACGCAAATGGTGACATATCAAAGGCAAGCATAACATACGACTTACATATTACAAATGGTTTATAATGCTACAAAGGAAATACACCAAATCTACGTAGTCATACATAAGTAAATTCTAACTAAGGTATCGTCTTCATAAGCTAATCTCTCATCCCAAAGCAAACCCAAGCTCCTGGCTTCCTACTAAAACCTGCCGCAGGAAAAGAAATGCGGCTGAGCTTAAAAAGCCCAGTGAACAGATATATAATAAACGGTAACCAAAATTAAATGGAAATGAACAGACATATCATAATGAATGAGATATAGGAAAAGGAAATAAAGAGTAAGGTTTAGGACAGTCATCCACCACGAGCCCATATCATAACATATCACATATCATATCATATCATATCTTCATAATCATATAGAGGGGAGACCTCTCAGATAATCAGATAATATGAGGGGTGTCCTCATTCTTCAGGTGGAGTAGCTAGCTCCCATATTTTGTGAAAGGAGTGGATTGCACCCAGCCCCAGTCACCATATCATATCATATCAAAGCATATCATAACATATCTAGGATGCATCCATTCGCCCCCCAAACAAATCATATTGGCCATAACAAATCATAAAGCGCGCATATCATATCATAATGGGGACGGTGTAACCAAATCACTAGGGCTACACACTAGTCATGCCATTGGTGCATCAATGACACGGCCATGTTACCTTCATGGCTAGGAAACATATTTTGGCTCGTAGTATCAAACTGGGGTCAAGGTTAAAGGTTCATATCAAAGCAAAGGTTCATATGTCATAATCATAGTCCAAATCTCAAGGTCCAAATCACAGGGTTCATATCAAAAGGTTCATATGCCAAAGGTTCAAATGTCAAAGGTTCATAGCAAAGATCAGGGTCACATCAAATCAGAGTTCAAGAGACTGAAGGCACCTTATTAAAAAGGGCAGAATATCTGTACCTTATTCCAAAGCAAAGCACAACCCAAAAGAATAAGATGCAAAGGATCATGCCCTCTCCTTCTTCACACCTAGAGGGGTAGAAAAGAATTACAAACCTTTCCATTTTAAGTAACTTTCCATTTTTAGCAGGTTTCCATGTTTAGTAAGTTTCCATAATTAGTAAGATTTCCATAATTAGTAAGAGTTCCATATTCTCATTTAGTTTAAGTTATTATTGAATCATAATATGGCTTTAGGGTGTATTTAAACAAGTCACAAAAGTTTAGGGTTAAATATGACAAGTTTTCATAGTTCAGGGTTATAAACGTAACTTTACCAAGGTTCAAGGTTTTAAAATAGAAATCTCATAATTTACCATTCGAATACTTTCATTTCCAGAATTACACATTTAGTCTTCACGTTTCCAATATTTACGGATTACACCCCTTTACTTTATTAATTTACAAATTAATCTTATACTTACAAAATTTACAAATTTAACCTTTACAATATTCATATTACACACCAAGTCCTTTTTATTCTTCAAATTATAGAGATTAACCTTCAATTTAATTATGTTACAAACAGCCCTCAATGTTTCGGTAATTTACACATTTGGTCCTTATACTTTTTAAATTACAAATTCGAATTATATAATTTACTATAATTACATATTAAACCCTTAATTTCTCAATTTTACACAATGAACACTTATTTTAACATGTTATACGAACACACCCTTAAACATTCACAATTTTCACATCAAGTCCCTCTAGTTATCAAAGTTACATATTTAGTCCTTAAATTTACAATTTCAACCTTTAATTATTAACAATTACATATTAAGCCATTAAATTACCAAAATTACACATAACCCCCTGAATATAATTTATTACTCAAAACAGCACCAAGTTTCCAGAAATTACATATTTAGTCCCTCATTTTTATTTATTTTTAATTCGACATTAATATTACAAATTAAATCCTTTTCTTGCCTAATTTACATATAAGACCCTCATGTTATAATTTTTACACATTCTCCCAGGTCCATACAATATTACAAAAATATCCCACAAGTTTTAATAATTACAAAACAGCCCCTTAACATTTAATTATTCAATCGGTTTGCATAAAATCAAAACAAAATCAAACCCTAGCAACCCCAATTATTAAGAAATCATTGTATCATCATTTTATCACTTTTATTTCCAGATTTCATCCATTATAAACCCTAGATCGATCGGTTCTATAATTTTTCCCCAATTTCCCCTTTTTTTTCTAAAAACCTGATATACAAATAAATTCCCAAAACCACAATTTCGACTCAAACAATTCAAATGGCTATTTTTCCCATGTTATAAGGAGCATAAAGAACCCACGAAAATTATATACAAGCTCAGGAAAAATCGTATGAATTAATAAGATCCGATTTCCAAAATTAGGGTTTTAAGCTCATAATTTTCTATTCGGCCAAAATACAAAGCATGGGTCGAATCCATTATTTTTACCATGTTATATATGATTAAGAGAGAGCTAGAAAAATATCAGAAAATTTATAGATCAAAGGATTCACACGCTTCGAATTATTGTTGCTCGGTTAGGGTTTTTCGAACCAAATAATTCACCAAGAACACACGATCGACTCCAGGACTTTGTGGCTATTTTTCTCACCTTCCTTGCATCATGAAGAACTCCAGAAAAATAGGTTTTTGATTTCTAAAAATTGGATGTGGTGTGAGGGAATTTTAAGAGTGGCGGCTTGAAATGTTTTAGGGTTTAATGGGAGAAAATAAATTTAGGGTTTGATATATTAGTGATAGGCCGACCTTGGGGAGGGCATGGGACCAAATAACCGGCCTTCACAAGGCCCAAATTAATTTACCCTTTATTTTGTGTATTTCCCTAATTTAATTGTAATTTAAATGCTTTTTAATTAATAATAATTGTGTATTTAAATTTTTTTTACACACAAGGGTATTTTGGTCATTTCACAACTTGTATAAATATTAATCGAAGTCTTCAAAATTATTTTGTACCATATCTTGCTCGTTTCCAGAAGTTTGGGATCGATTCGGAACTTTAATTAAGCTTTAATTAAATTTTAAAGTTTCAGGGGCATTTTGATAATTTTTGCATGTTTTAGATTTTTGGGTTTTACGGTTAAAAAGTTGGAAAAAGTCATGAAGGAGAAAGGAGTTGCTTTTGATGATCAAGAAGGTGAGGATGAAAATTCTTCCAAATAGGGGAGGAATTTAGAGGAAGAACAAGTTGTTAAGACACCAGCTAAGGATAAACCAACTGTTGAAGCAGATATAAGTCCTGAAACAAAGGAGGCATCAGAAACACTAGCTCTATCTCTGAGTAAAATTCAACAACAAAGGAAGAAAAGCAGATATCCAAAAAGAAAATTGATAATTGATGAAGAATTGGATAAGTCTACTGAAGGTATTAATTCTGGTGAGATTAAGTCTGGTGAAGTTAATGCTGGTAAGGAGATTAAGTCAGGTGGTCAAGATAAGTCTGGTGAGGTTGTTAGTTCTACTCATGGAGATAAGTCTGGTAATAAGGAGCAGCCTAAAACTCAAAGGGAAGGAAAAAAAATAATGATGGAAACTCCTAAGCCCAAGAGGACAAAGAGACAAGAAAGAGAAGATCAAGCTTCTTTAGCTGAGATTGCAAGGATACAAGAAATGGAAAAGGCTGAGATAGAAAAGGAGGAAGAGCATAAAAGACAAGATGAAATGCTTGCAAGAAAGATATCAGAAGAGAGTCATGATGATCCATTGAAGGAAATGATTGAAAAAGATGATAAGTTGAGGGCAAAGTTTGAAGAACTTAAAGCTATTCCAGGTTTGACTGCTGAGGAGAGAGCTAAAAAATAGCAGAGTTCATAAATGCTAGAGGGAATGAAGAAACTTTGGGGGATTTTATGTCAGTGATAAGACAAACTCAGAAGAGAACCAAAGTTCCCAAGAAGATGTCTAAAGCAGATCAAATGCATGGGATGAAGATGTATCTAAAGAACATGCTGCACTCAACATGGGAAAAGATGAGAGGAAAATCATTTGAGGAAATTAAAGATGAATATGTGAGTGCATATGAGAGAGATCATGGCTATAGGCCAGTGGATTATGAAGATTCTTTGAGAAGAAGTTTTAAGAGACAGAAAGTAGCAGAATCTGAGCCAAAAATAGAAGCTGAGAAAGTGGATGAAAAGGTAACTAAAGTTGAAAAAGCATCTGAAGTTGAGAAAGCATCTAGTAAAATTGAAAAGGAGTCTAATGCTGAAAAAGTGTCTGATGTTGGTGAAGAAAAGAAAGAAGTCAAAAAGCCAGTCATAAAGTTTACAAGGAGGAAAAGTATAGCAAGAAAGGGTAAGTCCAAAAAGGTAGTACATGAGGAGGAATCAGAAGAAGAACCTTCATCTGAGGGTTGTACTATGGGAACAATTCCTGAGATTTTTAAGGAACCAACCTAAATATTCAGATATCAAATCATTAGGACTGGACAAAGAGCTGCTTATCAAATCATAAGGGAAGACAACACTGATAATGTTTACCTTAATTTTATAGCAATTCTGAATGATGTGAGTAGGGAAGATCTTCAAGAACTTTATAAGTTGGTAAACATCAAACATGGAGACAATACACCTGAAGAAGAGTTTGAGAGGGTGTTTTGGGGAGACTTAAAAGTGATGTTTGAGCCACCTTTAACAACAGATGATATTTGGAGATTGTCAGATCAGCAAGAAGTTGTGACTTGGAGATATTTTCATAGATGTAGAGTACATTTCTTATCTCTACATATAGTTCATATTTACATGCTTGCAGAGGTAGAATATCCTTTATCACCAAGGGTCTGCAAGGCAATGTTGGAAAAGAAGTTACATGCAGATGAGAAGGATGAAGTTTATGAGCAGTTGCTTGATTTGATTAAGGAAAAATCTTTAAAAGAACCATATTGGGGTGTTTAAAGAGTGTTTGAAAGAATTTTCAAGTTGTAAGTGAGACTATAGGAACTTCTCACTCGGTGAAGGTGCATAGCACTAACACAACAAATGGTTATCAGTCCACCATGTTTAACCAACATAAGGACTGGCTAATCCAGTACAAATGGATCTAGTAAAGATATTTCAAATCCGTTAATGGTTGGCAATTTACCAAAAATTGTATGGTATTCAACTCACCATATCTGAGATAGTGAAGAGTTGGCTAGCCCACAAGGTATGGCTTGTGGTAAAGGCTGTGGAAAACCATACATGGTAATCAATTCACCAAGATGAGGTGCATTCCATCAAAAGAATTGGCTAGTCCAAAAGAAAACGGCTTTTGGTAAAGACAAAACAAATCCGTTGATAGTTGATGGTTTACTAAAAATCATATGGTTATTAATGTACCATGGTCTTACACACCAAAACATTGGCTACTCCAGTAGTGATGGCTATTGGTAAAGAGACAACAAATCCATTAATTTTCAATGATTCACCTCTCACAGGAGTTTACACACCTGGAAGTGATGAGAATAGTATGAAACTTAAATGTATTGATGTACAAGTAGTCATGGTTGCTGTGAAGATCAGATGGATTGCATATCAGATGGTGAAAAGATTATTCAAGTCAAGTTGCTGCATAAAGATCAGATTTGAAGATTTAAAGTGTTAGAGATAATTCCAAGAGTTCAAGATTAAAATACTCAGAAGCTTATTCAGAAGAAACTTGAAGTTCATGATGCATGAAGATCAAGTTAGGGGAGGATTGTTGGGAATTATCACAAGACAAGAGAAGACTTAATGGAAGAGCATAATTAAGTCTGGTGGACTACGTAATTAAGTCTGTTAGTGTTATTAGTTAAGTCTTGTAATAGTTAAGTCTGGTTGTTCATTATTAAGTCTGGTAGAGTAAGTTAAGTCTGTTTGACTTTAGCTGTTAAGTCTGGTAATGAAAGTTAGGAAAGTTTGTTAGATATAAGTTAGGAAAGGATACGTAATTATCTTTAGAGAAGATACGTATATCCTTCAACAAGTTTCGTGTCTAGGGTTTCCTTAGTGTATAAAAGGAATCCTAGTCATTAGTTTTTGATAATGACGAAGATTGTAATCACTTAAATTAAAAGAATCAATATACGAAGTTAGTTATTATTATTGTGTTATTCATTGTTTGTTGTTAAGATTCCGCATTAACAATAAGCAAGGTGTTAGAGTTTCTTACTTAGATCGATTTGGCTTATACAAGTCGTCTAACAAGTAACAAGGCTACTTAGATCCATAATTCGTGTGGACCAACAGGAAGCCTTGATTGTACAGATTGGGAGTGGTTTGGTTGTCCAAATTGACACAAAGGGCAATATGTTAGACGTGATCATGGTCTGAATCCGTTAATTTTGCTAGAAGTTGTTGCGTCTCACGACTTATGGATATGGCACGCTTTCTTTGGTGTTTCTGGGTCGAACAACGACATCAAGGTTCTTGATCAATCCCCTTTATTTAACGATCTTAAACAAGGAATAGCACCGAAGATTCCGTTTGTTGCTAACGGGGTAACTTACCCATTTGGTTACTATCTTATTGACGGGATATATCCGAAATTGGCAATACTCGTTAAGACGATTCCAGAACCATCAGATGATGACCACAAGAGAATAAGGTATAAGAAAATGCAGAAATCGGCAAGGAAAGATGTGGAACGACTGTTTGGTGTTCTGAAGAAGAAATGGACGATACTTGCCAATCCCGCAAAAGCGATGAAAAAATATAGAATAATGAAAATGATGTATACATGCATCATTTTACATAATATGGTTCGAAAAGACAAAAAAAGGCAATATCTCCCGAATGGTACCCGGAGGAAGGACATCAACCGAACGACCCCATATGATCCGATGAACAAATGCGACAATGATGACGTACATCAGATCACATCAAGCGCATCAAAAGCTTCGTGCCGATTTGGTCGAACACATGTCTCGTAATATGTAATTTCAGTTTTAAATGTTACATTTTTAATATTCGAAGTCTATGTAATGTTTTTAATTTATGAATAAGAGTTTTCTATTTCGTATGTTTACGTTGTTATATTTTTACATTTACGTTTTTAATTTTGTAAGTAGGTTTTTTTCTCCACTTAATGAGTGGGCTCAAGCCTTTGTTTCCTCTTATTAGGGAGGTTCACAAAAACATATCTCTCTTAATTAAGATGTTAAACTGGATATGTCTCCGACCCACTTAATTTAAGAAACAATATAGTTCTTTGATACTTATGCATGTTTCGAATTAATATAGTTCTTAGGCTATAGTTTTAGGATCTTGTAAATTCTTATGTTATAACTCTTAGTTATTTAGGTTGTGTTCGGGTTCAATTCAAATTAGTAACGGATTTTAGAAACCATGTTTTAGGTTATTATAATTCTTCCTCTCTAAAAAGAAAAATTTCGTCCTCGAAATTTGAAGTAAAAAAATCAAACGAATACGTACCGAATCACGAAAAGAAATGTGGATAGTGTTGGGAATTATGATACGAATCAAGAGAAGACAACTTAGGTCTGCTAGTATGTCAGAGTTAGGTCTGTCTTTGTAATTAGGTCTGGTAATGCAAAGTTAAGTCTGGTAGTATGTTTAAGTCTGGTTGACTTATAATGTTAAGTCTGGTCGTGAAGTTAGGAAAGTCTGTTAGAGATAAGTTAGGAAAAGATACAAAACGTGTAAGTATCTTTATAGAAGATTTGTGAATATCTTCTGAGTCGGTTAGTATTAGGGTTTCCTTGTGTTATAAAAGGATCCCTAAAGATTGTTAGTTCGGTGTGTGAGTTGTACGAGTTCACTATTGTGATTATAATCAATATACGAAGTTAGTGATATCTCTGTGTGTGTTCTTCACTGTTCTTGTTAAAATTCCGCATTAACAACAACAATCACTTAGGGTTTCTCACTTAGATTGGTTTGGATTTATCCTAACCATCTACTAGGTATTCAAGACTACTTAGAGATCCACATACAATTCGTGGACCAACAAGTGGTATCAGAGCAAGGCGAGAGACTCTGAATTCGAAGAACACTAAATCTCAAAAACCTAATTCTCACTCAAATCACCCTACACAATGTCTGAATTCGATAAGCCTGAAACTTTCTCAATCCATAACAGTGAGGATGAGAAGTCAAACCATGAAGATGAAGGAAAAACCGAAACCAGTAACTCTCAAACACAACAACAACCCATCCCTTCCACAACCACAATCTCAAACATAAAACTTCCATTACTGAAAAGAGAAGAGTATGATATTTGGGCCATGGAGATGGAACACTATCTGGAGTACATTGATAGTGATGTATGGAAGGTTATTCAAAAGGGAAATTCTAAGAAAAGAATTTCACAAGGGAATGATGGGCAGATCAGAATAATGCCACCAGTATCTGCTGAAGAGATTAGGGCTGTGGAGAAGGAAAAGAAAGCCAGAACCTTGCTTCTTATGGCTATTCCTAAGGAGCATCTACAAAGGTTTCATGGCATCCTTGATGCTAAGGAGATGTGGGAGGCTATCAAGAAACGATTTGGAGGCAATGCAAACTCCAAGAAGATGCAAAAGGCTGTTCTTAAACAACAATTTGAGACATTCAGAGTTTCAAAGACTGAAGGTTTGGAGAAGGGCTATGACAGATTTCAACATATGTTGACACAACTGGAAGTTCATGGTGCAGCAGTTTCAAATGAGGATGCAAACCACAAGTTCCTTAGATCTTTACCATTAGAATGGGGCAATGTATCTGTGGCGATGAGGATTAAGGAGGAAGTAGATTCAATGACACCTGATGACCTATACAATAATCTCAGGATGTTTGAAAGGGACATCAGTAACAACACTCAGGCTTCAACCAGTTCATCAAATGTTGCTTTTGTGTCACAAAACAAAAGCAGTACCTACAAGGTTAAATCTGGTAGTGTTAGGTCTGGTATCTATGAAACTCCTTCAAGTGAAAGGTCTGCTTCAAGCTTTACTGATGAGGTGATACATTCTTTCTTTGCCAACCATATAGAAGATGAAAGCTTTATTAGTGAAGACCTAGAACAGATTAATGATGCTGAAGTTGAGGAGATGGACATAAAATGGCACATTGCCATGGTTGCTTTAAGGGTCAAACGATTTCAGAAGCAATATGGGAGGACCATCAACTTCAACAACAAATCACCAGTGGGATACACAAAGAGGACAGTTGAATGCTACAACTGTCACAAGCATGGACATTTTTCAAGAGATCGTCTAGAGAAGAAGCCTGCTGATGGGAAAAGAGATGATGATGGGAAGATGGAAAAGAATCAGATGAGCCTGCTGACAATGGAAGCTGGAGGAGTCAACTGGGGTGAGCATCCAAGAGTGAATGAGGAGTCTGATCATGCTCTCATGGCCATTGGTAATGAGGTATCATTATGCTCTAAATTATGCACTGACTCATATAATCATGTTAAGGCTTTGTGTGATGAGCAGCTAGAACAAATAGGTGACCTAGAAGTAAATCTATTAGCACATAAAAATGTTGTAAAAACATTAGAGGCACAAAAGGTCACCCTTCAAAACCAACATGCTGCTTTAAATGAAAAACTATACTTTCAAGCTAATAAAATATATGAACAAGTTGAAAAGCTTAAAAGGTATAGACAATTGGGCCTTAAAATTTAGAAGGAAAGGGATGAGTTGAGAAAAAGGGTAGATCAGTGGAACAATTCAAATAATAACTTGTTTAAGTGTTGGGATTCTCAAATTAAGTCAAATAAAAAATGTGGCTTAGGATATGAGGAAAATGAGAATAAGGCTATATTTAAGAATAAAGAAGAGGACTATACTGATAAGCCTTTGTATAATAGGTTTGTTAAGACTGGTGACTTTAAGGGAGTACCACCACCTTTGAGTGACGACTATACTCCTCTTGAAAAAGAAGAGTTGGATGATTCACTCTTTGTGTATGGTAAGAAAGGTCCTCAAGTGCCTGAACCAACCACCTCAGAGGACAAATCCAGTAGGTATTCTTCTTGTCAATCCAATGAATCTGAAGGATCTATTGATGGTTCCTCTGATCACTCTAAGTCTGAGTCAAAAAGTGAGGTAAAAGAGAATCCTGAACCTAAGGTTATTAAGAAGTGTGAACCTGTTGTTACTAAACCTGTAGTGACTGAACCAAAGGCTAAGACAGTCAAACCTAGTTGTGTTAATCACATAAAAACTCCTAGGGAATCTGTTAAAATGAGTGAGTCACCTAGAAGCAATAGTGTTCACAGAGAAAGTAGGAGTAGTTATACTTATGCTCCTAAAAGATGCTTTGTGTGTGGAAGTTTGAGTCATTTAATAAGAGATTGTGACTTCCATGAAAAGAGAATGAAGAGAGAGGCTGAGCAAAAGAGAATGAATGTTAATATGGGTCATGGTTCAAATAAACCAGTTTGGAATAATGCTAGTAGAATTAATCATGCCAACCAGTTTGTTCCCAGACCTGTTCAACTCAATAACTCTACCAGACCTAACTCTTATGTTAATTCTGGTAGACAAAATCTTAGGTCGGGCTACAGGAACTTTAATGTGAATAGGCAAAATGTTAATTTTATGAGGCCTAATGTGAACACTGGTTTTGTGAGACCCAAACAACCTTTTCAAAAACCTCAGGTGAAAGCAAATTTTCAAAGAAATAATTTTTATAAAACTCATTCACCTGTAAGGAGACAAACAAATTCAAATGGGGGTTCTGCTGATAACCTCTCTGATTGCTGGGCTTGGAATCCATTTAAAAATGAATTTACCTATAAGTCCAAACATGGTTTTACTGGAGCAAGTTCATACAAAACCTACAAGTATGTTGCTCCACAGAAAGAACTCAAGCCCACTCAAGCCTGGGTTGTTAAGAAAAACTGATTTTCTTTCTTAACTTTGTATAGTTTTTATATTTGTTTATTTTTAATCTTGCTATTCTTATTTTCAGTAGTTAATTTGTTTTCTACTTTTCATAGTATATTTGTTTTTGGTATATTGTGCTTAACTTTGTTTTGCAGTTGTTAACTCTTCTCTATTGCAAGTGATTCATTTGTGGAATATTAAAACAACAGAACCATAGAGCTTTTTATTTATTAACAAGTGATTGCATTCAAGGATGCAATTTACAATGCATCATAAGACAAAAGCTTTAACATAATCCAGCCAAACACCACCACCTACATTTTCTTTTTCCCTTTGCTCATGAAGTCAGGAATGGTCTTCTTCGCTCCTCTGCCACCAAACTGATTCCACGCTTTTGGGCATGGAAGTCCAAGAATCAGGCTGCTTGGTGGTGGACGTGGTATAGAACCACTTCTCAGGGATGACACAACCTTCGAAGGAAAAGTCACTTCATCATCATTTGAGGGGTCTTCTTCTTCAGCACTTCTATCATCTACATCAGAAGGGGGAATTGGTTTTGAAGTCTTTGGTGCTTCATCGTCTGGTTCCTTTTCAGTAAGATCATAAGCAGCTAGCCATTGCTTCAGAGTTGATTCTCTTAATGTCTTGTTTCTTGTGATTGAAGAATACCCTGGTGGGAAGTATCCACCCCATCCTCCTGATGATGTATCAGAAGATGAGCCATTTGGATCCCAAGAAGACTCGGATGAAATCTCTCTGATTTCTCAGTTGGAAGGATCCATTATGTTTATAAGGTTTTTCTTTTGGTTTGTGATGGTTTTGTGATAAAACAATGGGTGGTTTTATAGGGAAAATCAAGGTTTAATGTCATTTAATGCTCGGTTGGTGTATGGGTTAATACTTGCAGGAGTTATTAATTGTATTTTTGGAAAGTTGACCACAGTTCTTATTTTTGGTTAAGTATCTTTGTTTTAAAAAAAAATAAAAAAAAAAAAAAAAAAAAAGGGGGGATTTACACTTAAAGGGAGGTAATGTACATTTAAGCGGAGGCAAATGTACAAGTTTTACAAGTTTTTAAATCGGGTAAACTTAAGTGTTAAATCTGGTAGCTTGTGTGTCTTGCAAAGATTGGTTTTTGTCTCCTTTTTCTTGTTGTTAAACTAATTTTTGAAGGAATGGTGAAAAATGCTAAGAACCCAAAATTTTTAATGTATCCACGATTTTTGCAAATGATCTTGAATTATGAAACTAAGGATAAAGTGCCTTACATCAGTGTGGCCTTTACTCCCAAACTTTTTGCAAATATAAAAAGGGGTTTTCAAGGGACACACAGACCTTTGCTTGCTGCTATGCTTGGTACTAACAATGCAGGTACTTCTGGAGCTGCACAAGTGCACCCTGATGAGGAACAAGACCAAGAATCATCTAGGTCTGCTACACCTACATCTACCCCATCTCCATCATCTCAACCAGATCCCTCACCATCTGCTGCAAGATTACCTTCACCTATCCAACAATCTTCACCTTCACAACCAAATGTTCCAAGTCCTGCAAGGGAGGAGGAACCTGCACCCATAACTGTGGAAAATCTTCTTATCATAGTTCCTCATCTACAAAAGAAGATTGCCATTTTGGAAAAGTCTAATGAGGCACTCAGAAAAGCTTATGTGAATTCTGACATTGTTTATATGAATTTTGCTGGAATTCTAAATGATGTGAATAGGGAGGATCTTCAGGAACTTTATCAGTTGGTAAACATTAAATATGGAGATCATCCACCTGAAGATGAATTGTGTGGAAACTTCCTGAAGAGCAAAACATTGTCAGCTGGAGATACTTTCATACCTGCAAGGTACATTGTGTTTCATTAAAGATTGTTGATATTTATATGCTTGCAGAAGTGGAATATCCTTTATCATCAAGTGTTTGCAAGGAAATGATGAGCAAAAAGTTGTATACTAGTAAAAAGGATGAAGGATATGAGATGTTATTGGATTTAATTAAGAGGCAGTCTTTGAAGGATGTAGCTTAAGGGTGTTTGAAAGAATTTTCACAAGTTGTTGAGTGAGACTATTGGAACTTCTCACTTGGTGGAGGTGCTTTGCACTAACACATCAAAAGGTTATCAGTCCACCTTGTCTCATCAACACAAGGACTGGCTAATCCTGAGCAAACGGCTAACAGGTAAAGATTGCTCAAATCCGTTTATGGCTGACAATTTGCCAAAAATTGTATGGTATTCAACTCACCATATCTAAGATAAGTGAAGAGTTGGCTAGCCCACAAGGTTATGGCTTGTGGTAAAGGCTGTGGAAAACCATGAATGGTAATCAATTCACCATAATGAGGTGTTTTTCCATTAAAGAATTGACTAGTCCAGAAGCAAACGGCTTTTGGTAAAGACTTAACAAATCCGTTGATAAGCTGATGATTTGCTAAAAATCATATGGTTATTAATGTACCATGGTCTTATACACCAAAACATTGGCTACTCCAGTGGTAATGGCTATTGGTAAAGAGATTTCAAATCCATTACATTTTCAATGATTCACCTCTCACAGATGGTAACACATTTGGAAGTGATGAGAATAGTCTGAAACTTAAATGAATTTGATGTACATATTGTAACACCCCAACCCGACAAGGGTAAAGGTGTCACAAGTACATGGTTTCATATCAGATACAAGCATTCAAGAAATAAAATAACGGAAGCCTTAACATTAAAATCCAAAGGAAAATAAGTCAACACGACTTATATCAAGTGCAAGACAGAAATAACGAAGTTCAAAACAGAACCCAAAATGCCCAAACAATGGCATAACAGAAATAATATCCAAATGGTCACACTAGAATGACAAGGTCTAGACTTCAAACAAGTTGCTCTCATCCCAAGCTAAAACCCAGCTCCTAGCTTAAATGTACCTGCCGCAGGAAAAGAAATGCGGCTGAGCTACGAGAGCTCAGTGAACAGATATAACAGAAACAAAGCAATAATATAGAATAAAGAACAGGAAGAGAAATACGAACCGGTCAGAGTCAAGGTACAAGTATAATGTAACAGTAATGAAAGATAAGTGATATCAAGGTCATGTAAATATGTCAAAGTTAAGGAAAGTAATACGGGTAAGTGTAAGGGTAACAGAAATCCACTACGAGCCCAGAAATCAGAAATCATATCAAGTCCAGTAATCAGGGTGTACGGAGGGGAGACCTCGGTACCAAATACAGGGTGAGGGGCTACCTCTCAGGGTTGGAGTCATGAGCTCCCAGGGGTTGTGAAAGACGTGCATCGCACACACCATCAGTCACCAGAGATAACAAGTCATATATCATATACAGAAAACAGAACAAGTCTAGGATGCATCCATACGCCCCAGGTGGCCAGAGTCTACCAATACACACAATATAATCAAGTCAGGGATGGGATAGGACATCTCTCTCCTACCCTAGAGTCAAGTCATCGGTGCATCAATGACAAGGACATGAACACCTCATGCCTGGTGGGTGGTTCGTAATATCAAACTGTGGGTCATGGTTAAGTATCAAGTATCAAGTGTCAGGTGTCAAGTATCAGGTGTCAAGTATCAAGTGTCAGGTGTCAAGTATCAGGTATCAAGTATCAAGTGTCAGGTATCAGGTAACAAGTATCAAGTCAGAAGGTTCATATCAGAGGGTTCAATATCAGAAGGTTCAATATCAGGAAGGTCAATATCAGGAGGTCAATATCAGGAGGTTCACAGGTTCATAATAAAGTTCACTTTAAAAGTTTACTATTAAAAGGCCATTTTATAGGTGTCAAAATAATCCTTAAGTACTGGTCTCCATAAAATGATTTTTAAACGGTTTTCATAAAGAAGGTCTTTTCAAAAGGTTTTTATAAAGATAGTCTTCAAAATAGTTTCTTGAAACATTTTCATAATTAATTAAAAAGATTTTCTCATCCAGTTATAACATCAAAAGTATCAAAGTTCAAGTCAATGTTTTATGACAGGGTTCATATCAAGGTTCATGGCAGGGTTCATATCAAGGTTCATGGCAAGGTTCAGAACAAGTATAAAACAAAGATCAAGGCAAGGGTTCAAACAAGGGTCCAAGAGTAAGTACACAGATCAAGGTTCACAATACAAGGGATACATAGCAATGGTTCGGGAAATCTTAAACAAATCTAATAAATCAAGAGAACGAAGGCCCCTTACTGAAAAGGGCAGAATATCCGTACCTTATTCCAATGCAAGCACACAAAATAGAAAAGACTGACAGGAAATCAAATCACTCCCTCCTCGAACCTAAGGAGTAGAAGACAGAAATACGAAAGGGGTTTAAGTTATCTTCTCATTATAAGTGACTTTATATTTTTAGCAGGTTTCTATTCTTAACAGGTTTCCAGAATTAGTAAGTTTTCATACTTAGCAAGATTCAAGTGATATAATTCAAGTTAAGTCATTAATTTAGGCTTATTATGGAAGTCATGTTCATTTTGACAAGTTATACAAGTTCAGGGTTAATTATGACAAGTTTCATAGTTCAGGGTTATAAATGTAAATTCATCAAGGTAAAAGGTATAACATGAAAATACTTCAAGTTACTGATTTAATACTCATTTATTCAGAATGACATCACAATCCCTTTAGTTTCATAATTTTACAGTTTATACCCCTCTAGTTACAATATTTACAAAACAAACCTTATCATTACATAATTCATGATTTTATCCCTCTAATATCCATATTTACCAAACAAGCATATTATTTTACCAAAATTCAGAAAGTCATATCAGAGTATTCATATTATACTATTCAGCCCCTCATAATTAAGGATTTACACAAATAGTCCCTTAAATTTACAAAACTTACTAATTAAATCATAATTCCATAATAATTTCACATTAGTCCCATAAATGCTCAAAATTACACAAAACACTCTTAACATTATTATTTACTCAAAATAACTTCAAGTTTCCAGAATTTACCTTTTTAGTCCCTCTAGTTTAATTATTTACAATTCGACACATAAATATATATATTTACCTTTTAAACTTTTTAATTACAAAACTAACACACATGGCCCTTATTTTATATTTTTACATGATTAGTCCCTGATTAAAACACATTACCAAAATACCCACGAGTTTCAGAAAATTACAAAACACCCCCTTAACATATTATTTTCAAATCGGTAACCACAATATATTATCAAAACTCAATTCTAAAAAATCCCAATCATTAGGCCATCATTCTATCATCATTATACAATATTTATTTCCAGATTTCATCCATGAAAAACCCTAGTTCGATCGGTTTTTATTTTTGTCCATAATTTCCTTTTTATAACAAAAACCCGATATATCAATAATTCCCAAAAATCACGAATTAAGCTATAAAAATTCAAGATATTATTTTTCTGATGTTATATGATTTATTTAGATCCCATGAAAATTAAACATGAAGCTCAGAAAAATCGCATGACATATATTATACCCGATTGCATATTTTAGGGTTTATAACTCGCTATTTTCCATACGCTCGATCTAGCGTGCATGATTCATTACCACCATTTTATATACGTTCTATATGATTAGTAGGGTGTCAGAAAAATACCATAATGATTTTAGAACGATCGGATTACACAGAATGATTTTATGCTTCTCGGTTTGGATAAAAACAACACCAAAATCCTCCACGAGCACAAACGCGATCCACAAACCTTGGAATCATTTTTAACAGATCATACATAATGTGAGGGACATAGGAAAAATAGAAAAATAATTTTACAGAGGTCGCATGAATTATTTTGGAATTTTTACCTTACGTATGAATAAAATGGAAGAAATTCGACAACGCTTGATCTAGGCTTCCACAAATCGAGTGGCTATTTTTCTAGCCTTCCTAGCACTATAATGGACTCCAGAAAAATACACTTTGGCTTTGGAAAAATCGGAATGAATTTTGAGAGAATTATTTGTTTTCGGCTAGGGTTTTTAGAGTTATAATGAAGGAGAAAATCATGGAGTGATAAAGGGTTGTTATAGACTGCTTATTTGGGAGTATTTGAGCTATAGAACCGGCCATAAACCAGGCCAAATCAATTTACCTCATTTACCAAGATTTCCTTAATTAGTTTTGTGATTTATATGCTTTTAAATAATAATAATAATGTATTATATACACAATTCGGTCCATGTACATTTCAGGTGAAATAATACTCTTTTGTACATTGTAAAAATATTTGGAGCTTGCCTCAAAATTATTACACTTGCTTTGTAGTTCGTTTCTAGAGATTTGGGATTAATTCGGTACTTTAAATAAGCGTTAATTAATTTTTAAAGTTTCAGGGGTAATTTGGTAATTTTTGCATGTTTTAAATTTTCGGATTTTACAACTCTTCCCCTCTTAAAAAAAATTTTTGTCCTCGAAATTTGCAAGGAATTAGAAATGAAACAGGATGGAAAACAGAACAAAGACATACCAGACGCGCGATCAGCCCGGTCACCAGAAAGCATAAAGACACGACCGGTATGAGGAACAGGGGGAGGAGGATCAAGGAATTTCTCACGTGATGACGTAGATTGCTTAGGACAATTTCTCACTTGATGCTCAGAAGAACAACATCTGAAACAAGCACCAGACGTTATACGACAAGCTCCAGTATGGTTTTTCCCACAAGAACCACAAACAGGTAGGGAATTAGAGTACTCAGATGATCTCCTCTGCGATTTTGATCCAGTAGCCCGATCTTGCTGATAGCCTCTAGAAGAATGATATCTCCACTGCCGTTTGGTTGACGCTGCGCTCCTGACGATCACCATCCTGCTTAGAAACTGACCTCGAATCTCGGCCCCTCGAATCTGATTTTTCTGGTCGTAGCTCTTGCCCGAATACTCCTTGACGTCCCGACTCTGAATCTGTTGCTGCACCTTGTCGCCATCACGGTCTCGTTTGTAACCAACGCCCTCATGAAAATCTCGATGTTGCGAGCTGCATCGCAACATGCTGACGGATCTGCAAATTCCGAATTAAGCCGACGATCAAGAAAATATGACAGAACAGAACATGAAGAATGACAGAGCAGAACAGGAAAATATGACAGAGCAGAATAAAGGAAAGATGACAGAGCATAATAGGAAAAGAGAGTGCGCGTGCGGAAACCTAATGTCTACCCAATCCTCACAGGTCAAGCCTAAGCTCTAAGGGTTTCTGAAGCCTTATCTCTGATACCATAAATTGTAACACCCCAACCCGACAAGGGTAAAGGTGTCACAAGTACATGGTTTCATATTAGATACAAGCATTCAAGAAATAAAATAGCGGAAGCCTTAACATTAAAATCCAAAGGAAAATAAGTCAACACGACTTATATCAAGTGCAAGACAGAAATAACGAAGTACAAAACAGAATCCAAAATGCCCAAACAATGGCATAACAGAAATAATATCCAAATGGTCACACTAGAATGACAAGGTCTAGACTTCACACAAGTTGCTCTCATCCCAAGCTAAAACCCAGCTCCTAGCTTAAATGTACCTGCCGCAGGAAAAGAAATGCGGCTGAGCTACGAGAGCTCAGTGAACAGATATAACAGAAACAAAGCAATAATATAGAATAAAGAACAGGAAGAGAAATACGAACCGGTCAGAGTCAAGGTACAAGTATAATGTAACAGTAATGAAAGATAAGTGATATCAAGGTCATGTAAATATGTCAAAGTTAAGGAAAGTAATACGGGTAAGTGTAAGGGTAACAGAAATCCACTACGAGCCAAGAAATCAGAAATCATATCAAGTCCAGTAATCAGGGTGTACGGAGGGGAGACCTCGGTACCAAATACAGGGTGAGGGGCTACCTCTCAGGGTTGGAGTCATGAGCTCCCAGGGGTTGTGAAAGACGTGCATCGCACACACCATCAGTCACCAGAGATAACAAGTCATATATCATATACAGAAAACAGAACAAGTCTAGGATGCATCCATACGCCCCAGGTGGCCAGAGTCTACCAATACACAACATATAATCAAGTCAGGGACGGGATAGGACATCTCTCTCCTACCCTAGAGTCAAGTCATCGGTGCATCAATGACAAGGACATGAACACCTCATGCCTGGTGGGTGGCTCGTAATATCAAACTGTGGGTCAAGGTTAAGTATCAAGTATCAAGTGTCAGGTGTCAAGTATCAGGTGTCAAGTATCAAGTGTCAGGTGTCAAGTATCAGGTATCAAGTATCAAGTGTCAGGTGTCAAGTATCAAGTATCAAGTCAGAAGGTTCATATCAGAGGGTTCAATATCAGAAGGTTCAATATCAGGAAGGTCAATATCAGGAGGTCAATATCAGGAGGTTCACAGGTTCATAATAAAGTTCACTTTAAAAGTTTACTATTAAAAGGCCATTTTATAGGTGTCAAAATAATCCTTAAGTGGTCTTTTCAAAAGGTTTTCATAAAGAAGGTCTTTTCAAAAGGTTTCTATAAAGATAGTCTTCAAAATAGTTTCTTGAAACATTTTCATAATTAATTAAAAAGATTTTCTCATCCAGTTATAACATCAAAAGTATCAAAGTTCAAGTCAATGTTTTATGGCAGGGTTCATATCAAGGTTCATGGCAGGGTTCATATCAAGGTTCATGGCAAGGTTCAGAACAAGTATAAAACAAAGATCAAGGCAAGGGTTCAAACAAGGGTCCAAGAGTAAGTACACAGATCAAGGTTCACAATACAAGGGATACATAGCAATGGTTCGGGAAATCTTAAACAAATCTAATAAATCAAGAGAACGAAGGCCCCTTACTGAAAAGGGAAGAATATCCGTACCTTTATCCAATGCAAGCACACAAAATAGAAAAGACAGACAGGAAATCAAATCACTCCCTCCTCGAACCTAAGGAGTAGAAGACAGAAATAAGAAAGGGGTTTAAGTTATCTTCTCATTATAAGTGACTTTATATTTTTAGCAGGTTTCTATTCTTAACAGGTTTCCAGAATTAGTAAGTTTCCATACTTAGCAAGATTCAAGTGATATAATTCAAGTTAAGTCATTAATGTAGGCTTATTATGGAAGTCATGTTCATTTTGACAAGTTATACAAGTTCAGGGTTAATTATGACAAGTTTCATAGTTCAGGGTTATAAATGTAAATTCATCAAGGTTAAAGGTATAACATGAAAATACTTCAAGTTACTGATTTAATACTCATTTATTCAGAATGACATCACAATCCCTTTAGTTTCATAATTTTACAGTTTATACCCCTCTAGTTACAATATTTACAAAACAAACCTTATCATTACATAATTCATGATTTTATCCCTCTAATATCCCTATTTACCAAACAAGCATATTATTTTACCAAAATTCAGAAAGTCATATCAGAGTATTCATATTATACTATTCAGCCCCTCATAATTTAGGATTTACACAAATAGTCCCTTAAGTTTACAAAACTTACTAATTAAATCATAATTCCATAATAATTTCACATTAGTCCCATAAATGCTCAAAATTACACAAAACACTCTTAACATTATTATTTACTCAAAATAACTTCAAGTTTCCAGAATTTACCTTTTTAGTCCCTATAGTTTAATTATTTACAATTCTACACATAAATATATATATTTACCTTTTAAACTTTTTAATTACAAAACTAACACACATGGCCCTTATTTTATATTTTTACATGATTAGTCCCTGATTAAAACACATTACGAAAATACCCACGAGTTTCAGAAAATTACAAAACACCCCCTTAACATATTATTTTCAAATCGGTAACCACAATATATTATCAAAACTCAATTCTAAAAAATCCCAATCATTAGGCCATCATTCTATCATCATTATACAATATTTATATCCATATTTCATCCATGAAAAACCCTTGTTCGATCGGTTTTTATTTTTGTCCATAATTTCCTTTTTATAACAAAAACCCGATATATCAATAATTCCCAAAAATCACGAATTAAGCTATAACAATTCAAGATCTTATTTTTATGATGTTATATGATTTATGTAGATCCCATGAAAATTAAACATGAAGCTCAGAAAAATCGCATGACATGTATTATACCCGATTGCATATTTTAGGGTTTATAACTCGCTATTTTCCATACGCCCGATCTAGCGTGCATGATTCATTACCACCATTTTATATACGTTCTATATGATTAGTAGGGTGTTAGAAAAATACCATAATGATTTTAGAACGATCGGATTACACATAATGATTTTATGCTTCTCGGTTTGGATAAAAACGACACCAAAATCCTCCACGAGCACAAACGCGATCCAAAAACCTTGGAATCATTTTTAACAGATCATAAATGATGTGAGGGACACATGAAAAATAGAAAAATAATTTTACAGAGGTCGCATAAATTATTTTGGAATTTTTACCTTACGTATGAATAAAATGGAAGTAATTCGACAACGCTTGATCTAGGCTTCCACAAATCGAGTGGCTATTTTTCTAGCCTTCCTAGCACTATAATGGACTCCAGAAAAATACACTTTGGCTTTGGAAAAATCGGAATGAATTTTGAGAGAATTATGTGTTTTCGGCTAGGGTTTTTAGAGTTATAATGAAGGAGAAAATCATGGAGTGATAAAGGGTTGTTATAGACTGATTATTTGGGAGTATTTGAGCTATAGAACCGGCCATAAACCAGGCCAAATCAATTTACCTCATTTACCAAGATTTCCTTAATTAGTTTTTTGATTTATATGCTTTTAAATAATAATAATAATGTATTATATACACAATTGGGTCCATGTACATTTGAGGTGAAATAATACTCTTTTGTACATTGTAAAAATATTTGGAGCTTGCCTCAAAATTATTACACTTGCTTTGTAGTTCGTTTCCAGAGATTTGGGATTAATTCGGTACTTTAAATAAGCGTTAATTAATTTTTAAAGTTTCAGGGCTAATTTGGTAATTTTTGCATGTTTTAAATTTTCGGGTTTTACACATATAGTCATTGTTGCTGCAAAGATCATATCAGAAGAGCTTATAAAGATTCAAGCTGCTAGGAAGGATTAAGACCTAAATACAATTCAAAGTGTTCAAGATTCAATCCTCAGAAGGCTTAATCAGAAGAACTTGAAGTTCATGAAGCATGAAGATCAAGTTAGGGGAGGATTGTTGGGAATTATGATACGAATCAAGAGAAGACAACTTAGGTCTGGTAGTATGTCAGAGTTAGGTCTGTCTTTGTAATTAGGTCTGGTAATGCAAAGTTAAGTCTGGTAGTATGTTTAAGTCTGGTTGACTTATAATGTTAAGTCTGGTCGTGAAGTTAGAAAAGTCTGTTAGAGATAAGTTAGGAAAAGATACAAAACGTGTAAGTATCTTTATAGAAGATTTGTGAATATCTTCTGAGTCGGTTAGTATTAGGGTTTCCTTGTGTTATAAAAGGATCCCTAAAGATTGTTAGTTCGGTGTGTGAGTTATACGAGTTCACTATTGTGATTATAATCAATATACGAAGTTAGTGATATCTCTGTGTGTGTTCTTCACTGTTCTTGTTAAAATTCCGCATTAACAACAACAATCACTTAGGGTTTCTCACTTAGATTGGTTTGGATTTATCCTAACCATCTACTAGGTATTCAAGACTACTTAGAGATCCACATACAATTCTTGGACCAACAGATAGCTAGCTCGTATTTATTCTTCGGTCTCCCAAGTAGCCTCACTCTCGGGATGATTCTTCCAAAGAATCTTAATGAACGGAATTGTTTTAGTTCTCATGACTCGATCTCGACTCTCCAAAATAGCCTCAGGCTCCTCAACACAAGACAAATCTTCCCGGATCTGATCCAACGGGTAAGAAACAACATGGAGCGGATGATAATTGTATCGCCTCAGAAGAGATACATGAAACACATTATGCACATGCGCAAGCTGCGGAGGAAGTGCCAAACGATAAGAAATTTCACCAACGCGGTCTAAAATCTCAAACGGACCAATGAAACGTGGGCTAAGTTTCCCCTTAATACCAAAACGCTTAACACCACGAAAAGGAGAAACCTTAAGAAAAACACGATCACCAGGGCTAAATTCCCAAGCACGTCGATGACGATCAACATAAGTTTTTTGTCGAGCTCTAGCTTCCTTGAGCTTTTCCTTAGCAACGGTGACTTTCTCATTAGTCACCTCAATCAATTTGGGACCTTCAATAAGCCGTTCGCCAACTTCATTCCAACATATAGGAGCCGTACACTGTCGTCCGTACAAGAGCTCGAAAGAAGCCCCTTTAATACTCGCATGCCAACTATTATTGTAGGCAAACTCAACTAAACACAAATACTCATCCCAATGTCCCGACCATTCAAGAGCACAAGATCTCAACATATCTTCCAAAGTCTGAATAGTGCGTTCCGACTGCCCGTCGGTCTGAGGATGAAACGTCGTACTAAACTTGAGTCGAGTACTCCAAGCCTTATGCAAACCCTTCCAGAAATGTGAAGTAAACCGAGGATCTCTGTCAGATATAATAGCTACCGGTGTGCCATGTTAACGAACAATCTCCTATTGAAATTTTTTAGCCAACTTACTAACTAAATAGTCCTTCCGAATGGGCAGAAAATGAGCGAATTTTGTTAAACGATCAACAATCACCCAGATAGAATCATGCTTTTGGAGAGTACGAGGTAAGCCTGTAACAAAATCCATAGAGATCTGATCCTACTTCCAAGTAGGAATGTCTAAAGGCTGCAAAAAACCACTAGCACGCTGATGTTCGATCTTAACCTGCTGACAGATCATACACTTAGACACAAACATAGCCACGTCCTGCTTTATACCGTTCCACCAAAAATGCTGCTTCAAATCCCTATACATCTTAGTAGAACCTGGATGAATAGTAAAAGGAGAACTGTGTGCCTTAGATAACACAGCTTCTCGAATAGACGGATCATTAGGAACACACAAACGATCACCATACCATACAATCCCATCATCGTCAACATGAAACTCCATCTACTTTCCTTCTTCCACGTTCTGAATAATATACCACAACTCACCATCGTGTTTCTGAGCTTCCTTAATTCGTAGCATAAGATTAGACTAAACCTTCAAACTTGCCCAGTAACCATCATATCCACGAACACATAACTCCACCTCCATCAGTTCCAAATCATTGAGTATCTTAGGCTCAATCTCAAGGCTAGCAATAATCCCCGACTTCCTACTAAGAGAATCTGCCACTACATTCACCTTACCCGGGTGGTACTGAATGTTAGCATCATAGTCCTTCAAAAGTTCTAACCAACGCCTCTGCCTCATATTCAAGTCCTTCTGGGTGAAGATATACTTTAGGATTTTGTGATCAGTGAAGATATCACAAGTCTCACCATATAAGTAATGTCTCCATATCTTTAGTGCAAAAACTACAGCTGCTAACTCCAAATCGTGTGTCGGATAATTCTCCTCGTACGGTTTCAATTATCAAGATGCCTAGGCGATAACCATCCCATGTTGCATAAGAACACATCATAAACCATTCTTCGAAGCATCGCTGTAAATCTGATAACCACCAGTACCTGAAGGAAGAGTAAGAATAGGTGCGGAAACTAATATCTTCTTCAATTCCTCAAAACTTTTCTCCCTTTCCTTAGTCCAAACAAACTTCTCACCTTTCCGTCTCAGTTTCGTCAATGGAAAAGCTAAACATGAGAATCCCACAACAAATCTTCGGTAGTAACCAGCAAGCCCGAAGAAACTTTTGACTTCAGTCACATTCGTAGGTCTTGGCCATTTTGTGATAGCCTCAACCTTTGTCAGGTCCATCTTAATCCCATTAGCTGATACCACATGACCCAAGAACGCCACTTGCTCCAACCAGAATTCACCTTTAGAGAATTTAGCGTACAACTTCTTCTGTCGTAGAATCTCCAATACGATACGAAGATGCTCCTCATGCTCTTTCTTTGTCTTAGAATATATCAGAATGTCATCGATAAACACAATGACGAATTTATCGAGATACTTATGGAATACACGGTTCATCAAATCCATGAAGACAGTTGGTGCATTAGTCAAACCGAATGGCATGACGAGGAACTCATAATGACCATATCGAGTATGGAAAGCGGTCTTAGGAACATCCTGTTCCTTCACTCGCAACCGGTGATAGCCGTATCTCAAATCAATTTTGGAAAAGAATTTTGCTCCCTGAAGCTGATCAAATAAGTCGTCAATACGGGGAAGCGGATAACGATTTCTAACAGTGATACGGTTCAACTTACGGTAATCAATGCATAACCTCATACTTCCATCTTACTTCTTCACAAACAAAACTGGTGTACCCCACGGGGATACACTTGGACGAATGAAACCACGCTCTAAAAGTTCTTGAAGCTGCTCTTTCAGTTCTTTTAGTTCAACTAGTGCCATACTTTATGGAGCTTTGGAAATGGGTTCGGCTCCCGGAATCAAATCAATAGTAAATTCAACTTCACGTGCAGGAGGCATACCCAGAAGTTAATCAGGAAATACATCAAGAAAATCACAAACAACTGGATGGCTCTCGATACGAGGACCATCCAACGAAGTATCTTTAATCGAAGCCAAAAATCCTTCACAACCATGTGAAAGTAACGAACGAGCTTTCATAGCCGAAATGATCTTAACAGACTTACCAGGTTGGGAACCATGGTAAACAAATTCAGGAGCACTTACATCACCAAATATAACTCGTCTGGTATGACAGTCGATAGTCTCCCGATGCTCGGACAACCAGTCCATACCCAGAATAATATCAAAATCGTGCATGTCCAACGGAAGCAAATTAGCAGGACAGATCTTATCGGTAAAACGTAAAGGACATTTCAGAAATTCATGATTAATAATCACATGATTCTTCATAGGAGTTGAAATAGATAGGGCATATTTTAATGGTGTTGCGGGTATATTGTTTTTTTTGGCAAGTGAATTAGAAACCACCAAATATGTAGCACCCGTATCAAATAAAAAAAATATTGTACGATCATATAAATAAAGAGTGCCTGAAACAATACCTGAGGCACTAGTAGCCTGATCTCTGGTCAAACAATACCTGAGGCACTAGCAGCCTGAGGCCAGTCTCTAGCCATATGTCCCATCTGACCACAATTAAAGCAAGCACCAGAAGTCTTATAACAAGGCTTCCCAGGATGAAACCTCCTAAAAGTATCACAAGCAGTAGCCGAAGCTCGATCCGTACCACTCCCCTGACCAGATGAACCGGAAGAACGATGCTACTGATAACCACGGTGCTGCTGATCCCGATACTGTTGATCACGTCCCGACCTCTGGTTGTTGTAGCCATGCCTATCATTTCCCCGTCTATCATAACCTCAATTTTCATTACCCCTTGAATCACTACCCCGCTGATTGTTTCCCTGAACCGGTCGTACACGATCCCTGTCCCAATATCTCTTAACACCTTGCCTAGCCCTCTCCTGCATGATCTCAAGTGAGTTGGGTTTAGAACGTTGTGAGACAGTTCGGTTCCTATCTGTTACGAACAACATTAGCAACCTGTGCTACATCATCAAAATGGATATTCACAATCCCATCCAAAAGATCATTCCGAAGCGCCCACTTAAACTTATTAGCCTGTTCTTCCTGGGTTCCCGCCTTGGCTCCCAAGAATCCAGCTAAACGAAGAAACCTTTTCCTGAACTCCGTACTAGTCTCCCTCTCAAACTGATAAATAGAATGGTACTCTCTTTCAAACTTCTGCTTCTCGGACCTCGGGAAATACTGAAGGAAGAAAGTGTCACGACAATCGTTCCATGACAACGTAGCAACAAATTCATCCCCACCCTTAGCTTGCTTATATGCTTTCCACCAGCTGTGGGAGTCACCCTCAAACTTATAGCTAGCAAGCATAGCTTTAAACACATCATCACATCCCAAAACCTCAAATATCTTCTCCATGTGTGCAATCCAATTCTCCGCATAAACTTGAGCATTCGCAGAACTGAACGATTGAGGATTTTGTTTACAAAACCTCTTCAACCACATATGAATAGTCACTGGCGGAGTACCAGCACCAGAACCACCGGTACCACTACCACTGGCCGTATGTTGACGGACCTCATTAGTGATCCGTTCGGTAAGGCCCGAAATCAGTTCGTCCACGGACCGCTGAACTGCGGTAGCAAAAGCAGGGTTTGAGCTAAAATCTTCAGTGTTTCGAGTGTTCACCATCTGAAAGATCATAAACGGATTAGCGAAGACAAAACGGAGTTAAGGATCAAAATACGAAGGAATAGATCGTGTCAAAAAACGAAACCTAATGTCTACCCAATCCTCACCGGTCAAATCCTAAGTCCTACAGGGCGAAACCTAAAGGTCCAAATTTCACAGGCCATAACTTATGAGCTAGAAGTCGAAGCCTTAGCTCTGATACCATAATTGTAACACCCCAAACTGACCTTAGTCAAGATGCCAAATTATGGTGTCTATCAGAACATATAAAATAAACGCAAGCGGAAGACTTCATAAATAAAGTAAAGTCAAGAACATTATGACTTCCAAATTACAAGCTCCCAACAAGTCTAAACATGAAATGAAATGAAATATCTAAAACATAAGTCTAATCATAATCCAAAACAATGGGGAATCTAATCAAGGTAGGTCTTCTAACTCCTACTCTCATCACTCTTACCCAGCATCCCACTTATTACCTGCCGCATGGAAAAGAAACGAGGCTGAGCTTAAAAAGCCCAGTGAACAGATATATAAAGGAAACAATAACTGAATCAAATGAATAAGCAACGGAAGCAAAGAAACTACTGAACAAAGTATCATATAACCATAGAAGCAAAGCATAGCTTCAACAGAAGAACCATAATGAAATCACAGAATCCAACAAAGGATAATCATCATATAACTGAATAGGATAAAACATAACAGAAAAGCCCACGAGCTCAAAAAGCATACCACATGCTTAGTCATAAAATCCTGTCATAGCATAAGTGTACAAGGATGGGAGACCTCTCAGGTACCAAAAGTGAAATGAGGTACATGGCATGTACAAACCAGTCACTAAGTCATATCATATCATGTCATATCCATATCAATTCATATACCCAAGATGCATCCATACGCCCCCTGAACAAAATACATATACAAGTACGAGACTAAGCATATATATATAACAAAATGGCCATGTGCGCAAATAATCATATCATCATAACAAAAGGGAACGCCGTGGATCAATCATACCTCCACAGAAAGTGTCATGCCATTGGTGCCTCAATGACATGGCCATGGTACCTTCCTGGTTAGTTAGCTCGGGCAACAAAACAAACAACAAAAGCAAAGCTATCCATAATCATAACGAAGCAATCTTAGCATAATCAGCAAAGGCATATCAAACTGAACAGAATCTCATATCAAATGAGATAGCATACTGAATATCATAAGAAAATGGATAGCAAGTTGAATCATGTCAAAGGATCATATCAAATGGATCATATCAAACGAAGCAATCTTAGCATAATAATCAGCAAAGGCTCATATCAAAGGGATCATAGCAAAGCAACCGAATCAAAGTCAAGGTTTAGAAAGTCATGAGAGAACAAAACCCTTACTGAGAAAGGGTAGAATATTTGTACCTTATGCAAAGCAAAGCAAACAAACTAGGAAAGCACTCGGAAACAGGAACTACTCCTTCTTCACAGAACCTATATAAATTAATGGTCACGTATTACTTATAAGCTCATTTTACAAGTTTACTGCTTATAGTTATTCAGATTACATGTTTAGGGTTTCTTTCTATTTTTAGAAACTTGTCATATTTAGTAAGTTTCCATATTTAATAACTTCCAGGTAACTTTCCATCTTTAATAACTTCCCGAGTTAGTAAGTTTTATAAATTAGGTTTACAAATGACAATTTAATAACTCAAGGTTTATTATGTCCAATATAGTAGTATAGGGTTTAAAGTGTCATTTTAGCAAAGTTCAGGGTCTAAAATGTAAATTGTTGATAATTTCCTAAGTTTATATTCTTCATGCACTCATTAACACACCCATGCAAATTATTAGACTCGACACTAATACACACACATATGACACTCTTTTCTAGCCCATTCGACACATAAAATAATAAAACCAAACACCCTTAGTTTTTCTTCCTGTTTCGACCACATCAAAGATGACACACATGATGCGTGGTTTTGCGACCTTACAACATGTTTTACCTCTCGATGGATCTCAAGAGGCTTACAACCCCACCAGGCAGTGTACCTGACCGATGTAGTATAGTGTAGTGGTAAGTACGGGGGATTGATCGTTCTCCACAGGGAATAGTGTCGTTAGGATTGAAAAACTACTCTAATAGGTCTAGGGGTGAGAGAAGATTCTTTTTATGTTTTTATATTTTTATGAAAGCAAGTAAAATATCGGGTTTGAAAGAGTGGGCGGAATTAGTTGCTAGTCAACTAACCCAAATAACTACGAATGCAAATAAAATAAAATAACTGAAAATGAAAAGGTGGTAAAACTTATGTGGAGAGAAATGTGTTTACTTAGATTTCCTTACTCCCTAACTATCTTTTACCGGTTGATTAGTGTGTATTAATCGCGTGGATGACGGGTGTATTCCTTAATACCAATCGTGGGGTGGCGTACGTACTTCCCCAACTCTATAAGCTCCTACTTCACTCCTATGTCGAGCCGGCTAAGAAGCTCCTAACATGGGATCACTAGAATTCGCTCATGCATTAAATACAACCATAAAAACCTTAGTACGCATTGGTTCATGTTTCTTAAGACGTTCAAGCAAGTTACCGAATAGGAAGTTAGCCAGTTTTCTTAAGCCTAACATAGATGAACAATCATCCAATACAATTAATAACACACTAATAACCAACAATCAATAGCTAGGTTTCATTAGATCTAAGCAAACACAAGATAAATCTAGCCTAGCATGTTAAACAAAAGACAAGAACAAGATAGAATCAAACAACACATAGACATATTGAATGATTAATTGATAACTTATCTTCAATGTAACATGGAAGATCTCAAGGCAAAAAGCCATGTAAAAGCTGCTAAAATCGTCTTAGGGTTTCCTCCCAAAAGGTTACACACAAAGTTCCACACTAATGACAAAAAATTGCAAAACTATATATAGAGTTTAAGGGCTGACGGCGTCACGTTGTAGATCCTGACGCCGTCACCTCGCCGCTTTTAGGGTACCCGGATGGCCTTCCTGACGCCGTCCCTCTTTAGACCTCCAAAATCCGCTCTGGCTTATCAAGGCTTGACGCCGTCAGATTAGTGCTTGACGCCGTCCCTCTTTAGCTTAAGCCGTGACGACCTTGATCACATTAAAGGGTGACGCCGTCAGATTTTTCATGCAAAATTCTCTGGCTTATGATGAGTAATTTTCACATCCACCACTTTTGCCAAGCCATGACGCCGTCTGGACCAATCCCTGACGCCGTCAAAGGTACTTTCCAGCGTAATTTTGAGACTTTGCCGTTTTCTTCACTTTTATGCTCCAAAAACGTCCAAAATGCTTCCTTTTCCAGATTTCTTCTCCAAAGTACCTAAAATGACAAAAGGAACGATTTAGGGCAATATTTGATCAAATAAATACGATTTAGGGCTTAAATGACCCCTAAAAGCGGTACACTTTTCGCTTCATCAAATACCCTTACACTTGAGATTTGCTTGTCCTCAAGCAAATGCGCTTTTATTCTAATCAAAATACAAGTTAGGGGTCATTTAATGCTAATATAAAAGTAATTACAACAAATAGTCGTTCCACTTTAATCATAATAAGCACGGAGATTACATACTAGCACCTCACAAGTAGTGTTTAAATACTCACATCTCTCAAGTGTCATCAAAATAAATCTCATAAATGAAAACGGATATTATCTCTCACTACCTGTCATAGCAAATAGATTACCATAGGCTTGGGAAAGGATCAAAAACCTCCTCCACTAGGCGTAAGCACCTAAGATAAACTATCAAAGAGGGCTTTTAAATGGGTTATAACGTTAGGTGTAGGGATATGATAAACACGATTTTGTTGGATAAGGGATATTTTACTGGTGGCGAGTTAAAGATCTTGATTAATTACATGTACTATACAATGTTGCTAAGCCAAGACTCGACTCAATCTTAAGCTAAAAACAAAATAACAAAAACATAAAATAAACATAAAATAAAACGGGATGGTAGTCCGTATGTTTTTTTTCTATTTTTCTTTTTCTCATTTTTTTTTTGTATTTTTCTTGATTTTTTTTTTTCATACACTCTTGCCCTACCATCCAAAATAATACATCACAGGGGCTTTGCATTCCCCTTACACTTGAACTTTTACATAACTTTACAAATAACTATTCTAATGACTCGAATTAAGATATTTGAAAAACTTGGAGTACTTTTAAAATATTTAGCACATATGGGGGTAATAATGTTGTTCTTCCCCATTACTCCATTACACTAGTACTTTACCCATGAGTCCCAATCGTCCCAAAACAATATGTACAAGGATATGACACGACTTAGCAACCATGTAATCAATTAGATAATTAACTTGGGGTTTAAACAAATGTTGTCACAATAATGCACTAAAAATGAGTGCATACAAGGTAGGCTAAGGCGATTTGGGTGTACATTTAAGTGGGGTGTAACAAATTCTTCCTTTAAGTAAAATGCTTAAAGGTCGAAACGAAAAGATAGGCTCTGAGGGGTGTATTAGGGGTATCGTGTACTAAAAATGAGTACAACGCAAAGGGTGTGGGAGAATTACTTGACCAATGTAGCCAATGTAATTATAACAAAAACACAGGTGTAAAACAATGGGTTAATCCTAATGCCTCTTATCATGTAGTAAATCTAACTACACGAATGTAGTCTCACTTGTGGCCTCGGAATGGTCCTAACGCAAGTTCTAGAATCTAAGTGCTACCGGTACACACATCATAGCATAAATGCTTTTCCTACCAATTCTAGGGCGAACCTCACATATTTGGGGGTGGAAAATTTTTTAGTTGTACGATTTTTGTGCTAGTCATATAACTTCCTATCCATGAGACGCTCATTAAGACCAAAGTTTCACTCCTAAATGTTGTAAAAAAAATTTAAATTTGGCACTAAAATTGCCCTAACAAGTATTTATCTTAGTTTTATTACACATCTACCATCAAACAAACAAACAATCAAGTGCAATTGTATTCTCTAAGGTATCATCATTTACCCTCCCCTTACACTTAAGCTGAACATTGTCCCCAATGTTCATTCAAAGGATGTAAAAGTAAATAAGGTAAAAGAATGAAAACAAATACTCCCCTGATTCGTTCGATGTGGATAATCCGGTAACATGGTTAAATCCTCCTCCAAGAAAATGAACGTTGAAAGCTTTCCTTCCGAAATATAAATCATCTTCTTGTCCAATATAACCTGTTAAACCTGAGAAAACAAACACAAAAAACCCAAAGCATCAACCTGAACAAAGAAAACTCACAACTAGATGTAATTCCAGACTTAGAAATAAAAACAAAAAGATTAAGGATATAATGCTTGTAGAATGAATATTTGAAGATTTCCTGGAGTTTATAAAACTAAAGATTTAACAAAAACTTTATGACTCCGGTAGAAAAACAAAATTTGCAAAATTTCCAGAATTTTACACTTGACGCCGTCAGAAGTGACCTGCAGAAATTTTATGGTTAGTTTCCGGAAAATTTCTGGAAAAACTTATGCCTCACTTCCTGGAAATCCTGAAAAATATTCATTATGACTCGATACAAGCATTTGACTCTAACAATTACTAGTATGCATGCTCATTTAATATTGTTGTGATTCATGTTCAATCTTGTTCTTGTAAACAAATTTGGATTCCCTTACACTTATCTTTTGCAAAATACCTTTATATGTAGTTAAGACGAAGTTAAAAACAAAATAAAGCATTTTCACAATTTACTTTGAAACATGAGCACAAACAATAACAATTAAACTTGCATACGGAAACAAATAAAATCAAACAAACAAACAAACAAACAAATAAAGCTTGGGTTGCCTCCCAAGAAGCGCTTGTTTTTGTTCGAGTCACGAGCCTGACTCTACCCTTATTTAACGGAAATAGGGGAGGTTTTCCCTACACTTAGGATTAAGTGTGGGTGAAAGTAGCGATACACACCCTTAGGGTGGAAATATGCCACGTGAGGAAAGAGTGACGGGTGAATTATATGCTCAAAGGTGCGGGATCCTATCATCATAACCTTACCTAATTCAATTGGGTTAGTGGGCGGATTAAGATTTTCTCCTAGAAAGGGATCATCTTCTATCAACTTCGAGAGACTCCAAGTTAAGAATCCACTTTGACCTAATAAACCCGGTTTAAACCCATAATGTTTCTTGTGATCAATCATAAATGGGTGATGTAAGTATGTAAGGTCATGGTTCACTCCTATGTTAGCTTCCTCTCTACAAGGCCTAGAGTCTACTACCTTAATCTTAACATTACCCGGACTACATGGTTTGATGGGTGGATCAGGACCTAATTCAATTCCTAAGTTCACATCTAAGGATGGAAGATTAGGTAACAGTTTTGGTTTAGGCTCCGGTTCATCAAAACTAGGAACTTCCATAGAACTAAAAGAAAGGTTATGACTACAAGTATTCAAACCTATTTCTTCTAGTTTTGTTTCTTCCAAAGGTTCTACTTCAATTGGGGTTCCTATAGTCCCTTCTACTTCTTCCGGGTAAGTCACGGGCGGTGTGTATGCCTCGAATGATGGTAGGACTTGTGGGGTACTTTGTAGGTTTGTGTTATTTACCTCATCCTTCCTTGTCTCTATATCAATTATATCCACATCATGTGTTTTAGTAGAATCTAACCCAAACATGTTCCTAAGTATCTCAAATCCTTCTCTAGCCATTTCAAGTTCTAAGTCCGATTCATAAGAATCTTCCCCGATAACATGATTACTATGTTCAATTTGCCTAAAGGATTCATCATGTGTTCCTTGAGATTCAAAGTCATTGATCATAAAACCTAGGTCTTTTTGCTCAATATGCTCATGTTCGGCTAAATCCTCCTCAATTGTTTCCTCAAGTTGTGATGTATACGAACCCATTAATTCATTAAACTTATGGTTCACGGTTACGAGGCTTTCCTCAAAAAATTTCCAAAGGGTCTTATTAAAAGGAGTTGATCCTAACAATGATTGTTTAATAGAAGCCACACATGCACATAATTCATCAAACCTATCAAACTTTATACCCATCTCCTCTTGTATATATCTAAGATCACTTAAAAATTCATTGGAACAACAGGAAGCAAATCTATCCGTGTAAAGTAATTGTTCCTCTATTGTTAATGATCTAAATAGAATTTCATCCGCCATGGTGACAAATGAAAATGGTTTTACAAACAAAGGGCACAAAGAAAAAGATAGACTAAAGAAATCTAATAAAAAGAAAAATAAAAATCTCACTAGAAAGGAATCTAGTGAGTAGACCTAATAAAATAAAAATTCAACCTAAACAATAACTATTCCCCGGCAGCGGCGCCAAAAACTTGATACGTGGTTTTGCGACCTTACAACAGGTTTTACCTCTCGAGGGATCTCAAGAGGCTTACAACCCCACCAGGCAGTGTACCTGACCGATGTAGTATAGTGTAGTGGTAAGTACGGGGGATTGATCGTTCTCCACAGGGAATAGTGTCGTTAGGATTGAAAAACTACTCTAATAGGTCTAGGGGTGAGAGAAGATTCTTTTTATGTTTTTATATTTTTATGAAAGCAAGTAAAATCTCGGGTTTGAAAGAGTGGGCGGAATTAGTTGCTAGTCAACTAACCCAAATAACTACGAATGCAAATAAAATAAAATAACTGAAAATGAAAAGGTGGTAAAACTTATGTGGAGAGAAATGTGTTTACTTAGATTTCCTTACTCCCTAACTATCTTTTACCGGTTGATTAGTGTGTATTAATCGCGTGGATGACGGGTGTATTCCTTAATACCAATCGTGGGGTGGCGTACGTACTTCCCCAACTCTATAAGCTCCTACTTCACTCCTATGTCGAGCCAGCTACGAAGCTCCTAACATGGGATCACTAGAATTCGCTCATGCATTAAATACAACCATAAAAACCTTAGTACGCATTGGTTCATGTTTCTTAAGACGTTCAAGCAAGTTACCAAATATGAAGTTAGCCAGTTTTCTTAAGCCTAACATAGATGAACAATCATCCAATACAATTAATAACACACTAATAACCAACAATCAATAGCTAGGTTTCATTAGATCTAAGCAAACACAAGATAAATCTAGCCTAGCATGTTAAACAAAAGACAAGAACAAGATAGAATCAAACAACACATAGACATATTGAATGATTAATTGATAACTTATCTTCAATGTAACATGGAAGATCTCAAGGCAAAAAGCCTTGAAAAAGCTGCTAAAATCGTCTTAGGGTTTCCTCCCAAAAGGTTACACACAAAGTTCCACACTAATGACAAAAAATTGCAAAACTATATATAGAGTTTAAGGGCTGACGGCGTCACGTTGTAGATCCTGACGCCGTCACCTCGCCGCTTTTAGGGTTCCCGGATGGCCTTCCTGACACCGTCCCTCTTTAGACCTCCAAAATCCGCTCTGGCTTATCAAGGCTTGACGCCGTCAGATTAGTGCTTGACGCCGTCCCTCTTTAGCTTAAGCCGTGACGACCTTGATCACATTAAAGGGTGACGCCGTCAGATTTTTCATGCAAAATTCTCTGGCTTATCATGAGTAATTTTCACATCCACCACTTTTGCCAAGCCATGACGCCGTCTGGACCAATCCCTGACGCCGTCAAAGTTACTTTCCAGCGTAATTTTGAGACTTTGCCGTTTTCTTCACTTTTATGCTCCAAAAACGTCCAAAATGCTTCCTTTTCCAGATTTCTTTTCCAAAGTACCTAAAATGACAAAAGGAACGATTTAGGGCAATATTTGATCAAATAAATACGATTTAGGGCTTAAATGACCCCCTAAAAGCGGTACACTTTTCGCTTCATCAAAGATGACACACATGCATGCAATCTTCCTTTTTCTCATACGTATAACACTAGGTTTAAACATGCATAATTATAGATCTAGACAACATGCATGAGATCTGATTTCAAAAGCCAATCAAAACCTATATCGACATACATATATATCCCATCATTTCATGCAACCAAACTATTCATCTTATGTGACATGTATCCAAGTTTTAGAGTAAATCAAAGTGATCTAACAAGTGTTTAATTACCAGATCTATAACTCAAATAAAGGATGATTCGAATAGCTATAAAAATCTGTATATCGACATACCTTTTTACTCCATGATTTCATGTAATAGATTTCCAGGTTTTAGCGTGTTTATTGGTGATCAAATAAATGTTTCAAGACCAGATTATGAGCTCATATATGTGCAGATTCGAGTGACTAACTAAACCCAGCATCGACCCATATCTACTTCATGATTTCATGTGATATCTTCTATCATTTTATGCTACTTAATAACTCTTTCATTTTTATTCGTAACAAGTCTCGGTTGGTTGCTAAAGGATTCAGTCAAGAAGAAGGGATCGACTTCGAGGAATCTTTCGCACCAGTGGCATGTCTTGAAGCCGTTCGAATGTTTTTGGCGTAAGCAGCTCACAAGAATATCATCGTATATCAAATGGACGTGAAGATGGCATTCTTAAGTGGAAAACTCCGTGAAGAGGTGTACGTCACACAACCAGAGGGCTTCGTCGACCCAGAACATCCGAATCATGTTTACCGTCTCAAGAAAGCCCTCTACGGCCTTAAACAAGCCCCGAGGGCATAGTACGATAAATTATCTACATTCCTACTAGCTAATCATTTCACTAAAGGATCAGTTGACCCAACTTTGTTTATACAAAAACACGGGGAGGACATTCTCATTGATCAAATTTATGTGGATGACATCATTTTTGGGTCTACCCATAAAAAATACTCAAACGCTTTTGCAAGATTAATGAAACAAAACTTTGAGATGTCTATGATGGGTGAACTGAAGTTATTCTTAGGACTACAAGTTCATCAATCACCTCGTGGTATTTTCTTAAACCAGTCGAAATATGCTCAAGAGATTTTAAAAAAACATGGCATGACCAGCTGTGACACCTATAATACCCCTATGTCGTCCTCATCTCCTAACCTGGATGCTGATCTACATGGGACTCCCATTGATCCTACCAAATACCGTAGTAGGGTTTTACTGATTGGGTCTCTCATGTATCTCACTGCCAGCCGACCTGATATTGTTTTTGCCACTTATCTATGCTCACGTTATCCGTCGAGACCAACTGAAAGTCATCTCTCTGCGGTTCTGAGAATCCTTCGATACATAAAGGGAACCATTCATTTGGGTATCTGGTATCCGAAGGATTCTAGTTTTGAACTTTTTTCCTTTTCAGACGCTGACCATGCAGGATGCTTAGATACAAGGAAAAGTACATTTGGGGGAGTTCAATTTTTGGGTGACAAGCTCGTATCTTGGCAATTGAAAAAGCAGGATTGTACATCACTGTCTTCAACGGAATCTGAATACGTGGCTATGTCCTTATGCTATGCTCAAGTCATCTGGATGAGATCACAACTAGTGGACTATGGATACGTCTTCAACAAGATTCAAATGTACTGCGAACCCAAGAGTGCCATTGCTATCTCGTGCAACATAGTCCAGCATTCAAAATCCAAGCATATTGCTCTACGGTATCACTTCATCAAAGAGCACGCGGAACAGGGTACAATTGAACTTTATTTTGTGGGTACAGAATACCAACTGGGGGACTTATTCACCAAAACCTTGCCTCATGCAAGATTTGTGGAATTAGTTCATCAGATTGGTATGAGATGTTTGACTCCAGATGACTTGGAAAATTTTCTTAAAAACAATTAAACCGAATCAAACATCAAAACTATCTTTGTAAATAATTTTATGAAAAACACAAAAAGATTTTTCATTTTCAATTTTTTTTAAAAAAAATGCGAGTGCAAAATCTTCGTCAACATGTTGTTCATTTAAAAACCTTAACAAGTATTTCTGAACAAGTGTTGAGGGGGAGAAAGAAAATCAAATTTTAAAATTCTTATAAAATTTGTACTTGCATAATTTCTTCAAAATTGTTGCTTCAAAAAGAATGGTGGTAAAATCATCTGAAAAATACCCTCCTTTGATCTTAAAAATATTTTCAAACAATCAAAAGTCGAGGGGGAGTATTAAAGTTGTTAGTTCCAAAAAAATGCTAAGCCTAAAAGTTAGAATTGTGAGTTAGGACATGGTATGCAAGATAGTATGGTTTAGGGACTAAATGTGTGAAAGTTGAAAAAGGTTAAAAATGTTTAACAAAAGGGGTGAAAACGCATTCATTACTCTTACACCTCTGTCAGTTTTTCAAACCACCGCAGTTAATACCTACACCACCATCATCTACGGCCATAATTCAACCTGCAAATCCGTTCAAGATTCTTCGATTTTGTGAGTGAAAATATGTTTATTATGTGATTATAAGAAATGGTTTTGAAGTTTTTAACAATCCAACGATTAAATTTTCCTAAATTGAGTCTTTAAATTCTAGGGTTTAAGCGAAATTGGATTTTTTGATTCTGAGTCATATAGTTGATATTGTTTGGTGGGTTGTTGTCGGAATTAGTCCATAAATATATTGTGCATGCTTAATTGAACCTAGAAACACGTTTGGTACATAATTGAATTTTAGGGTTTATGCGTAGAAATTGGGGAAAATTGAATGATTGTGTTGTAGTGTACTTAAGTAGTTGGGATGTTGTTCTTATGTGTTGAGTTGTATGTTTGTGCCTTCAAATTGAGCCCAGATTCACCAAGAATGAGATTTAGATAATTAGGGTTTAAGAAGAACGCGCTTAAAACTTATTTTTTGATTTTGTGGTTAAAAAGTGTTAAGATTTGAACATAAGACTCAGAAACATCATGAGATACTATTGGAATAGATCAGACAAACATTTAACAAGTTTTGATAAAATGCGATAATCTGATGAATAGTACGTCTACAGTAGTTATCGAAATTTCTTGTATAAGAGATTATCGAAATTGCCATTAGTATCGCAAATGTGAGTCTATCGCAAATGTGATTCTATTGCAAATGTGATTCTATCGCAAATGTGATTCTATCGCAAATGTGATTCTATCGCAAATGTGATTCTATCGCAAACGTAATTCTATCGCAAATAAGATTCTATCGCAAATGTGGTTCTATCACAAATGTAGTTCTATCGAAAGTGTGATTTCTATAAAAATTGGACAAATTCCATAGAAATTGCCAATTCTATCGAAATTGAACAAATTCTATCGAAACTGGTAAAATTCGTATAATTAGATAACTACTATGTTTAAACATGTAAAATCAATCTAAGCAACAAAAGGATCACATGTGAAACATCAAGTTTAAATATTTGCTAACTATCATGTATCCTGCATATTTGTGCTTGAATGATGTTTCAGAAATCTCCAATGGCTGCACCACAACAACAACCACTCCCAATGCTCACAAGAGCTGATGTTCTGCCACAAAGCTATCAGGCGGAGATGGGCAACAACAATGCACGGGTAGAATTTGAAAGAATCAAGTGCACTGAACCAAGCTGTCAAATTGCAGTAGAGGTACTCAAGCGACACAAGTACAGGGGTTTGCTAGACAGATCAAATAGTATTCCTGAATTGTACATTCACCAAATGTGGAATACTATAGAGCTGGACATGGATGAAAGGTACTTTACATGCAAGTTGGATCGTAAAAAGGTTAAAGTCACTCCAAACTACCCTCGCAAAGCCTTGATGTTGCCAGAAGCACCTGAACCAGCAAATAGATTCTATCCTACACCCACAGAAGAAGAAGTTCTCAAATTCCTTATTGACATTGGCTACGATGTGCAACAGGATACACCATTGACTAAAATCTCAAAGGTTAATGCCAAGAACATCCAACAACCCTGGAGAACCATATATTACATTCTGATCCGTTCAGTCTCAGGGAGGGAAAGTGGCCATGAGCACCCTCGTTTGTCACATCTTCAAATCTTCTGGGGTATGGTCAATCAGGAACAGATTGACTTTGCACAACTTATCTGGGAAGACATTGTTTTTTAGATCCAAAGTCACTATCAGAAACCATTAACGAAGATCCCATTTGTTCGATATACCAAACTACTCATCAGTCTTCTACTTGACGATAATACAGACATCTCTCCACATCCTGGAGACAAAGACATGCATCTGTACAAAATGGATAAGACTATCACTTCAGTATACAAGCTCAAACGTAGCACTCAGAAGCAAGGGATAAGACTATGTGGAAAACTAGAAGGGGGGGGGGGTTAATAGTTTTACCGTTTAAAATTAATTTAAACCTTTTTGTTAGTTATGTGAATTCAATTAAACTTATACACATAAAGAAACTCAAACTATATATTTGAAAAGAAAAGAGAGGAATGATCAAACCACATAACACGGATGATTATAGTGGTTCGGCTACAATGACTCTTTTCCCTGCCCTACTCCACTTCCCCGAGCCTTTAACTCGAGAGTTATCCTTCACTAAGAAACAAACTCTCTTCTAGGTAGAGAAAACCTTTACACGTTGCTTACTTCCTTTTCAGGTACTAAGCTAAACACCGAGTTCTACTTTAGGGCAGAACCAACCCAACGTCGCCTATACAATTACCGACACTAAGCTAGATGTCGAGTTCTTTCACAAGGGTACAACCACTCCCTACACTCTTTGTGTTTTGAGGACTAAAACACTAACCACACTCACTGAGATAAATGATACAAGTAATGATGTTTGAGTTACACAAAGATCACACAGACCATAACTACTACAACTTGCAACAGTATGTTTTGTTGAAGTTCGTTTACTTGATCTTCTTTGCTACAAAAGAAAGATCAATGTTAGTGTTATAACTAATATAGGTTAGTAAATGAATGAATATATGTTTTTTACTTTCTAAGTGATGAGAAAGGCAAGTGATCAGCTTGCTATTTACAGGCAAGCTGATAAACACTCGACGGATCCGGCGGATCCCTTAAAAGGGACCCATCCTTTATGTCGAAGGGATCCGTGGGCATGCCAGCGGTAAGACAGCTAAGAGATTTTCCAAATCTCTCCAATCTTTCCATATCTTTGTGTTGTCATATCAAGATCTTCCAATGTCAACTATCTTACTTGAAGATCTATCCAAGATATTACAAGATCTTACCAAGATTACATGTATGATGCATGCCATGATGTCATTGTATTATTTTAGAAATAAAGTTTCCTTTTAAGGAAATAAACATGTAGATTTATGAAATGTATTTCCAAGTAAACTTGTGAAATGTAAAATGTGTTCTAAAGAGACTTTAGCTAGTATTTATAATTTGCTTAATGATATACTTTGTAATTGCCATTAACAAAAAAGTAAAGATCGTAAAATATAAATAACATTTTTAGGACGATATTTGTATTAACAATCTCCCCCTTTTTGTTGATGACAAAACATAAAGTATATTTTTGAGCAAAAGAATAAGTATAGCATGAGTTCTTTAAAATATAGATTAAGTTTGTTTTATTTGAGTTTAAAAACTATTTTTAAGCAAAAAGTGTATCTACTATGATGATTCACAGTTATGCAAACTTAATCCTTTCTCCCCCTTTTTGTCGAAACAAAAAGAAGAGTTGCGTAGCGGAATGCGATTTTGAGAACTTTAAGAGCTCCCCCTTGTTTGATACTCCCCCTAAATGGAGCAACAAGGTGATGATGCATGATCCTACAAAACAAATGGTTAGAATATGATATGCTCCCCCTCGGTGTATACTCCCCATTACAAGAGTCCCAACGTATACATTTGAAGAGTTTGAGATGCTACAAGAAAATGTTAGTTGTGAATAGCTTCAATGGAGAAGCATAATGCATATGAAATGGTCATCCAAAAGGATGTTCAATCTAGTTGACTTTTAAAAGTCAAAATGAATTGTCTGATCAATATTTTGTACCTAAAGTACCAAATGATCAAAGTATAATGTAGATTCTAAATAACTATATAATGATGTTAGTCACCTAAATAATGATAATATGTTATATGTTGATCACTCATAAGCATAAAGACATCATATTCATTCATTGAAAATTATGTGACAAAAGTCACAAACATAATATGATGCTACATGAAAATGAAACATACATCCTAAAAAAAAAAACAACATTTAAAAGGTCCTATATAATGAGATTAGAACACCCCTATTGAGGAGAATGAGATATGGCGTTTAGACGCTCAAGAATGTGGTTCAATATGAACCTCATTTCATTTTGGAGCTCGTGCACCAAAATGTTTGTCCTTTGAGCTATGTGAGCGGTTCTTTCCTACATGTTGCAATCATGGCGATAAAAACCGGGCGGAAAAGTAGACTCATTTTGTTGAGGTGGTGGTGGTGTTTGGAGGGAGTTCATGAGGATGTTTTGGAGGTCCATGGCTTCATTGAGGCGGTGATCTACTATACCCGAGAGAGTGTAGAGACGGTTAGGCTCTTCACTAATCTCCTCGTGGGTTTGAGGCAAATTGATCCACATTGCCTCGTCTATGGCAATGAGAGTTGATGTGGGTGACAAAGGTGGTATTTGAGGTTGAGATGATGGTGCATCATGATATAAAGGGCCATGGATATCCGGAAAAATCGGATGAAAAAGCATAGGTTGTTGACTTTCAAAGGTTATGGGTGGAGGATTGGTTGATCTTGGTGGGAGATCCTCCAAGTCATCAAGGTATGGATGTGGTGATGTAGGTGGAGTCCTAAATAGCTCCATAGGTTGCAACTTGGGTGATTTTGGGGGTGATAGAGATTTGACAGTCTGTGATGGAGCGGGTGGTGGTGTGGTTGCTATGGGTGTGATTGTTGGAGGAGGAGTTTGTATGACCATATTGGATGGTGTTGGTGTTGATAGCGTGAGGAAATTTTCACTAGCAATGGGTGATGATATATTGAGAGGAGAATTTTCCTCAGATGATGAGTTTGCTAAGTTGACAAAGCAACATGGTTTAACACTAATGCGGGTTGTTCTTCTTGGAGGCCTAGAGATGGAAGAGTTGTTTGACTTGGTCATGGTGAAGTATGATAGCTAAGATGTACAGGAGAGGGAATGGTTGTTGTGTGAAGTGATGATCCTAAAGCACTAATTTATAGGCAGAAGGTATATGAGTCTGTGTGTTTGGATTTGATGTGAATCCAATAGAGAATGTTGTTTCTGAATGATTTGGAAAAAAAATTTGTGCAAATCACATCACATAAGTCAATCCATAGAACTTTGAGTAAGAGGAGGAAGATATGCAGTAAATGCAAAGGGATAGTGGAAAATCCTGTGATGTGATGTACCCACGGATTTGAAGGATCCCTAAAAAGGGTTCCTTACTTGTAACAGAAAGGTAACTTACTCCTAAGATTTGAAAATTCAAATTTTGGTGGGAAATTTTCTTAAGTTTCTAAGGGTTTCTAACTCATTCTAAGATTTATAGTGATCAGTGAACCTATTCTAAAGAACACTAGAAACTAAAATCAAAGAATCGGGATGAGTCAAAAAGTTTTAAGAGATTGACTATTATACCTGCGGATCTAAACGATAACACGTGCGGATCCCATTTATGGGATCCGCAGAATCCGCAAGATGAAGGTTGGCGGAACCAACGATAACACATGGTGGATCCAAAATGAGGGATCCGCTAGATCCGTACTACAAATATTTGATCACCTACAAACATTGAAATATAACTTTTATTCATTGAAAATTTGTTTGTGACAAGCGTCTCAAACTTGAAGTTACATTAGAAAATCCCTAAAGATTGAAGAAATCATAGAATAATTCTATGAAGTACACTGAGATGATACTTAAGAAAAGCTAACAGCTTCTATGAAGTGGAATTTGTTGGTGTTGATGGAGATATGATAGATGCAAGCCACATGGTTTCTAAATCCTTGGTGTCACAAAGGGTTAGTGTCATGTTCTTCATTTTCTTGAGTGTTTGTTTGATTTAGCCACATTGAATCATCAATGCGTTGAAGTGTGGTAAGTAAATAATGTGGTTGAAGATTTGGTGGTGATGATGATTTTCTTTCTTCAGATTGTAAAGGTGATGGTGAAGAAGCTATTGGTGTAGTTATAGGTGACGGTGTGCTATACGTGGGTAATGATGTTGTACCTAGTGGAATTATGATTGGTGATGGTGAGTTTGGAGATGAAGGCATGTTGACTATAGGAGTTATGATAGAAGTTGTAGTGGTAGTAGTGGATATGATTGGTGAGCTTACGTTTGGAACTGGATTAATGAGCCAGTAAGGTCTAACACTAATTCTAGCGGTTTGTCTGTATGGTCTAGACATATGAGATTTGTGTATTGTGAGAAGTTTATAGGAATGGTGTGCAAAGAAGATGAAGTTGGTGTTTGTTATGATCATCTTAAGGTTCTAATATATACTTCCTATTTTTATGGAAGTTGGTGTTTGGATTAATGATGTGTAAATTTCAAGGACTTGGAACAAGATAAAGTAATTTGTCCTAATGACAAAGTCAATCCATAGGAATGGAGTTGACATGAAGGTATGCAGAATGATGACTCAAAAGGGAGAAATGTGATTGATTCACTATTTTCGAGAGGGTAAGAGTCTGTGAGTAATGAGTAGGAAAAAATATTCAAATTTTGGTGGGAGGTGGATTTTCCTAAGATGTCTAAATAAAAACTAAACTACAATCTAAGTATTGGATTGAGTTGGATTTGTGAAAAAGATTATTATGTATTCCTGCGGATCCAATTGCCAAGGCATGCGGATCCAAAACCTTTGGATCCGTCTGATCCGTAGGTTTAAGATTGGCGGATCCAACATAAACACTAGGCGGATCCAATTTTAGGGATCCGCCAGATCCGTCGAACAAAAATCCTAAAACAAACAGAGAGCAATGCAAATTTCGCGTTTTTCGATGAAGACTTGAAAATTCTCCTAGAATATATCAATTGGCTAATATGTTCTATAAATATGCTAAATATGTATATTCTAACACACGTTTGCATATGGATAAATCCGTTTATCATAACTTACTTAAAATGGAGTTAAGCCAAACAGTAGCTTATTCTCAAAAAATTGATAACACTAAATGTTATCGACCTGCAAATATGAGTTAGTTGACATCAAGTACTACCATAATAAGAAACACATATGTCTAACATAACATTGTCTAATAAAGATTTGTCCCAAATGCTCCACTATCTCACTTATCTTTCAACATTTTGAGTATTTTCTTCTGATCCTTGCGAATTTTCATCATCCATCGTCCTACATTCTTCAAAATTCCCTTTCTTTGTCGATGTTCCTTATACTCATTATCAATGGAAGGAAGTTGACGTAAGTAATCGAGTGGAGTGATGTTGGAGTTAGGTAAACCATCTTCATCGCTAGCCGATGATGATGAAGATGAAGGCAAAGTATAGGCACATTTTCCTTTCCTAACTGTTACTCTATTTTCACTAAGTGGAACGAAAGTATGTTGGATTTCGATGTAATCTGGAAGAAAACCAAGTGAGTTTGGAGGGATGGGAATCGAAGCTTTAAATAGACGGGTGAGGAGCATTCCATATGGCATTGCGGTTTTTCCTAAGACAGGTATGTCAACCATTCTTTTGGCGATGTAGTAAGCCAAATTGAATTGTTGATGGGTCGACACACATTAGAGCATGTAACATAAGCTTGCATTCACTTGATCTTTGTTTCCAACAGTGCTAATAACATTTCCCCTAAGAATTTCTTCTAGTTTCTTAAATTCAGGTTTGAGTTCATTAAGTTCCATAGAAAATGGATCTCAACTCACTTGTTTGCCACGGAGTTTCTTAGTAGGGTTGCTTCTAGGTTTGAAGAGGTGATCACGGATAATTTCTTTGGGAGTGAGTGGAGTGTCGTATGGGTATTCACGACCAAGGTTAGACTCAAGAATGGATAAAGGCCATTTTTCTGAGTAGAAACAAGTTCCTTGACTAGGAACACCTAAAACTTCTGCGAAGTGAACTAAAGGAAAAATGAATTGACTTTGGTTTATTTTGAAGTGAATGTTTAACAATCCTAATTCATCAGTACTGAGTTTTACTGAAGCATAAAACTCAAGAATGAACCTAGGAACGATAGGCTCATCTATGTCTAGGAGTGAATCAAAGTGGATGAAGGCCAGTTGTTCACGGATGTTAGTTTTTTCTAAGAATGATGAGTCTATAGTTCTACCTTCATGAACATAATGGTTTTCTAGTTTTTAAAAAATCTTGACCTGAGCATCTGTTAGACCTTTGGTTTTATGATGTTTGGGTAGATACTTGGTAGTATTTTTGTGATCATAGTTAGTTGCGGGAGGCATGATTCACCTAGACATGAATGTTATAATTTTAGTTAGAAATATCCAAGTTGTATTTCTAGTGTGTACCTAAATGAGTGCAATGTGAAGGTGCAATTATCTCGACTTCTTTGAAGCAAGTTTTTGCGAGATAACTCAAATGCTTTTTTTTAAATGTATCCAAAAAGTACATGTGCTTTTTTTTTTAAATGTATCCAAAAAGTACATGATGTTTTTAAAACATAACGTTTTTGATTTTGTATGAACAATGATTGAGAGGTGTTTTTTTTAGAAGTATTTCAATGGAGTATTTGATGATGTTTATTCAAAAACTGATTCAATGTATTTTTGAAATGCTTCATGATTTGAAAATGCATGATTCCAATTTTTTTTATTTGATGTAACTAATTAGGAATCCTAGACATTGATAAGGAATTAGAATGAATTAGAGTACTTACAGTTTGATCAATTAAGCACGAGTTGGTTGTGGAGAGAAGTCTAATTTTTGAGTTTAGAGTGATGAGGGTCGACAATCAGTAGGTTTTGTGTGTTTTAATTAGTGTACTCAGCAATAAGGAGTGTTTGTTTATTTGAGAATTTCTCTCAGCAATCCACGGATCCAGCGGATCCCGAACAAGGGTTCCACCTTTGTTATCGAAGGGATCCGCAGGGTCAGAACATGTGTTTGCTTATCTCCGTTTTTGGTTGAACTAGGATTCGAACAAATGTTTTAACTATTTTCTAGGTTTCTGTAAACCATAGATAGAAGTAAGGTTCTTACTTGAGGTATTTGTGAGAGGATTATCAATGTTATCTTTTGAGAAACTTTCTCAACTCGGGATATTTACTTATTTAAGCATGGAAATGATGATGGAAAGCAAAACTTTTGCTGGGATGAATGGTTGCAATGTTGTTGCAACACAGGAAAAGGTTATAGAGGTCACTATCATAAACCACGAGAGTTTTCTCCACACTTTTCCTTAAAGTAGCAAGGACCGTTTGTTTCTTAGTAAATCATGATGTGATACAATGTCTCACATTAGTACACACTTTGTTTGAATTATTCCTATATCTCTAATTACAGAGATAAATATGGTTTTTACACCTGATTCTTTGGGATATCGTAAATGTCTCTTAAGTTGTTTGATGGTTTCAAGTAGGAATCATTTTGAAAGTGTAGACTCTATCATATTTGGAATACTAGCTATGGGATAGAGTATCCTATCTAATGCCTCTCTGTGTTTAGGGTCATCTTATGAATTTACTAACTTTATCCTTGGTGAGTGATTTTCAAAAGTCATTATCTACCAAAGATGATGTCTTTAGGAGGATGAGGACTTTTGTTGAATGTTAAGTTCAACAACTCCTTGACTTTTGAGAATGATGTAAACCTTACATTTTCATGAATTCCTGAGAAATGTACCTTTTTATGATTAGGGTTGAATTGGTGAGATTATCCTAAAATAGATTAACTTCTTTCTAAGTATTTTGAGGAATCCTAGAGTTAAGTCAGAACTTAATTTAGAATATTCATGGAAGTGACAACATATCTAATTACTCACAAAGGTGTTGGTTATATTTCAACTTGGTTAGAATCCTAATAGGTTTCTTGAACTATTACCTAAGAGTTGATGCTATATAGTTGAGATATAATCCAAGAAGATGAGACACTACTTGTCTTTAGGTGTTTTATGTCATAGAGGTTTAAGATTCTTTTCCTACTTATTATGCTAACTTAAATACTTTATTTCTATTATCACAAAGGATGTGATACTAATCACGGTACCTAATAACTTATACTTAGTGAGTATGAATCTGAATTATCTATGAGAGCAATCATCATGAGAAGTCAAGAGGAATCATAACTTTTTACAATGATTGTTTCTAAGAATGCTATGTAACCTCCGTTCAACACTTTGTGGATTAAGAAGATATATTTGTTTTCAGCAATGTATCTTGGAGTTCCATTAATCCATAATCCTTTCTTTCAAGCGTACCAAATGAAAGCTCAAGTATATGGTCCCCAACATCTCATGGGTTCATTTGGTTTAATCACAATATTACCAAGGTTCACTAATATCTTGGAGGTAATCAAATGGAATTTGTTCACTAAACACTGTTTCTTTACATACTGAAGTGTCTACTGTCGTTTTAACTTCATTCTTATCTTTTCTTCTAATTGTATTATTGTTAGGCTCTCTAGATAACTTAACAGGTTTAGTACTTTTTAAGTTTTGACTTTTACCTACGGATCCTTTGGTTATCCCACGCGGATCCAAATGTTTGGATCCGTGGGTCACTGATTCAGTTGGTGTAGTTTGATTCTGAAAATCACTTAAGCAACCATTTTTCATATAATCTGGTTTGAAACTACCATGAGGTATTTTTAGTAACCTCAGTATGTCATCTACATAGTTTAGATGTTTATCAAATCTCTTAAGTTTGTTGTGTTTGATAAAATCTTTCTGTGTGAATTTTACTGTTTCTATTTCGTGTTTTAGTTTCTGACATGATAAGCATGTTCTAATACCATTGTCCTTTTCTAATCCTATAACTTTTTCTTTTAACCGATGAATTTCATTTTCTAAAAGTTCCTTTCTGGTTTTTAAGATCTTATTATTGCTTATGATTTTAGGAATGATTTTATATAATTTATTTTATTCTATATCTAACATGTTATCATTAATGAAAGAGTATGAATCAGATTGTACCTCATTAGCCATAAGAGCAACCTTGTTGTTTATTGGCTTGTCGTCATCTTTTTCACTTTCATTCCAAGTTCTACTAATGAGTGCTTTTTGGGATTTGTTCTTTGAAGGCTTTGAACATTCTTCTACCAAATGATTAGAATTCCTGCATTTAGAGTACTCCCTACGATTCTTTGATTTCACATAGATCCCAAAATGGTTTTCCCAAAATGTAAAATTATCTTGTTTAAATAGTGGCGGTTCTTGCATAGATTTTTCTTCTTTAAAGTTTTCAAAATCCATGGGTCATTTTAAGTTTTAAAATACAGTATATTTTAAAAATCTTAAGTAACGTGGCTCTGATACCAATTGTGGAAAACTAGAAGGGGAGGGGGTTGAATAGTTTTACCGTTTAAAATTAATTTAAACCTTTTTGTCAGTTATGTGAATTCAATTAAACTTATGCACATAAAGATAATCAAACAATATATCTGAAAAGAAAAGAGAGGAATGATCAAACCACATAACACGGATGATTATAGTGGTTTTGCTACAAGGACTCTTTTCCCTGCCCTACTCCACTTCCCCGAGCCTTTAACTCGAGAGTTATCCTTCACTAAGAAACAAACTCTCTTCTAGGTAGAGAAAACCTTTACACGTTGCTTACTTCCTTTTCCGGTACTAAGCTAAACACCGAGTTCTACTTTTGGGCAGAACCAACCCAACGTCGCCTATACAATTACCGACACTAAGCTAGATGTAGAGTTCTTTCACAAGGGTACAACCACTCCCTACACTCTTTGTGTTTTGAGGACTAAAACACTAACCACACTCACTGAGATAAATGATACAAGTAATGATGTGTGAGTTACACAAAGATCACACAGACCCTAACTACTACAACTTGCAACAGTATGTTTTGTTGAAGTTCGTTTACTTGATCTTCTTTGCTACAAAAGAAAGATCAATGATAGTGTTATAACTAATATAGGTTAGTAAATGAATGAATATATGTTTTCTACTTTCTAAGTGATGAGAAAGGCAAGTGATCAGCTTGCTATTTATAGGCAAGCTGATAAACACTCGGCGGATCCGGCGCATCCCTTAAAAGGGATCCCTCCTTTATGTCGAAGGGATCCGTGGGCATGCCAGAGGTAAGACAGCTAAGAGATTTTCCAAATCTCTCTAATCTTTCCATATCTTTGTGTTGTCATATCAAGATCTTCCAATGTCAACTATCTTACTTGAAGATCTATCCAAGATATTACAAGATCTTACCAAGATTACATGTATGATGCATGCCATGATGTCATTGTATCATTTTAGAAATAAAGTTTCCTTTTAAGGAAATAAACATGTAGATGTATGAAATGTATTTTCATGTAAACTTCTGAAATGTAAAATGTGTTCTAAAGAGACTTTAGCTAGTATTTATAATTTGCTTAAAGATATACTTTGTAATTGTCATTAACAAAACTAAGTAAAGATCGTAAAATATAAATAACGTTTTTAGGACGATATTTGTATTAACGGACTACCAGAATCTCTGCAAACGGAAAAAGTAAAGAAAACTCAAGCCTACTGAGATTATGATAGAGCATTCAGTCAAGGTCGCGTAGGGTTTTCCAAGCAGGAAGAAGAGTCTGGATCCACTAAGACTCGTTCAAAAGGAAGCAGTAAGACTGAAAGTTCTTCCAGTGCATCCAAGAAGATCAAACCCTCTGCACCTACATTCGTCAAAAGAAGAGTTCCAGTTACAATTCCTAAACCAGAACCTGCGGAAGGTGGGATTGTTGAGGAAGAAGAATCCGACTCTGAGACTAAATCCGATGAGGAAATTATCCACTTTCAAGAACAACTGGATACTCATGCGGCATTAGCAGAAAGCCGAAAGTCACTCAAGGCTGATGAGGAAAGACCTGCAAAGTTAAGGTTTGAAGAACAAATGAGAATCAAACAATAGAATAAAGGAGTTGGGGGATCCCAGACCTATGATGATCCGGTTAATCAACCCGGTGGGTCTGGGAAAGTTGAAGAAATAACACCTCCTCACCCTAATCCAGTTAATCAACCCGGAGGGTCTGGTGCTGTTAACGAAACTACACCACATCAGCCTCATTCGGTTAATAAACTCGAAAGGTCTGAGTCTCACACTGATGTCATCCCACCTCCTCCAAGTCTGGTCAATCAACCCGGCAATGATGAGGAAAATAAGGAAGAGGAGAAGATGAAGGATGTCAATATGGAAGAAGAGGAAGAAAGTGGAAAAGCGTCATAAGACGAAGAAAGTATTGATTAGGAAGATACAGATAAAGATAAACCATTGATTGATGAGGAGGAATATACTAAAGCAGCTAACAAACTAGAAGCAGAAAAGAGGGATGAAGAAGAAAAGAAAATGGAAGAAGAAAGAAAGAAGAAGGAGGAAGAACGAAAGATAGCTGAAAAGGAAGCAGACAGCTATATCAAAATGCCACCAGTCACTCCTCCACATTCAACACTCACACCTCCAGAGCCTTAGCATGCTTCACCACCAAAGGCTCTAACTACTCCAGAGACTCAGCATGCTTCAACTCCTAAGGCTGTAACACCTCCAGAATCATCAACACATCCCTCATCACCACCACCACCGCCGTTATCACCTAAAGAAGCAGCAACAAAAGAAGTTAAAGCAAAAGCAGTCATGGCAAGAAAGAAAACTAAGAAGATCCTTAGGGTGACACGGGTTAAAGTAATCTCACCTACAGTTAAAAGGTTGAAAAAGGCAGCAAAGCTGGCACTGGCAAAGAAAGAAATCAAGTTCAGTGACCAAGTAAACGACTTAAAAAACATAGTCAATGGCCTTGCCACACAAGTAAAGGAGTTGCAAGAAACCAAAGTCCGTGTGGATGAATTTCTTGAAGACGATGTTCAAGATCGATTGCTCAAAGAAGTAAAGGGCAAAACCAAGGCGTATATCAAGAAGTATTTGCCTAAGATTATTAAAAATATAGAAGAGTATGTCGACTCTAGCCTCAAGGAAAAAGTTAAGAACATCGTAGCCTCAATTCCTCTTGTTTCAACTACCCAACCAAAGCAGCCTAAGGATTTAACTACTGAAGAACTCCAGCTTGAACTCCTCACTAGACTCACAGCAATCACCTCACCAACAAAAGAAGAAATAGCCCTCTATGAGGCTATTAATGCCAATCTGGAGTCATGTAAAGTTGAGGCTTATAAGGGAAAACGTCCACGAGAGGATGAAGACCAAGATCTAGACACACAGGCCAAGAAATACAAGGGTGATAGCGGATCTGGTCCACAGTTCAAAGAACCCATTGGTCCATCAACTACAGCAATTACTCAACCACCGAAGGCTTCAGGATCAGGTCCTAAAGAGATGGAGCATCAGTACGAGCACGTTGCAACGGAAGAAATGGAATTTCAACCAGCCTTTGATCAACCTCATTCACCTCCCAAAACCAAGGCTACATCATCCAGCAGGAAAACTTCTAAAAGATCAAATGTAGTCTCTTGGTTAGATGAAGATGATACACATGGAAATGAATGGTTTGACCAGTTAGCGAGTTCAGCTGAACTAATCCAGATGTGATATTGGCTGGAAGCACTTCTAGAACCAATCAACCATATATCATAGACTAGATGAAGCCATTTCCGATAATTCGAGTCTCCGATCAACCAGCCATTCCATACCAATTCTTCTTCAACAATGATCTTGAGTTACTCATACATGGAGCTGAATGTCAACCGAAATATGCAACCTCAATAACTTTAACACCAGCAGCAAGTTACACACTACCTACCATCGAGGAAACTTCTACTCACCTCTTCATATCACAGAAAGTGCCGTATGACCAAGATGCGCAGCTGGGCATCTATCATTTGTTCAAGAAGAGAAAGACTTGGGACAAGAGCAAACTTACCAAGAAATCTCCTACTTTAGTGAAAAGTGACCTCAAAATTCTTGATGTGGTGAGTCTAACGGTTGAGAAGAAATATGACCACACTTTCTTGTCCGAGATCAAAGTTAAAAGGCACGACCAGCAGCTCTACTCGTTCTCTGAAGCGGATTTCCCAGATTTAAGTCTAAATGACCTTGAAGATATGTATCTGATCAAAGTTCAAGGGAAGCTGCAACATGTCACACCTGATCTTCAATACGCTTTCAGTACTTCTATACTCTACTTCATCAGAAGGAAGATCATCAAAAAATGTGTAGAAGACCTGCAACTTGGGGTCGAGAGCTACCAGAAGAAGATAAATTTAACTGCACCAACTCTACTTCTTCCTGGAATCAGCAATGAGGCTCAATACACCATGAAGAAAGAACCTACCTTCGTGTTCATTTACAAGAGTGATCTTACAATCAACTGCTTCATGGCGTATAAAGAAGTTCATAAGTTCTGTGACCACATGTTGAAGAAGGTTCGTAATGGGTGGGTAATTCGTGTTCGAGACCAGGAGTTTCAAATGTCGAAGAGGTGGATGGGTGCTCAGCTAAGACAAATCCTTCAGTATGTGCTGAAGATCGAGAGAACTTTGTTTCATATAGACTAAATGAGGAGGTTCGAGAGCTATGTTGGAGCAAGAGCATCATTCTCGATCAGGAACTTCCAAAGACCTGATCCAGTCTTCACTGAATTCAGAAGTTCGGGATGATGTAAGAGTTTGGTATCTTCTGTGATTAATAATTCTTGCTTACAATGATTGTTGGTTAATATGGTTTGTGTACACATATCAGTGCACAACCCGTACTTGTAATGAAAGGACCCTGTGGTATGCATCAGTGCCGCAATCCTCATATAAGGAGAGAAAGCTTCTTACTATTGAATAGAATTAACTAGAATTTTTCAAAGTTTTCAAAATTCTGCTCAATAGAACAAGTATTCCCATGTCAAGGGGGAGTATTTGAAAAACAAAATCTTTGTTCTTAATTACAAAAGTTCTTGAAATTCTTCCCGTAAACCTCAAAAAGCATATTTTAATCAAAAGTTTAACAAAAACAACATGAATATGCTATTTTTGAGGGGGAGAATAAAGATATGATTAAAATATGGTAATAAAAAGGTGTAATCTCGCATGAGCTCGACTCAGAATTGAACCCTTGAATTGACGATATCAAAAGTCAGTAGTCGAAAAGACATGTCCGGGACGGGTAATAATTTCAAACCAGTTTATCCGGTGATGTAAACGTGTCTCGCAAAGGACGTGTTTGAGTAGAATGTACCAATTTTGAGAGATTTTCCTTGAATATGATCTGGACGGGTAATAATTTCAAGCTAGTTCTACTAGTGATGTAAACGTGTCTCGCAATGATCATGTTCATTGAAAATCAATCAATTCAAAAAGTGCTAACTCCACCCAACATTTGAAAATTTACATTAACTGCTTATGAGCACATGTTAAGGGGGAGTATTTATGAAAATCACAAAACTCTCAAAGTGTTAACAAAATATGTTTTTATAATCATAAACACTTTGAGAGATTTTCAAAAAGATTGGTTTATGGCAACATTAGGATAGTCATGGAGTTATAAGGTGACTAAGGTTAGGAAAAACCATCCTATGATCTGCCAGAGCCGGAGGGATCTACCCAAGGACAATACCGATAGTTTAGAACTAGAAAGTCCAAGGCATGATGGAAAAAAGGAGAAAAGAAATGAAAGGAGAAAGAAGGGGTTGAAGAATGAAATAGAAAAGTAAATAAATGGGTGAAAATAAATAGCCCTCCATTTGATCAACCTCAGGGCAGACACCGGGTTCAATGCATATGCAACTGGTTGTTACTACGGTAACACCAGTATTGAAGAATTAAGTCGTTATGGACCCAGTGACGCACTGCACTAAACCTTCTAGCCACTCAGGTGTCTCTCAAAAGGCACTTGTTTCATTTCTCATGGAGAACCCTTCATTATCTATCGACCTCTCACTCCAAGATATGTTGATATTGAAAAGGAGGCACTCTGCTCCATGCGTCTGACGACCAAATATAAGCACTTAATTGAGTCTAGAGCCATGAGATACATCAAAGATCTCTTAGGTACACTTAGCATACACTGGTTGTTCACCAAAAGGAACACCAGTTGTAAAGTATAAGAGTGTCCTTCGCAGATCTTAGCAATCTGCCTTGAACATTCATGAGAGAATTCATAAATTATGATTCTCAGTGATTGAATGGAAATCCTGCCAGGGTCAACATCAAACAGCCCTGACAGCAGGTCACTTCGGTAATCCCTTGTGGATTACGCTTAGTGTTAGCTCCAAAATAGTCTACAGTCGTAGGGTGATATCCAGCGGCTCACTGAATCGTTGATGCACTTCGGTGTGTCTGTGTAAGCCCTTTCAGGGGTATCCGATTCAGAATGGCCTGGGTTAGGATTAGAGAAAGTCTTCACACTATGCTGTTGACGATCTCGAAATCCGAACCTATAAGTGCCAGATGATTTATTGCTAACTGTTTACCTGCAGCTAATCATGGAGACCAGGATTTCCATCACCACCAGTTTCCATCATGCTCATATCCTAAAAATAAAGTTCTCACGAAGACTTAGAGATAACAAAAGTTCAAAGAAGTTAAGGAAAAGTCAGAGATCAAGTACAACAAACTTTCACAAGTCAAATATTGAAGCTTATAAAGTGAGAACAACTTAATTAATGAAGAACAAAAGTGAAAAGACATATGAGCATGGTGAAAAAGACGTAAAGACACAGTCATCAAAGAACGTTGGTGAAAGGCAGATCGTGACGTTAACATATCATATCACAACAAGAACGAAGAACAAAGATTATAAAGACGTCAAAAGACGAAGAAGCAAAGATGACGTCGAGCAACCAAAGATGACCAAGACTTAGGGGGAGATTGTTGGGAACACATTTCACATTATTCAAGTCTTAGTCATTTATGTACATTTGTTTGCTAAATGTAATGGACTCTATGTAAGGAAAAACCCATGACTCATTAGGAGTCCATGGGCCGTGGGATCCAATGTTTTGTCTCTAGAAGCATGCAAGTTAATGTCGCCCTAATTCTACTCTATAAATAGGGTGCTTGCATGCTCATTTTAAGTGTTGGTTTTATTCTCTAGTGTGTCGAACCTTTGCTTATTTATCTTATGAATGAAATCATCCATCTCTCTTTCTCTTCTACGCGATCTCCTTTTTTATTTGTTATTGTCTCGTTATTAGTAGTATACGTATTGTAGTTATAGTTGTTAACGTGGTATTAGTAGTTACTAGATCTTGTGTTAAAGCTAAACTAGGATCCTTGAATCATTCCCAAGCCTGATAAAGAGTTTCATCGGGCCCTTGCTTGAAGTTATTGATAGCCTCCATCTTCTTAGTAGTACGAGCAGGTGGGCAATACTTCTTCAAAAACTTCTTCTTCAAGTCTTCCCAATCAGTAATTGAACCAGCTGGTTCATTCTTTAGCCACCTGTTAGCAACTTCTGTAAGTAAAATATGGAAAACACGAAGCATTAGCTGGTCAATAGTCACATCCTTAGTTGTGAACAAATCTGCTATCTCAAGGATCCTTTCCACATGATCATTAGCATCTTCATGCTCTGATCTACTGAAGGTGTTTTCACGCAACTCCTTGAGAAATTGACCTTTCAACTCAAACTTGGCCTCTTTGTCGAACTTAGGCCTAGCAACACCTGAACCGTAATCTTCTCGGTCTTAGTCATGTATTCCTCCATAGTATGATGTGCCCGGTTCGGTGCAAGTTTTAAATTTATAAGGGGTGAATTACCGAATCTAATAACAACACATACAAGCAAGTATACTCGTCCGTTGTAGCAAGATTTTGATGGTAAGTCGGGATCGTTCGCAGGGATTTGTGTAGTGAATCGAATTGTAAGTTAAAAGCAACTATCTCAAACAAGTAGTAATGATATAATGAAAATTCAATGATTAAAAACTACACTTGCTTAGACTAGTGTACTACAATTGACTAATATGATTGTGATAACTTTGGAAAACATGTTGGTTGTGATAATTAGTTTTGACACTAATCTATTGTTTCTACAAATTAAACCTTCATCAAGATTTTGGTTTATAAAAACAAGCATTAAGTTTAACCACTCAATTCAAGATCAATTCAAGGTTCATGAGTTGGTGTTCCTCAAACACAAAAACAATCTTTTTTCTAATCAAACAAGCTTAGGAAATGGTCAATACAAAAGGTAACCGATTATAGACAAAAGGTCACAATTGAAAGCAAACAATTAATCTCTCGACCTTTAAAGTGGTTCACAATCAATCCGTTTTGATAGACAAAAGCATTTTTATTACAATCACAATTAAGTTCCTTTGTTTAATCAAGAATAGTGGAAGACAACAATCATTCATAGACAAATGATTATAACTAGTGGAATAACAATAGTTCTTTCAACCCTTAAGATTACTAGCACTAGTTAAACTTGATTACCCAAATGTCACTATGAAACTTTATCACAATTGGTTCTTAGAATTGACTTGAAATTGAATTAAAACATGTTATCACAATCATATTCCAATCAATGAATAATACACATCATCTAAGCAAGTGCACAAAGGCACTAGCCACTCATAGCAAACATAAATGTAAACTCAATACTTTGAATATTAGAAACCATGATTGAAAGTCTTACAATGATTTGGAAATAAGATTACAAGTGAAAGACAATGATTCCACAAGCAATGAAAATGGTATAATCGACTTTCTCCCTTCTCCTGGACTTATGGACGAATTTCTGAGTATATTTCTGTGAATGGTTCTCTCCTAGCACTTAAAACACTTTCTTAGCACTCTCCCTTCTCTCTAGATTGATTGGTATATAAATACTCAACAAATGGTTCCATAAATTGCTCTAACCAAAGGTCTAAGTGCATAAATGCTTCTCTTGCTCTCCAAGTAGTATTGAATGGTTAGAATACTGAAAAGAAGGACCTAGAACCGGATTTATAAAGTCACAATCCTTAATAAAGAAGTTATGGGTCAACAGCGACTTCCAACCGATCGGATAGAATGGTCTACCGATCGGTTGGTCTTCTCGGTAAATCCAAATTCACTCCATCCGAATCGGTTGCGGGCGTCGACCGATCGGATGGCTATGGCTGATGAACCTTTTTCTTGGACTTTTGCGTATGACTTGTTTCTCGGTCGTAGCTCTTGATTCTTTGATCTTTCTCTTCATCCTTAAGCTTATGAACTCGACTACTTGGACTTTAACTCATTGAAGTACCTTACGGAGCGGAACTTGACACAAGATTCACATGCAATCTCAAATACTTACTTTTTCCTCATTTTTGCATCTTTTCCATCCATTTTCCTGTCTTTGGCTACAAATGCTTTGCAAACACACTTTGGTACGATTTAGTAACAAAAGCATATAAATATAACCACAAAACATATATAAAACTACCAATAACGCTATCAAAAACATGTTAGATTTAGGCGTTATCAAATCCCCCACACTTGAACTTTGCTTGCCCTCAAGCAAATCTAGAAATAAAAACAATTATCCACATGGTATACACAAATGATTAGGAAAATGTGATGCAAATCTATCAAGCACTAGTACAAGCTAGATTCATCATTTTAAGCTTTTATGGTTGAATCATCGAGATGTTTGACAATACCCAAATGATTTTCTTGCATGATACACATTACTAAACACCTCACGAAAGGAAAATGAAATATAATTCACTCAAACACTCATTTGTATGATTGGTGGAGTATATAAGAGGAATGACACTCATTTGCTCAGTCATGATCTAAATATTACCATAGGCTTGTACAAGAAACAAAACTACACCGAAATGGTGTGAGCGCCAAGTATACATATCAAAGAGGGCTTTTATTCGGGTTTAAGGCTTAAGGGGTTATAAAAGACTAACACGCCACTATCTCATGCAAAACATAATAGCTCCCTAACAACGAATTCTTGCATTACCAAATAACGGATGGTCACTAGATTGTACCTTGGTTCGCTAACGACGTTACTTGCATAACGGATGGTCGCCAAAATACGCCCTAGATCGCTAACAACGTTAGTCAATTCCTCAAGAAATCGGATGGTCACTACATGTCCATACACTTAATAATTTCACAAAGTCAAAAAGGGTAGGATAAGGCATGGGATATATTTATGAAATTGGTTGAACATAAGAACAAAATTAGTCAAAGTCTACGAACCAAATGTTACTAGCTATTACTAACCAATATCATGCCATTTTGCGAAAAACTCCATACTTCCTTTATTCATACTTGATTCACTTAGTCCATTGGCTTATTCTTGTCACCTTATAGTTGCAATGACTTTTCTTCTTTTTTCTCTCTTTTTTTTTTTTTTTTTTTTTTTTTTTTTTTTTTGACTTGTCATCTTATAGTTGCAATGACTTTTCTTGGATAACAACTTTCGGAGTTTACGCTTTCTTTGAACTTTCATGATTTCCACATAACATCCATCTTGCCAAATAGCTAGCAACCAACCAAGACTTGACTATGGATAAGGCTAGGCTAAAAATGTGTAAAATCTTTTTGAATTTTTCTGGATTTTATCAAAAGAAAAGATAGGCTCGGCGGGTGTAACTAGGGGTATCTAGCATTAAAGACAAATGCTAACAAATGGGTCCATATGAGTGGTTAACTAGCCAATGTAGCTAGCTAATATAGCATTATATGAAAATGGAAGGCCATTTGGGATAAAACCTAAGATTGCCTCTTATCACGCATATACACTTATATCACAAACGAAATGTGATCTCACAACGGTCTCGTAATGATTTACAAGTACAAGTTCTAGAATAAATAAAATCACCGGCACACTCATAGCAAAAGATCTAAGCATAAAAGATGTATGCTGTATATAGAACAGGCTCAAATCCTCACACTTAAGTGGAAAGGGCTATAATCTATGCTAGCTAATGTTATCGATCCCAGAATGGATTGCAATATTAATCGGGACACATCTCGAATTTTCAAAATTACAGATTTCACCAGTGGATAAATCCAGTTATTCTAGAATATGATCTTTAAAATGACAAAAGACTAGATTACAAGGGCAAACAAAATTTTAAAATTCAGCTCAAAACTACAATCTATTCTTATTTTCCTATTCACCCCCCCCCCCCCACACTTAAGTTAAGCATTGTCCTCAATGTGATAAATGACAAAGAATGAAATAGGGAAATAAGAGAATAAACCGTATTTTCTTCTCAAGAGGAGTCTTGATCCTAGCGTCCAAGCTTCGAAATCATTATCTGCAGTAATCTAAAAACAAAAGAGACACACATACGAAATATATCTTTGCTTTATTCAAAAGACAGTGATACACCCCCACACTTAAGTTCAACTAAGCAATTTAGAAAAACTTTGGGGTTTAATCACTAGAAAATAAAAATGAAAAATAAACATAGCAAACACACGGGTTGGCTCCTGAGAAGCGCTTGTTTTATTAACGAGTCATCAGCCGGACTCGAACTTCTCTCTCTTCATGTTGGTGCTGACTTCTTCTTTGGAAATTTTGGAACGTACAGCACATTTCCAATCACTATTCCTTCTCCAGTTTCATCTATGTATTCCAACTTAACTTTCTCCCACGGTCTTGGTAGAACATCATATATATAACCAGAATCTTTGGCCCACGGAGTATTTTTCTTGAAATCGGCCAGGAAGGGTGACATAAAGGTTATAGCTTCATATTCTGATTTAGGCGGAATCTCTTGAATAGAAACTTCATTCATCTGCTCCTTGTCATAGTATAACTTAATTCGGTGCCCATTAACAATGAAACTTCCACCATGTTTGTCATGCAATTCAACATATCCGGATGGAAATCCATGTTTCACTGTATACGGTCCGAACCATTTCGGTTTCAGCTTGGGAGCTTTGAACTTATACTTCATGTTAAAAAGCAGAACTTTGTCTCCAGCTTTGAATTCTTTTCTGATTCTTAGCTTTCTGTCATGATAAGCTTTTGTTCTTGCTTTGTAAAGTTTGGAGTTCTCATAAGCTTGTAGTCTAAGCTCATCGAGTTCATGCAATTGCAAAAATCTCTTTTCTCCGGTTACTTTGAGGTCTGGGTTACAGTTTCTCAGTGCCCAGTAAGCGCGATGTTCGATTTCGAACGGCAAATGACAAGTTTTTCCATACAACAATCTGTATGGTGTTGTACCAATTGGTGTTTTGTAAGCTGTGCGAAATGCCCACAGAGCGTCATCTAGTTTTCTCGACCAAACGGCGGGATTGTCTTTAACCATTTTTTTCGAGTATCCTTTTTAAGGCTCTGTTGGTATTTTCGACTTGACCACTGGTCTGTGGGTGATAAGCTGTAGCGAAACGATGATGAACTCCGTATCGCTTCATAATTTTCTCCATTTGTTTGTTACAGAAATGGGTTCCACGATCACTTATCAAAGCTTTAGGAATTCCATAACGAGCGAAAAGCATTTTGAGAAAATTAACAACTACTCGTGCATCATTTGTGGGTAGAGCTTCCGCTTCAGCCCATTTGGAAACGTAATCAATAGCAACGAGAATGTATTCGTATTTGTGTGATTTAGGAAACGGTCCCATGAAATCAATTCCCCAAATATCGAAAATTTCACAGACTTGAATGCTCTTTTGAGGCATTTCATCTCTTCGAGAAAGACTACCGGATTTTTGGCAAGCATCACAATTCTTAACAAGAGTATGGGCTTCTTTAAAAATAGTCGGCCAATAGAATCCAGCATCAAAGACTTTTTTAGCTGTGGTGGAAGGACCATAATGTCCCCCAGTTGGGCCATGATGACATTCATCGAGAATTCTTCTCGTTTCAGAACCATAAACACATCTTCTAATCATCCCATCGGGACACATTTTGAAAAGATAAGGTTCTTCCCAATAATAATGTTTAAGATCCGAAAAGAATTTACTTCGTTGGGCATGAGTTAATCCTTTCTTGATAATTCCTCCAACGAGATAATTTGCATAATTGGCAAACCATGGAATTTCGTTCTCATCATCTGTATCAACAGTCATGAGTGTTTCATCTGAAAAATAGTCGTCAATCTCATCTTCTTTAAACTCTTCCAGATTTGGATTTTCTAAACGAGATAGATGATCAGCGGCTAGATTTTCTGCTCCTTTCTTATCTTTGATTTCGATATCGAATTCTTGGAGTAGTAAAATCCATCGGATGAGACGCGGTTTGGCATCTTGCTTCGTAAACAGATATTTTAACGCTGAATGATCGGTGAACACGATTGTTTTCGAAAGTACAAGATATGATCTGAATTTATCGAAAGCGAAAACAACGGCTAACAATTCTTTCTCTGTAACTGTGTAATTCTGTTGAGCATTGTTGAGTGTTTTGCTGGCAAAATATATAGGACGAAAATGTTTCTCTTCTCGTTGTCCTAATACAGCTCCAACAGCAAAATCGCTTGCATCGCACATGAGCTCGAATGGTAGTGACCAATCAGCGGAAACCATAATGGGTGCACTAGTCAGTTGTGTTTTCAATGCTTCGAATGATTTTATACAATCTGCATTAAAATCGAAAACAACATCTTTTTCAAGAAGTTTCGTCATTGGACGAGATATTTTGGAAAAATCCTTAATGAAACGACGGTAAAAACCTGCATGTCCTAGGAAACTTCTAACGGCTTTAACGTTAGTTGGGGGTGGTAATTAGGTAATGACATCGATCTTTGCTTTGTCAACCTCCATTCATGCGCTGGAAATTTTGTGTCCTAACACAATTCCTTCAGTTACCATGAAATGACACTTCTCCCAATTGAGAACAAGATGTGCAGCTTTACATCTTTCAAGCATTTTATTGAGGTTAGAAAGGCAAGCTTCGAATGAGCTTCCGAAAACTGAAAAGTCATCCATGAAAACTTCCATAGACGTTTCAAGCATATCTTGGAATATGGCAATCATGCATCTTTGAAAAGTCGCGGGGGCATTACATAATCCGAAAGGCATACGCCGATAAGCGTAAGTTCCAAAGGGACATGTGAATGTGGTCTTTTCTTGATCAGCTGGATCAATAGGAATTTGAAAATATCCTGAAAAAACCATCGAGAAAACAAAAGTATTTGTTTCCTGCTAATCTCTCAAGCATTTGATCCATGAAAGGCAAAGGAAAATGATCTTTTCTGGTGGCTTTGTTTAATTTTCTGTAATCAATACATACTCGCCATCCAGTGACAGTTCTAGTAGGAACTAGTTCATTTCGTTCGTTGGTCACAACAGTCATTCCTCCTTTTTTCGGAACACAGTGAACAGGACTCACCCAAGGACTATCCTCGATGGGGTAAATGATACCTGCATCAAGAAGTTTGATGATTTCTTTTTTAACAACTTCTTTCATGTTGGGGTTGAGTCGACGTTGTCTTTCTACAACTGGTTTTGTATCTTCTTCGAAATTGATTTTGTGTTTGCAAAAATCAGGACTGATTCCTGGGATGTCAGAAGTTTTCCACGCAAAAGCTTCTTTATGCTTCTTAAGAACTGAAATCAGACATTCTTTCTCAAAATCATTGAGCAACGAAGATATGACTACTGGAAGTAGCGAATTGTCTTCCAAGTAAGCATACTCAAGATTTTCTGGAAGTGGTTTCAACTCAAGATCAATCGGTGGTTCTTGAAGTGATGTTTTGATCCTCATTTGATCATTAAAACTGATTTCCTCAAAATCTTCTTCTATTATCTCTCCTTCTTCTTCTTCAATCTTAACTTCCATAAAATCAACGAATTCTTTATCAAAAGTTGTTTCACTAATCTTCTCTGAAATAGTCATGAATGGATCAGAATCTTCAAGTAATGCATCCAATTCTTCCTCAGTGACTTCATCGATTACATCAATGTTAAAGCAAGTGTCATCACTGGAATGTGGATATTTCATTGCTTTATCGATTAAAAATGTGATTCTATCCTCTCCAACTCCAAGATTGAGTTCTTTTCCTTTTACTTTGATGATCGCATCAGCGGTGTTTAGAAAAGGTCTTCCTAAAATAAGGGGTACTCTACTATCTTCCTCCATTTCTAAAATCACAAAATCCACGGGAAAAATGAATTTACCTACTTGGACAAGCATATTCTCAGCAATACCAACAGGATATTGGTAAGTATGATTAGCTAATCGGATACTCATCCTTGTGGGTTTCAATGTATTGATTGAAAGTTTCGTATACAGCGAATAGGGCATCAAATTAATACTCGCACCTAAGTCGGCTAAAGCATCGCATGTGATGTTGTTTCCTAATATGCATGGAATCAGAAAACTTCTGGGATCTCCGAGTTTTTGTGGAATTTTGTTTTGAACAATAGCTGAACATTCTTCATTGAGAAAGGTAGCGGATATTTGCTCCAACTTGTTCTTGTTGTTAAGAAGTTCTTTCAAACATTTCCCGTAATTGGGCATTCCGGCTAAAACATCAATGAGAGGTACATTGAGTCTAACTTCTTTGATTATTTCAACAAACTTCTTATAACGCTCCTCCATTCTTTCTTTCTTAAGGCTCTGCGGATATGGAATTTTTGGAGTGTAAGCCTTAACTGGTGGTTTGGGTTTGGGTGGTGTTTTTGGTGTATTTTCCTTCTTGGATTCTTCATCTTCATCCTCACTATCGAAATCGATAGTTGTGGTGTTGTTTGGGTTGGGTGGTGGATCATAAGACAGGCCACTTCTTGTGAATACAGCATTGATATGCTCATTTCTGGTTTGTGGTGGACGATAAGTCTTATCATTCGATGATGATGATGGTTTTGGGTTGGTTTGGGTGTTACTAGGCAACGAACCTGATGGTCGGGAAGAAATTTGATCAGAGAGTCTCCCAAATTTGTTTTCAAGATCTTGGATAGACGCTTGATGATTTTTCTGACCTTGCTCAACTTTGGTCTTGAGATTGAAAAATTGATTCTTGACGAACTCGTTGGTTGATTTTTGAGCAGTGACGAATTCTCTCATCATTTTTTCAAAATCTGTTTCTTCAGGTTTCTTGTCGGAATTTTGTGAGGTTTGGTTCTCTACTTTTGGTTGGGAATCATGGTTGTTATCCCTTTGTCGGCGATCTTGCCAACTAGCAGAGTTTCGTCCGTAATAATTTCCACGATATCCTCCTCCTCGGTATCCTCCTTGGATGTAATTAGCTTCTCCTTCTTTTGGTTGATCCATAGGTTGATCATCGCATTCTGATGATGGGTGGTTACCTCCACAGTTGTTACAACCATCTCGCATTTCTTTCATCTCTCCTCTAAGATCTTTGTATTGCGAATCGATTTTGGAAACCAAGGTTTCCATTTTCTCCATGAGTTTAGATGAATCAGAATTTTTGGCAAAGGCAACGGTTTTTCTTAAGGGTTTTGTCTTGGCATCTTTTGACCAGTCGAGTTTAAGAAGAACTCGGTCTTCAAGCAATTGGTATGCCTGGTTAGGAGTCTTATAAAGAAATATTCCTCCAGCATCAAGAATTCCTTGAGATGTTTCATCAAGTCCATGGTAAAAGATTTGGATAATGGTTCCTCGTCCTAAACCATGTCCATGACAACTTCGAAGTAAATCCTTCATACGAAGCCATGCTTCGATGAGTGATTCGTTAGGATTTTGTGTGAAAGCACGAATTTCTCCCATGAGTCGATCAAACATTGCAGGTGGAAAGAATCGGCTTACAAAAGCTTGCCTCATCTCTTCCCAAGTAGTGATGATTCCTGGTGTTAATTCGTTATACCACACTTTTGCATCTCCAGCAAGTGATGACGGAAAAAGATTGAGTTTAATGGCATCTACATTCGTATCACCGTATCGGAACATGCCACAAATTTCAATGAATTCGGCAATGTGTTTGTGAGGATCGGCCCTCGAACGGCCATCGAATTGACGGTCTTTGATCATAGAAAGATGGTGACCTTTCACGGTGAAATTGTCACCTAAGTTGACAGCAACAATAGCAGCTCCAGGAGTGGGTGCTACGGCTCAGTTTGCTTCCCACATGGGTCTATCGTCAGCCATGGGAAAAGGTTGATCAGTGAATGGGTTATAAACGACTTTGGCTTCAAAAAGGTTATCGAAAGTTGGGTTTGGTACTCTTGGTACACGATTGGCTAATGGAACAAAGGGTGTTCTTCTTCTTCTTCTAGATCTTGTTCGAATCAAACTTTCGGGATCGAAAAGTGGTGGAATTGGTTCTACTCCAGTTGATCGAGTGTTCATACAATTCCCCAACGAATCGAGGCAATGTCTAAACAAACGAGCAAAGAATGAAAACAATTTGAAAAGATCAGAATCGTCCAACCGATCGGATAGAACAGTCTACCGATCGGATAGATCTCTCGGTAAATTTGATTTGAAGGATCCGATCGGATGGAAGTGTCCGCCGATCGGATGGTTCTCTCGGTAAATGAAAATTTTGGAAAACCGATCGGATGGGCAGCTCGGTAAAACTTTTTTTTTTTTTTTTTTTTTTAACGAAAACTAACTCTATGAGAATTGGACTAAAACTTACAGAAACACGATCAAAATCCCGGCAGCGGCGCCAAAAACTTGATGTGCCCGGTTCGGTGCAAGTTTTAAATTTATAAGGGGTGAATTACCGAATCTAATAACAACACATACGAGCAAGTATACTCGTCCGTTGTAGCAAGATTTTGATGGTAAGTCGGGATCGTTCGCAGGGATTTGTGTAGTGAATCGAATTGTAAGTTAAAAGCAACTATCTCAAACAAGTAGTAATGATATAATGAAAATTCAATGATTAAAAACTACACTTGCTTAGACTAGTGTACTACAATTGACTAATATGATTGTGATAACTTTGGAAAACATGTTGGTTGTGATAATTAGTTTTGACACTAATCTATTGTTTCTACAAATTAAACCTTCGTCAAGATTTTGGTTTATAAAAACAAGCATTAAGTTTAACCACTCAATTCAAGATGAATTCAAGGTTCATGAATTGGTGTTCCTCAAACACAAAAGCAATCTTTTGTCTAATCAAACAATCTTAGGAAATGGTCAATACAAAAGGTAACCGATTATAGACAAAAGGTCACAATTGAAAGCAAACAATTAATCTCTCGACCTTTAAAGTGGTTCACAATCAATCCGTTTTGATAGACAAAAGCATTTTTATTACAATCACAATTAAGTTCCTTTGTTTAATCAAGAATAGTGGAAGACAACAATCATTCATAGACAAATGATTATAACTAGTGGAATAACAATAGTTCTTTCAACCCTTAAGATTACTAGCACTAGTTAAACTTGATTACCCAAATGTCACTATGAAACTTTATCACAATTGGTTCTTAGAATTGACTTGAAATTGAATTAAAACATGTTATCACAATCATATGCCAATCAATGAATAATACACATCATCTAAGCAAGTGCACAAAGGCACTAGCCACTCATAGCAAACATAAATGTAAACTCAATACTTTGAACATTAGAAACCATGATTGAAAGTCTTACAATGATTTGGAAATAAGATTACAAGTGAAAGACAATGATTCCACAAGCAATGAAAATGGTATAATCGACTTTCTCCCTTCTCCTGGACTTATGGACGAATTTCTGAGTATATTTCTGTGAATGGTTCTCTTCTAGCACATAAAACACTTTCTTAGCACTCTCCCTTCTCTCTAGATTGATTGGTATATAAATACTCAACAAATGGTTCCATAAATTGCTCTAACCAAGGGTCTTAATGCATAAATGCTTCTCTTGCTCTCCAAATAGTATTGAATGGTTAGAATACTGAAAAGAAGGACCTAGAACCGGATTTATAAAGTCACAATCCTTAATAAAGAAGTTATGGGTCAACAGCGACTTCCAACCGATCGGATAGAATGGTCTACCGATCGGTTGGTCTTCTCGGTAAATCCAAATTCACTCCATCCGAATCGGTTGCGGGTGGCGACCGATCGGATGGCTATGGCTGATGAACCTTTTTCTTGGACTTTTGCGTATGACTTGTTTCTCGGTCGTAGCTCTTGATTCTTTGATCTTTCTCTTCATCCTTAAGCTTATGAACTCGACTACTTGGACTTTAACTCATTGAAGTACCTTACGGAGCGGAACTTGACACAAGATTCACATGCAATCTCAAATACTTACTTTTTCCTCATTTTTGCATCTTTTCCATCCATTTTCCTGTCTTTGGCTACAAATGCTTTGCAAACACACTTTGGTACGATTTAGTAACAAAAGCTATAAATATAACCACAAAACATATATAAAACTACCAATAACGCTATCAAAAACATGTTAGATTTAGGCGTTATCACCTCCATAGTAGGTTCCGTCATTGTATCTGTGATTTCTTCTTCAAACTTAGATTCTTGATCAGAAAAGTAATCGAGTTCTAATGAACTCGAACAATCATGGCTTGTTGTCTTGAAAAGTTTCCTAAGTGAGTGAAAACCTTGTTCAGGTTAACTTTAAGGTTTAATCATGTTTTTAGTAGAACTCCTGGTCATGCACTTCCTGAAATCTAGACAAGAGCATCAGTAGGATAGGTTTGAGAAGTTATAATAACAGAAAACTAATAACGAAAACCGAATATGAAAAATAAAAATTGCTGATATCTGTAGATGATACGCTGTATCCAGAATCCTGGGTACGCCGTATGTTCTCTTCGTAAGAATAAATCAGACTTTTATTAGAAAATTATATGCCGTATTGATGGGCATCAATGCGCCGTATTTGTTAATTTAATTATGCTTATATATAATAAACAATAAATACGCTGTATATGCAATGCGTATGAGCCGTACGTTCGTTATTTTTCAAAATATATGCTCTTTAATTAATATGCAGTATCGAGATAAATCAATACACCGTAAAAAATTCATATCTGTTTTTAATAATAAATACGCCGTATGAGAAAAATCTCATACGCCGTACGGAATCTGCCGTATCCAATAAATCAGATACTCCGTACAGATCTGTTTTTAATAAATAAATACGCGTTAGGGTTTAAATTTTTTTGAATAAAAACAGAATCCGCCATATCCAATAAATCAGATACGTCGTACTCGAATTTTTAAGTTGATACGCTCTATATAAAATAAAAAATGCAATACGCCGCATCTAATAAATTAGACACGCCGTATCGTTTAGATCAGCAAAATAACATCAGATAGTAATTATGCAGAAAAACAGAAAAAATGAAAAATAAACAAAAACACAGAAAACAAACAAACAGGAAAACAAATAAATATGTAGAAAAATACAATGAATGCAGAAAACAAATGCAGAACAAAGTTAGTAAATTAAAAACTAAAAATCAAAAACTAAGTAAGTTAAAACTAAATTAAAAACACTAACAAATGTTCAAGTATTAAATAATTTGTCAAAATGTAAAAAACGTCATTTTCATTATTCGGTCTCTATACATTTTGATAATCACAAAATATAAAAACACGTTACGTAAAACTACATTTGATAAGTTTTTAATTGAGGAAAATCATTTCAACAACGTACTGACTACAACATCACTTCAGGGATGAACAAACACAACACCGGCATTAGTAAAGTGATCAAAGAATTTACTTTCTCAAAACTTCACATTTTTGTGTGACAAAATGTTTTTACAAAAGTATTTTTGTAATTAAAAAGAAATGTTTTATTATAGAAAATAAATTTGAATTTAAAATCTCCCAACAGCTAGTTTTTCCGCTCAAATCTGATAAGTTTTTCATCAGATAAACTTTCACCACATCAGGACAAAAATAGGAGCGTTTGTCGGGATGGTCCGGTAAACATGGCGACGGTCCTTTATATATACGGGACCGTCCAACTTTAAGGGATCGTCCCCCACTCCTCCTGGTGCCTATAAATACTGCACTGTTTTCTCAGAAAAACTAACCCTCATTGCACAAAAACATTCTGGTCTTCCTTCCTCTCTTCTTTGATCACTATAACGTGTCGGTATGTGTTTATAAGTGTCCCGTTACCCTCTATACCAAAGTGTAAGAGAAGAACGCTCGTATTCTTCAAGAAACGAAGTGTTATAGATTAGCCATCACACATACGTAACTTGTGTTACGATTCTCTTCTTCCCCCAAACTATCTCATTTTATATATTGTAAATTTGTATATCCGACTTTTGCGTGAGTCGTGACTAGGTATGTTAGGATAAATACGGACAAAGTGTATGTCCGTAAAGCAGTGTATCTAGATTAGGACTTTGTGTAAGTTGGTGTGTCGGTGTTTGTGAAGACATGGACTTGGTGTGAGTCCGTGAAGTGAAGACTAGGACCGAGTGAAGGCTCATGAAGACTTGGATCGGGTGAAGATTCAAGTGGACGGGGTGATCGTCCGTGTGAAGATTTGGACGGGGTGATCCTCCGTGTGAAGACTTGGATTGTGTTTAAATCCAAGTGGACAAGAGTGCTTTTTCGTGTAGCCATATGGGCTTTGTGTAGATTGGTTCTAGCTAGGATTAGGACCTGACATTCCGCTTAGTGTCATTAAACTTGGTGTAAGCTTTGGTGTACGGTTGCTCCGCGTGAAGGGAGTGTGTTGACATAGTGATTGTGAACTCTCGAGTGTGGTACTCGAGGAGTGGAGCAGGACAAAGAGTGAGCTTCGTGCCGAACCACTATAAATCTCTGTGTCTTGGTTTGGTTGTTTTCTTCCTTTACTTCTAGTCTTTACTTTACTTATTGTACGCATTATTATTGTGTTCATAGATATCACATAACTTTGAATCAAACGGTTTTTCAAAAAGAACATAAAAGAACTAAAAGTTTTTAAAACGTAATTCTAAACGGTGAAACTATTCAACCCCCCTTCTAGTTTCTACACAATTCACTCCCCGGCAGTGGCGCCAAAAACCTAATGTGCTTCGTTGGGTATAGGTTTTTATAGTTATCAAGTTTTAAATTTATATTTAACCGACTTAACCTATAACCAACACTAACGGGCAATGCACCCGATCAATGTAGTCTAGTTGGTAAGTAGAGTGTCGATCACTAAGAGTGGAACATTAACACCTAAGTATCTATTAGTATTTTAATCTTAAAGTTACTTCTAATCAAACCTAATCTAACGCAAGGGGGTTTTCAGCCCGAGAGACTGGCATGATGTGTTGATTAGGTAAAACTAATAAATAAACTAATTAAGACGATTGACACGCACGTACACAGATAGAAGACAGATGCAGATAAAAGGCCTGACCGATAGTAGGAAAACTTGTCACACGTTTAATTGCTTAGCTGTATAAGATGAGTGCTAAAATCTATTCTCTCTAAGTGAAATCTTAGTACAAGCGTGTAAACACTTAATGATTACTAGGTTTAGGTATTATTTATCCCTTTTACAGGCTTACATTAACTATGCAAATGATTTTAATAAAGTAATTGTGCGAGCCTATGGTCGACAAGGCATGGTAAACTCAATATGTAATCAAAGCATATGCATACAAAACCAAATAAACACCAAATACTCTGTATAAAAGCTGGAAACAATTAAGTCCGATCAAATAGTGAAAAAGACCCTAACTCAATGATTAACATATTGTTAATACAAGTAAATGAGTCTTCCTATGAATTAAAGTACTAGCAGGACCTTCTTACTACTCTGAATTCTTCCTTTAGGTTGTGTCTTGTGATGCCAATTCGTCGCCTTCAGTGGTATATTTTCTATGCCTTTGATGTGTCGAATGTGGCTGTCGAATGGGGTATTTATACTTTCTGATAACAGGATCGATACGGCATATCTATAAGTTGATACAATGCAGCTAAGTAGCTTCGCGTGGGGTCCAAGATTTTACTATTCTGGAATATTTGTACACCGCCATAGGATATGGCGCACCTTCAATCTTCATGCGGAGCATGTTTCTATAGTAACTTGAATTCTCTGGTGAAGTCTTGAGAATGATACGCTGCATCTATGAAATGTTATGCGGCGTATCTGAAGTAGGATAAGTCAGGTCTTCTTACGTTGACCAAGGTTTCATATACAGCGTATGGGAAATCCATGCGGCGTATGCTTCAAAGTCAGGAAATGGTCTTCATAATCGTCTAAGTATTGATGTACGGCGTATCTATCTAGAATGATACGGCGTATCTTCCTTCAGTTCAATAGACTTTTCCATCTTGATCCATTTTGCTCCAATTTACGTCCAAAATAGCTAACTTTCACCAAATGCTTGTTTATAACTGAGATTTACAAAAGTAAGCGATTAAGTATCAATTCTCATATAAAATAATATAAAACAAGCGAATAACTTAGGATAAATGATGCAAATAAAATGTAGTTATTTGATATCATCACCTGGCGCGTCGCTGGCGCTTCGACACGCCAGCAGCGCGCCGACCTCGGTAAATTTTTCTCACTTTTGGGTTTTGGCCTGTAAATACCCACCCTTGCCTCTTGTATTCCTCACCCCTTGCCATCATTCTTTCTCTCTAATATCCTTTCTCTCAATCCTCTAATTCTATCTTATGTTCTTAATCTTTCACATAACATCATTTGAAAGAACATATATCCTTGCAAGGGAAGATTCTCAAGAACCTAATCCACTTTTGTGATTGTGTCGAGGGCCTTCTTATCTATACCCTTTCTATTACAATCGAGTCTCTAGGTTAGGTTAGGACTTGATTAAACAATCAAACATTCTTATTCGATTTGGTTGTAAGGGAAGTCTTGTATCGAGTTGACCAAGCCTAGATAATTGGGGATCTAGTTGGGGTTTGATACTTCTGGTGGGAAGTCTTAGTCGTCTTTGTGGTTAAGTCGAATCACGAGTCCTTGAGGGTTGTTTCCGAGGGCGAAATACCGTTGGGGAGTAGCTCTTCTTAGTGAGCACCGATCTTTGTGCATATCGGTGGAGTAAAGTTGTAATGGTTTGTAGACCACTGAAAGGATTATACTTAGTGAATAGTATAGTGTGGTGGATTCACAACTGAAGGTACAGATGGTATAAACCCCCATCCCGAACCAGTATATATCATGGTGTCTCTCTACTTACTTTATATACTTTAGTTGTGATTGTGATTTTGGTTGTTGTTGTGTAAACCACTTGGTACTCTTTAAGGCTTAAGGTTTTTTAAACACCAAAAAAGGCGAAGAGACCGTATTTACCCTCCCCCCCTCTACGGTTCTACAATTGGTATCAGAGCGGTATACTCAAGTTTTTTTGAGCGTTAAAACCTTCCCGAAAAGTCATTTTAAGTCAAAAACTTCTTTTTCAAAAATTTAAAATACCTAACAAAAATTTTCGAAAAGTTGATTATAGATCCATAGCTCAAGAGAACTATGTTGAGGGGTTTTCTATGCAAAGACCACCTTTGCTAGAATCCGATGGGTTTTACTTTTGGAAAACCCGATTTGAGACCTATGTTAGGTTTAAAGATATTGACTTGTGGGAGGACATCCAAAATGGCAACTTCGTGTTCATGATTCAAGATCCCGAAACAAAGTTGATGGTGGAAAAGCTGTATTTGGAGTTGAAAGTTGAGGAGAAGAAAATGCTTGGCAAGAATGATGAAGCCAAGATGACTATCTACAATGCCTTACCTCTAAGGGAGTTTGAGAGGGTTTACACGTGCAAGACAGCTAAGGAGATTTGTTATACTCTCATCATTACCCATCAAGGGAACTCACAAGTCAAAGATCGACTTACTTATCCAACAATATGAGAAGTTCTTGATCTCGGATGAAGAAACCATTGATAATGGTTATACTCGGTTCAAGGCTATCATCACAAGCCTAAGATCCCTAGATCCAAGCTATAGCAACAAGAAACATGTAAGGAAGTTCCTTCGGGCTCTTCCGGTAAAATGGCAGCTGAAGGTAACGGCTATTGAAGAAGCCAAGAACTTGGCGGAACTTCCACTTGATGAGCTAATAGGCAACCTCAAGGTGTATGAAATGATTCTTGAAAATGACAAGGTTGCTTACAAAGACAAGAAGGAGAAGGTAAAGTCTTTGGCTCCCAAAGCTAAAGTCACTAAGAACCAAGCTAGTAACGTTTGCGATAGTCAAGAAGGAAGTTATGATGAAAGTGATGAAGACGATGAAGAATTCAAATTGATGGCTAAGAACTTTAGAAAGTTCTTTAGAAGAGGTGGTAATTTTAGGCGTGGAAATCGGTTTGGTAACCGAGGTAATGATGGAAGGAACAAGTTTGGAAGAGGTCGAGGTTTTGACAACAAGGTTGGTGAATGCTCTAGTCGTGAATGCGGGTTCTATATTTGTGGTGACAAAATTCACTTCAGAAGTGATTGTCCAAAGCCCAAAGAGAACAAAGCAATCGTTGGTGGAGCTTGGAGTGATAGTTACGATGAAGATCAACCAAATAAGGAAGCTACTTGTCTCATTGCACTAGAAAAACTAGAGGTACCTCAAAACTCTTCTACTTCTAATAATGATTTAAATGTTAATAATTTGCAAAAGTAGAATGAGGAACTAATTAAATTTAATGAGGATTTCATGAAAACATTTGAAAATACTTTTTAATACAAATAATGTCAAAAACTTCATTTGCATTTTCCAATCTCTACATGTTTTGATAATCACAAAATATAAGTACACGTTACGTAAAATTATGCTTAACAAGTTTATAATCGAGAAAACTCGTTTCAACCACAACATCACTTAAGGTATGAACAAACAATCTACCAACTTAGTTAAGTGATCAAAGAATTTATTTTTCACTAAACCTCACATTTTTTTGTGACAAAACATTTTTACAAAAGCATTTTTGTAATTTTAAAGAAATGTTTTATTAAGAAAATAAATTTGAATTACAAATTCTCCAATAGCTAGTTTTCCCGCCTAAAACCAGATAAGTTTTTCACCAGATAAACTTTCACCACATCAGAAGAAAAATAGGAGCGTATGTCGGACGGTCCCGTAAACATGGTGACGGTCCCTTATATACATGGGACCGTCCAATATTTAAAGGACCGTCCCCCGCTCCTCCTGGTGCCTATAAATATTGAATTGTGTCATTCAGAAAAATCACCTCTTGAGCACTAAAACTTTATGTCTTTGAAATTCACTCTAAATACTCTTCTTTGATCACATTAACGGGTTGTAAGTTGTTTACAGGTGATCACATCCATCCTTCCTCCAAGTGCAAGAGAAGAACACTCATATTCGTCAAGAAACGAAGTGTTGAAGAATAGTCCTTCACCTCATAAACCGTTGTTACGGATCTCTCCTTAACCTCCATTCTTTGTATTTTAATTCTTGTTTGTAATCCGACTTGAGTGCATGCTCGTAATTGTGTAGTGTGTTGATTCGGACTAGGTGTGGGTTCGAATTGTGTAGCCACGTGGGCTTTTGTGTGGATTGGTTCTAGCTAGGATTAGGACTCGACATTCTGTTTAGTGTCGTTAAACTTGGTGTAAGCTTTGGTGTACGGTTTGTTCCGCCATAAGGAAGCGTGTTGATATAGTGTTTGTGAAACTCTCGAGTGTGAGATTCGAGGAATGGAGTAGGGCGAAGAGTGAGCTTCCTAGCCGAACCACTATAAATCTCCATGTCCTGGTTTGATCGTTTCTTTCCTTATCTTTACTTACTTGTTTATAATTGTGTTCATAAATTGTTGTATTGGTATCACATAAGATTCAAATAAAAAAGTATTTCAAAACAAACTTGAAAAAGATTTTTGAAAACGTAATTAAAACGGTGAAACTATTCAATACCCCTTCTTGTTTCTACAATTGGTTTCAGAGCAGGTCACTCAAGATTTTTAAAGTATACCATATTTTAAAACTTGAATCGATCAATGGATTTTGAAAAATATCAAGAAGGGAAATCTATGCAAAGACCACCACTCTTCGAAGCTGATAGCTTCATTTACTAGAAAACTAGATTCGAAACTTATGTGAAATCAAAAGATCTTGATCTTTGGCATGTTATTACTATGGGTAAATTTCAACCTATAGAAAAAACCATGAAACTAAAAAGGATGAATTAGTTCCTTATGACAAACAAAGTAAAAATCTTAAAAAGAAATTGGCTAAAAACGATGAAGCAAAAATGGTTATTTATAATGCTTTACCGAAAAAGGAATTTCAAAGAATTTTTATGTGTAATACGGCTAAAGATATTTGGAAAACATTGTTAGTCACTCATCTAGGTAATAATCACGTTAAAGATAACAAGATCGATCTTCTTGTTCAACAATATGAACAATTCGTCATTCCTGAAGACGAATCTATAGATAGTGCTTTTGCTAGATTTAATACTATTATTACTAGTCTAAAGGCACTTGATGAAGGTGAATCTGTCAAGAGTTATGTTAGGAAATTTCTCAGGGCTTTACATCCAAAGTGGAGAGCAAAGGTAACGGCAATAGAAGAATCCAAATATCTAGCCCCACTCTCACCAGATGAGCTCATTGGTAATCTAAAGGTTCATGAGTTAATCATCAAAAATGACTCCAAGATAGTCAAAAGCAAAGTAGAAAGGAGATCACTTGATTTGAAGGCTAAAAAGGAATTAAGTGATGATGAAGACTCAAGTTTAGAAAGTGAAGATGAAGAGTATGCCATGGCGGTTAGAGACTTCAAGAAGTTCTGTAAGCGAAGAGGTAGATATGTAAGACAACCGCGAGATGAAAAGAAAGCACCCTAAAAGGGCCGTGATGAAAAATATAGCAAGGGTGATAGAAGATGCTTTGGATGTGGTGATCCAAGATATTTGGTAGGAGATTGTCCTCATCAAATGAAAGACAAGAACCAAAAGGCATACGTAAGCGGCGCTTGAAGTGATAGCGACGAAGATGTAACCTTTCTCAAATTTTGATATCACAATTCAAGTAATTACTTCATTTAAATAATTCATTTCGTAAATATTTTACGAGCTGCATTTTTTTCCTCTATAAAAACATTGTACAATTATTATTCCACGTAATCATAAACCTACAATTCTAGGTTTTAACAACGTCTATGAGTTCAAATAAACGTATCTACCATTTAATATACTAGCTTATAGTATATTGACGAGTTCGATACTTTCACAAATTCTACATTTTTACCTCGTCTAGTTTTCAATTTCATAAATTATTTACTTAACAACAATAACTCCCGGAAATCAAAACTACACACTAAACACTAGACAAGGAGACATTAAGATTCTTAGTTTCCACCTCACCATTTCCCTCCTCTCCCTCCTCTTGTTGGACGTGTAAAAAGGAGAAATCACCAAGTCTTATTAAGTCTTGGTGATGAATCACACCATGTTAACCAATCAAAAACACACCCTTTGGCTCCAAGGCACACATTTAATGCCCAAATATACCTCATAAGTAGATGAGAAAGCAAAGTTGGCCACTTAAACCACACATGGCCTAATCTTGCTCAAGCTTGCATTAGATCTTTACAACTTGCAACACTTAGCTAGCAAGTTTGGTGAATCACCACCCTTGTAACCTCTTCAAGACCCATGCACCCCCTCCCCCTTTGCTTGTCATCCAACACAAACACTCACAACACACTCTTTAAATTGCTCTCTACTTTAAGTATTCCAAGAGATTCAAGCTACAAGTAAATTACATCCAATCCTTGCAATATTTGGTGATTCTTCTGCAATTTAAATCCATTCAAGTCACGAAAAATCTCAACACAAGGTCCTTCAAGAGTACAAAGTTGTAGAAGGATTTCTAAAAGTGTGGATAGATTACTCAATCAAAGTCCTAGTTCTATCCTTGTTATTCCTTTCTTTTGAAAGCTAAAGGTTGTAAGAAAGACTAACACACTCTTTATCAACACCATTTACATGTTTCTTATTCTTAATCTATGCTATATATGGTCATTATATTGTTTTCATGATGTGCAAAACCTTTAAAACAAGTTGAAAAACTTATATGTTAACTTATGTACGTAAACAAGTAAACTAGTGACTTATGCTATGAAAAACAACCAAACTAGAATAGCCATGACCTTGGATAATTTACGTACTGATATAGAGGATCTTATAAGAGAAATGTATCAACTTGAATCACCCAAAACGGGCACACGAGTCAAAAGTTATGATCAAAAGAAATTTGCAAAACATAAAAACTGAATATGTCAAGTTTGCTTACTGCCTAAATTTCGAAATTTTTCGATGACCTTCTGGTCCGATTCATCAAAAAATTAAAACAAGAAAGTTTTCCGGAATGACGTTTTACATCTAGTTAGAGCAAACTCAGCCTGAAGACACCAAATAAGGGCAGTTTTCTGCCTCAAATAGTAAGGACAATTTTCGGCGTCAAAAATTTGGTTTCACTTGACAAGTAATTAAGAACCATGTTATTTTCAAAACTAATTACTCACTAAACATAATAAACTTTATAAAATAACAATCTTCATTCAAAACAAACTTTCCTAAGTTTATTTTAGCTCTCGAAATAGTGTTTTTCACATGTGTAAACCAGTTTTTCACATGTGAAACAATAATCCTAACCTACAAGTTTTTACAAGTGAAGCCATATTTGTAACTTATAAAATTTATAAGTTTTCACATATGAAACTATACTCAAAAACTTATAAATTTTTATAAACTTCATGTTTTACATATTGAGCACTACAAAACTAGGGAGCTTCATGTTAGGGGTTTCATTTTGGTAAACGTATCGACGAGTTGCTGGATTCACGAATTAAAGTGTCCTAGCTCCTCGAACGTTTACTACATGACCTCTGAATTATGATGGACCGAATGGTAGTACGAGATAAATAAACTAAAAATGTTCCATAAACCGTTTCTATAAAATGACGTACACAAACTAAAGCATCATGATCAATATAAATGACATATATAGACTTGTTTATGCTTTCGCATCGTTATTCCATAGACATGATACCATATTATAGGTTGCTCATAGAGGTTTTCACGACTTGACCATTACTTGCACTACTCACTAAGTTTCAATAACTCACAGTGAGTTCATAGCCCCACTTTCTATTACTTAATTGTTTTTACAAACCCTTGGGGGGGATACATGCTATTTTTAGACTGAACACATTGCTATGAAACTGTATGCTATATCTGAATGTTTTTATTGGCACTAAGTAACCGATTCCCATGTTCGAAGTCCCTATATCATGAAGCATTAATCACAAGCGAGTGAACGAGAATAATGTGGATAAATCTATCAGGATTGACGAATCCCATTTGTTTGACCAAGTCCTGGCAAACAAATGCACTCTATTTGAGAACTCTAGGTATAATGGCAAATTACCTACTAGGGCCACTATTGTAACAATTATATTGAATCAACTGTTAACGTTTTGGTTGTCATAAGCTTAGTGCAATAATAACTATTTTGTTTTCAACAATTAGATGTGAGATCATAACTCACACTATAAGTTATGTGTTCGACTTATTAAATATAAAATCTTCGAATATCACTCAATCTTTGTGTTGACCGTTTTAAGCATGTATCTCAGGTCCATAATGATCAAGGATGGCACGGAGGGGCACAAAATCGATCAAGAAGGCTATAACTTATTTTATCATTCGATAAACATCAAAAGACGTTATATTGATATATTTTGTAAACATGGAACCATCTGAGACCTGTCTTTGTAAACTCTAATATATTTTATATAATTCGAATGATAAGCCTTTTTAACGAATCAATTAGAGATCGTTTTCTATTATTATAACTGTTATACCATGAAGTAACACCCAGTTTGAATTCCGCTGCATAGCCAAAATTGGGGGTGTTACAGAAGATGCCAAAAATGAAGCTTGTTTAATGGCCGGAACTTCAAAAGAGGTACCTTTCAAAACCGATCTCTATAATGATTACTCTCTCTTTTTAGATTCACTTGAATTAGATAATGAGTACGATCGAATTTGCAAAATGATTCAAAAGATAATTTTTAAAAACAAATCTCTAAAATCTATTAAGTCTAAACTGGAGAAAGAAATATCGGAACTAAAAGACAAACTATCTAGACTTGAAAAAGGCAAAGAAATTGACATAGAATGCAAATCGTGTCAATATCTTAAAATTGAAAATGAGGAACTCAGGGAGGAAGCCTCAAAACTAAACAAATTTAAAAAGAGCACTCATTCTCTTAAACAAATGATAGATGATCAAAATTTTTTCGATAATAAAACCGGTATAAGCTATGATTTTTCTAAAGCATCAACAAGTGGAACAAAACAAACCAAATTTGTAAAATCCCAGGCAGTCGAGGTTACTTGTGACGGTCCCCAAAATGCACCAGACGGTCCCAAACATATAAAGGACCGTCCACAGTAGATAAGTCTGTGACTTTGCCAAAATCCGTATTAGGTCCTGCACCAAAACACTTAACTATAATGAACACTGAAGTACCTATTGCTAGTATAAGAGAAGTTAAACGCTTTCATAAACTATTACTAAAACTTGGAATAGGATTTAACAAAACAACGACTAGATCAAAAACTCCACCACTTAGGAAAATAAATTTTACCCAAAGTCAAACTAGACCAAGACAACCTAGAAAAAAAAAATTATCCGAACATGTATCTCCCAGCACGGAAGAATAATTTTCTACCCATAGGTTTCTCCTCACCATTTCAACATCCTAGTCAAATGCAACAAATACATGGGATGTTTAATGCTAACAAATTTGGACCCATGAGATATTGGGGACCATATGTTTGAGTTTGTCTATGTTATCATTAGATATGCTTGGGAATTGACTTGGAGCCCGACGAATGGATTAAGATAGTGGATGCACTAATCACATGATAGGAAATCGTAAGCTATTCTCATTATATCAAACATGCAACGAAGGTAATGTCACTTTTGGTAGTAAAATCAAAGGTAATATCATTGGCAAAGGTACGATCACTCATAACTCTCTTAGTATCACTAATGTTAAACATGTAGATAACTCAGGTTTTAATCTCTTAAGTATTAGTCAAATATGTGACAATAAGTGCAAGGTAATCTTTTCCAAAGAAGGTAGTGAAATAATAATGGAAAAGTCAATGTCAAGGGCATTTGGGAAGGTGATCCATATGTCATGAAGATAAGTAATAAATCTAGTAACAATATATGTTTGACTACGGTTATCGATAACTCTACTTTATGTCATAGAAGATTAGGTCACACAAATATGGGTTTGTTGCAATCATTAGCTTCTAAGGACTTAGTTAGAAATGTTCCTAAACTTAAGTTCAACGAACATTTTTGTGACGCTTGTAAAGTTGGAAAACAAGCTCACTCTAGCCATAAACCTAAGAATATAGTCTCAACCTCTAGATGTCTATAACTCCTTCACATGGATATTTTCGGTCCTTCCGCCATACGGACCTACCGAGGAAATGTTTACACCTTAGTAATAGTGGACATTTACTCTATGTACACTTGGACTAGATTTCTTAAGAACAAGACCGAAGCCTTCGAGCAATTTAAAACATTTAGCAAGAAAATCCAAAATCAACTAGGTTGTTTCATAGTTTCCATTAGGACAGACCATGGTGGAGAATTTGATAATGAGGTGCAATTCGGAGTCTATTGTGATGCTAATGGTATTACTCACAATTTCTCAGCTCCACGCGCTCCACAATTAAATGGGGTAATCGAAAGGAAAAATATAACACTACAAGAAATGAGTAGAACAATGCTAGACGAACAATCCATCCCTCGAAAATTCTAGTGTAATGCCATAGACACCTCCACATATATACTTAATAGAATTCTCATTAGGCTAATCCTAGGAAAAACCCCATATGAAATCTTGAGAGGTAGGAAACCTACTCTAGATTACTTCAGAGTGTTTGGAAGCAAAGGCTTCATTTAAACACCAAATACTATCTCACCAAATTTGACCCGAAGTCTTGTGAAGATGTATTTCTAGATTACTCACAAAATAGTAAACCCTATATAGTACCCAATAAGGAAACAATGGCCGTCAAAGAATCACTTAACGTGACTTTCGATGAGGGTCCTCCCCCACCTAAAACATCACCTTTGGTAGATGATGATTTAGATGAAGAAAACGCCATCGAAGATAACATGAAAAATCTAGGGATCATTAATGTTAATGAAACCATAGAAATAGATGAAACCACCAACATTAAAGAATCTAGAAATCATCCGTTAGACAACGTCATTGGAAATCTAAACCAAAGAATGCTTAGATCACAAGCTCAAGACAAAAGCAATTTCTTTTGCTTTGTATCGATCATAGAACCTAAGAACATCAACGAAGCATTGAAAGATGAAAGTTGGATCATCCCAATGCAAGAGGAATTAAATCAATTTAAATTTAATGATGTTTGCGAGTTAGTACCAAGACCTAAGTACGTGACCATAATAGGAACCAAATGGGTATTTAGGAAAAAATTAGACGAGAACGGTATTGTATCTATGAATAAAGCAAGGTTAGTAGCACAAGGCTATAGTCAACAAGATGGAATTGATTATCACGAAACCTATGCACCCGGAGCTAGACTAGATTCCATTAGGATATTACCTGCCTATGCTTGTGCGTTAGACTTTAAGTTGTTCCAAATGGATGTGAAAAGTGAATTCCTAAACGGTTTCATCAATGAGGAGGTATATGTAGCACAACCTCTAGGATTCATTGACTTCGAGATACCCGAGCATGTTAATAAACTCAAGAAAGCTTTGTATGGTCTTAAGCAAGCTCCTAAAGCTTGGTATGATAGGTTTAAATCTTTTCTTCTTAAACATGAATACTCAATGGGAATGGTAGATAACACTCTTTTCACTAAGAAGAAAGAATCAAACATCATCATCGTCCAAATATATGTCGATGACATTATATTCGGATCAACTTGGGAAGACACGCGTGATGAATTCTCTAAAATCATGCATGACGACTTTGAAATGAGTATGATGGGTGAACTTAACTTCTTCCTTGGACTCCAAATAAAACAATTAGAAGATGGAATATTCTTTAATCAATCTAAGTACATTAAAGAAATGCTTAAGAAATTTGGATTAGAAGATACTAAACCTATGAAAACTCCAATGGCTACGGACACAAAGCTAACTAAAGATGAAGAGGGTGAATCCGTAGATAGTACTAAGTATAGAGGTATGATAGGAAGTTTATTATACCTAATGGCAAGTAGGCCCGATATCATGTTTAGTGTCTGCCTTTGTGCTTGCTTCCAAGAAGATCCCAAAACCTCTTACCCTGAAGCGGTTAAGCGTATCTTCCGATACATTAAAGGTAGTATGCACTTAGGAATATGGTATCCTAAGGGGACCGGCATAAAAACCATAGTATATGCCGACTCTAATCATGCGGAAGATTATGTGAATCGAAAAAGCATTAGTGGCATTTGTAGCTTCATGGGTTGTTGCTTAACTTCTTGGTTCTCCAAGAAACAAACGGCACTAGCTATCTCCACAACCGAAACTGAATATGTAAGCATTGGAAAGGCATGCCAACAAGCACTATGGATGAAACAAGCTCTCGTAGACTATGGCATCACACTTGATGATATCCTAATCATGTGTGACAACAAATGAGCCATTGATTTAAGTAAGAACCCCATGCCACCTTCTCGCATAAAGCACATAGAAATTCGTCACCGCTTTCTTAGGGATAATGTACAAAAAGGATATATATCCATCGAAAAAGTTCCAACGGAAGAAAACATTGCTGATATCGTCACCAAACCTCTCAAGCGGGAACCTTTCTTCTATCTTCATCTAGGATTAGGAATGATGGAACACATCTCTTCTTCTTAACTTCCGTAAGTCTCCTTCTTCTTTTCTGAGTCTAGGATTCTATTGAGCACAAAATTAATTTGGGGAATTCTTTATTTAAAACCTTACTTATCTTAAAAATAATCCTTGCATGATCAAAACCAACTCTAAATTCATTTTTTGCATGAAAAAACCCAATTCATTCTTTTTAAAACTTCTCATGTTTAGGAAAATCATCTTTCTCGCATTGTTAATACAATTCAAAAACGATTTTCTCATGCATGCATAACCTACTCAAATTCCTTGATCGGATCATGCATAACCTACTCAATATATAAAGCACCATCGACCTATATACGGGACCGTCCAGCGTATCTTTTCTGTCGTTATCCTCCTTTCTGATTTCTTGCTTCTACACTCTTAATAATCTACTTGCTAGTCTAACATACACTTCCTTTATTACTTAAACATAATTTGAATTAGTTAAACATAAGATGCATGCTTTACCTAAGATAGCACTTTCTTCTTCTATTCAAACCTTCATCTTCCTCCTCAAATCTCATGTCATAACTTCTTCTTCCTCCTTCCTCAAAATGTCATCCCCTAGAAAACCTAGAATGTCGGTTAAACCCATTTGGAGGAAGAAACAAAGCCTAGGAAACTTCATGAACAATTCCAACCCTTCAAAGAATCACAATCCCAACTTCAATTCAAAATCTACACCCTACAAAGAAACATCGTCCTCATCCTTTTCTTTCTTTGCTTGACAACCCCAAAATAAGTCTCCATCCATTCACAAAGAGTCTCATAACCTCACTCCTCAGGATCATTCATTGCCACCAACATATCCACCTCAAATGACAAATCCAAACTTTCTACACTCCATCAAAGCTCAAGAATTCTCCCATCTTGTTGACTTGAACCTCCTAAACATCATTCTCTCCCAAAAGTTTCGCCTCCAACCATGCTTCATCCCTCTCTTGACCAAGTGGATGCCCATGGGGGTTATTGCGTTTGTTACATTTACAACCGCAACCACTTTCAAAAGATCAAGAATGATCCTGACTTGATCACATCTCTTCTCTTGCCACCCGGCTTTCCACCACCTTCAAGCAAAACTCTTTCACTACCCTTTCTCCGCAAATCTTAGACAACATGCATGCTCTACAATAAAACCAGACTTATCTTTGAAGACTAGACTAGGACTAGGACTAGTAATGTAGGAACTTGTTTTAATGGTCATCCTTATGTATGACTTTGTTTGTGACTTATGAATGTTTGACTTTATGCACTTGTTTAAATTCTGTCTCCTGTCTAACCCACTGCCGGCGGTCCCTTGAATGCCTGGCGGCCCCCAATATATAACGGACCGTCGAAGTATTTACGGGACCGTCCAACAACTGTTGCCTCTGATTCTACCCTCTTTCTTGTTCTCATCTATTCTGTGTGTTGCTTATGTATACTCTTGCACCTGTATGCTAACTTGTTTTTGTAGCAAAATACCATCGATCAATTCCCCGGTGCCCTCATCTAGGGGGAGCATTAAGCAAGGAAGAGTCTTGATACTATCGAATTCTTTCCTCTATACACATCGACGAAGCCTTTTTGATTTTACAAAAATGGGGTGATGAAAACGAAACTCATTAAAAACTTATTAATCCTTAATTTTACCTAAAATGAGTTTATATTTTGTAATCATCAAAAAGAGGGAGATTGTTAATACAAATAATGTCAAAAACGTCATTTGCATTTTTTGGTCTGTATATGTTTTGATAATCACAAAAAAAAAAAATACACGTTACGTAAAATTACGCTTATCAAGTTTATAATCGAGAAAACTCGTTTCAACTACAACATCACTTAAGGTATGAACAAACAGTCTACTAACTTAGTTATGTGATCAAAGAATTTATGTTTCACTAAACCTCACATTTTTGTGTGACAAAACATTTTTACAAAAGTATTTTTGTAATTTTAAAGAAATGTTTTATTAAGAAAATAAATTTGAATTTCAAATTCTCCAACAGCTAGTTTTCCTGCCTAAAACCAGATAAGTTTTTCACCAGATAAACTTTCACCACATCAGGACAAAAATAGGAGCATATGTCGGACGGTCCCATAAACAAGGCGACGGTCCCTTATATATATGGGAACGTCCAGTATTTAAAGGATTGTCACCCGCTCCTCCTAGTGCCTATAAATAATGAATTGTTTCATTCAGAAAAATCACCTCTTGAGCACTAAAAATTTCTGTCTTCTAAATTCACTCTAAATACACTAGTACAAATCTGGGATTTCTTCACGCATGCTGTTTTTTGAACGGCCACACAGTCGGATATGTATGTGACTAAATGTACCAGAATAAAATAAACATCCACACTTGATCCGACTTGTTTGACCATTTCGAAATTTTATTGCCACACATTTGAATATTATGTGACTAGAGGTAACTGGTAATTTTTTTTTTATTATTTAGTCACTTATAATTTGGGACGTGTGACAGATATAAATAAGTTTGAAACATTAGTCACACTATATATATACATATGTGACAATTATATGTCACACAATTGAACAGTGTGACCAAAATCTATATATGGTCACATGAAATAATTGTGTATGTGGCTAAATCATATAGTCAAGTTTGTCACACATTATTTAAAAGTGACTGCTATTTTTTGCTGGATATTTAGCCACATATGAATTTGAAATGTGTGAAAATTGAAAAGTAAGTTTGAAGCATTAGTCACAATATGCATTTAAAAGTGACAAATATATGTCACACACTTGAACAGTGTGACCAAATGTCATATATGGTCACACTAAACTATAGACATACATGATTAAGTGTAACCAAAATTCGATACATATGGTCACGTAAGTTAATATACGAGTCTAAAGTTTAGTATGTGTTTGCTTGCCAAAACCTAATCTGTATAGTCACATTTAATTGTAGCACGATCGTGTGACTATAGGCTTTACAATAGTTACACCATATCACAAATGTGTATCTAAATTATGTTTATGGCCACATTATAAGGGTATTATATGTAACCAATACATTCAAAATAGTCACATTGTGAAATATTCACGTGACTATTATTTATAGCAAAATGTGAACTCAGTTATCATTAACTTTGATATTAGTCACATCAAGTGTTTGTGTGACTAAATTCAAGATGTTATATATGGTCACATGAAGTATTTATTTAGGTTTCTAAATCATAGAGTCATATTTTGTCACACATATTTAAGTGTAGTCACAATTTGATACATATGGTCACACATTTCTAATAACTTATTTAATTTTGAGGGGTTAGATACGGGATTTTATAGTCTATCTAGTATAAGTCTAATTTGATATTTACTACATGAATTTTGTTCAGACTATTAGTCATGACTCTTCATTTTCCCCATTACAATACTGCTAGTTATACTTAGAACTGCTAAGTATAATTAGATGTTGTGATCATTGTGCATATGTTATGGCTTGTGTTTTCTTTGTTTCTAGACTAACATTTTGCAGCAAAAGCAAAGAAAAAGCTGTTTGGATTGGAATTTAGGTGAATGCTAGTAACTCAGAACTTAATGCTGCTAGGCATAAGTTAATGCTGCTAGGCATAAATCAAACTTAATGAATAGATGAAAAATCGATTCAACTTTTTATTGATAATCCAAAATCTGGTCAATACACTCTATCGAATCCCAAAATGTTAATAAGCAAATATAAAAATAGAATAATACATAGTACGTCGAACATCCCTTTAAATTATGGTACTAAGCAGCTTAAAGAAGTCCCACTTGGATCACACCTTCAATAATCCCGCATAATTCAAATATTAAGCATTAGCAATATGCATGAAACATTATTAAAACAGAGTAAATAAAATAGCAATTCAAGTGTAAAAAAATTTCGAAACAGGTCTAAATTGTTCAACCTCTTAAATGAACCGAGTCAAATGGGTTAAACATGATCGTATAGATTTTCAAGTTCTCATTAAAGTGGGTCGAATGGGTTAAACCATGTCCTAAGATTCATTTGAAAAAAGAATAGGGCTAAGTAACTATTTTTTACCTGTGTGTCCCGTATTAAAAGTAGATGTTTTACTTGAAAGCTAACTAATTGAATTGGCACTTACATTAAGATAATAGCTAAGCAATCTTTCTCTAAACCGTTAGCTGAACTATCATTTTAACTTTGCACCTGTTATAAGAAATAGCTATACAATATTAGAGTAATAACAAAGGAATGCTTTCAAGTCTATCTCATTTTCAATAAAGAGATCATGTTTAGTAACTGTTAGTTATCGTACCTTTTTGCACTTCGTGACGGCGAATTCACTAAAAGCACCAACTTACTAGCCTGACGAAATGAAATATAATGAATCAAGGTATGGTGTGTTCATGTAAAGTGAAGTATAATACATGGAACAAAATTTAGCAAAGATGATAAAAATGGCATAACAAGACAGTTTAACTAATAGGCCATAGAGTTTAAGATGCGTCTAAAGTAAGCTTCAACTTCCAACAAGAAAGAAATGATCATAAGTCCTTAAAGATTTTAATATCTAGTTATTAGAACCAAAGGGAAGATCAAACTCATTGTACAAAAAATTAAACAATACTTGAAGTCAATAAATATTATAATAATTATATTGAACCATATAAACAAGTTACATTTGACTACATACCTTTACATTCTCAATATAGGTTAGGCCTAGCAGAACCACATCTTCATCTTCTTGGCTACTGCATCTTCCCGAATTCTGATGCTAACTCCATTGTCCATCTTCTCAAATTCTGATGCTAACTCCATTGTCCATCCTCCATGTCCATGGCATTGGCACAAGATAAAGGAGCTGTCAAATATGTATAAAAATGTTACCTTGCGCATTAAAAGTGTTTTTATACTATCTTACACTACTAAAAAAAAGGTAATAAAACCCGGTTGAAATGAACATTGTATTGATTCAAATCAAGAAGATTAATGAGATTACAAGTTTACAACTAACTTTCCGTTGATACATATGAAAATGCACAAGCTAACTTAATTAACTACTTGAATATAAATGTAAGTGAAAACACACCACTAGCCTTACTGTGAAGTCTTGTTATTGTGCATTGCCTTTGAATAGCCTGACCAAAACAGTTGGGGTTTGATGAAGTTGACATCGTCTCGAGATCTGCCTTTAGAGTTGAATCAGGTCACATGATGAATATATAATAGCTCTTGACTTTACTCGTCCTAATACAAGCTCCAAACCATAAAGGTAATTGGAAAAACATCACATTGACAAAACCTTAGACCGTTCCCAAAACAATTAAACAAACTACAATTCCACCTTGAAGTGATTAGTGAGTCTCGACAGTCAAAAACTTATTCTAAAACTACATATAAAGTATAATATTGTTGGTTTTTCAAGTTAGGAGACTAAAAAATCAAAGGTGCAGATCATTCTTTATAAGGTATTCATTTGGAAAAACGATAATGTAGCACAACTAAAAACATACCAATTAAGAGAGAACCTTTCTTTCAAATCATACCATAACTAATTGGTCATAAATTACTTATCTTCTTAGTGCCCTGTTTACTTATTGTGCTTAGTGATAGACCAGAAAGGATAAAACTTATTATTTTTCAATCAATTTCATCATTTAAATAAGCATATCCACAAATTCATAAAAACATATGCATACCATACAAACAAATTCACATATATATAATTGATTATAAGCACCAGTACACTAAATATTTCAAATTTGACAAATAAATAGACTAATAAAAAAATAGGGCTTGAAAATTTAAATAAATAAGATCCCTAGTTCAACATATACAAACATATAATAATCATTAACATATTCATTGAAAAGTTATCACGGGTATGTAGTTTAGAATTTGTTCACCTATTACCTTGCAGGGGACACGATTGAGGAAGATTGTTATTGTTATAAGATGTTGATAATAACGGAACCACACTAGAAAGAACAGGCATAGAAGAGGGACAGGATAAGAAGTTTACAAATTAGAATATTAGAAACTAATGAGAGGAAGTAAAATAGTTTTAATTAGGGGAAAAACAATTGGCGGGATAGATTAAAAATTTTGGGCAAAAGAGAGGGAAATAAATTTACTTTTAAGTTTATATGAAAAACAAAGCTTGATTTTTGTAATCACAAGCCTCCATAAACCCAAGCGCATTGAAAGGGGCTTACAGGGGCTTATAGCTAGTTAAATTATTTAAATACCCTTTAAAATATAATGGATTATAACGCAAAAGCCGGAAATATATCTGAACTTGTTTTGATGTATTTTTATGCGATTTTACATTAATAACCTTCAACTCCAACTAATTCGCCAAACAGCTTTATAAAAATATAAACTCCATCTTGTGGCTGATAATATAAGCTAGCCCCAACCCCAGCCCATTCCGCCAAACATACCTTATGTAGAAAAAAATATATAAAAAATATATACAAATTTCATAACGGTTTAAACCGTTTTATATAAAAAATATATAAAAAAATATATAACATATAAGCTCTAGCCCCAACCGTGGCTTTTTCTCCCTCTGCTTATTTTCAACTTGTTTCACTTTTAAAATTTCGAATTTAGCAAAACTAAATAAGTTGTAGCTTATTTGGTTTAAAGGGTAAAATATCATAACGGTTTAAACTGTTTTCGTTCGTTTTATTTTTCTTGATTTCGACCGTTTTTGTACGTCTGGGACCGTTTTTGACTATTGTCTAACTTTTTCTTAAAAAAAACGTATAAAGGCGTACAAAATGTACAAAAGCGAACACAACGTAGCAAAAGAAAGAAAAAAGGAAAAGGACGTATGAAAACGAAAAAAATCATACAAAAATGTAGGAAAAAGTAATAAACTTTTAATAACGTTTTAATACGGTGGAAAACGTTCAAAAAAGCTTGAAAACATATGAAAACAAGAGAAAATTGTCAAAAACGTTCAAAAATGGATGAAATCAGTCGAAAAGCTCAAAATTGGTCGAACACAATCGCAATCAGTCGTAGTCGGTCTAAAACAGTCTAAATTTGTTGAAATCTGTCGAAAATTGTCAAAATCAGTCGAAAAATAGCGAAATCGGTCAAAACCTATTGAAAATGGTGAAAAAGGGACGAAAAATGTTACAAACGGATGAAAACGTAAAAAATACAAAATGTATAAAAATGTTGTATAGTATTCATCTTAGTTTACAAAACCTAATGCACATGACCCATGACCCATGTTAATTACCCATTGTCGATCACTAGTCATGTATTAGTCGATAACATGACACTATAAGCTACTACAACCTAATGCACATGACCCATTACCCATGTTAATTTCCAATTGTCAACAGTCATGGATGTGTCATAACATGACACTCTAAGCAACTATAACCCAATGCATATAACCCATATGATGTCAAATACCCATTAATGAATGTGACCTGTGATAACCTAATGTACATAACCCATGACCCATATGTATTAGCCATTATCACCGGTCATGCATGGGTTGCACCGGCTTGGTAGGTGTATAGTTATAGTGTGAAGGTTATATGAATTGTATTTGAAGTTATTAAAGGCGGTTATGCATGGGTTTCACCGGCTTGGTAGGTGTATACCGTCTGTCACATACACTAAGAAGCAAGTATCCAGGGACCTCCCGATCATGTTATCCGGGATCGAGAAAGTTTGAACTCGGCTTGAGCGTGACTCGAAAAGCTTGATTTATTTGTAAAGATGTGTTTCTTTATACAAATTAAAATTGAAATATAACCTAAGTATCGAATTCGGTTCGACTTCAGCTCGAAAAGCTCGATACATTCATAAATAAGTATTTACACTTAGTAAACTTACATACAAAATATAAAAAAAAACATATGCTATATCACTTACAAAAGTTATATTTCCCTCTGTACATTTTCACTACTCCCGCCTCAAACTTTTCCCCAAAATCAAATTGTCCCGCTATACATTTTTCACAGATCTCAAAATTCATTTTCATTTTCCAATAGCCCATAGTCCATACAACCTTCTCCCTCTCTTTCTTTCACTACGTGAAACCGAAAACCCCTAAAAATCCACATAGATATGTCGCAAACCACTAAGTATCCCCATTTGAAGTCAGTTTCTTCACAAATCAGGTACTTTATTGTATTTTACCTTCGATTCGATTATCAATATGATGTGTTCATGGGTTAATTTTATATTTTGGTGATTTTCAAATTAGGGTTTATGAACTTGGGATGACGGTTATGGAACTCAAACCATGAGGGATTGTGCCAAAACAATGGAAATGGGTTTGAGTAAGAGTGATGGAGGATTTATGCTTACTTTATTGTTCGATTGTTTTGTTTCTCTTTAAGATTCCTTGCATCTCTGATCTTTTGACCACGTCTGGCATGCAATTTGCTCTGTTGGTCCAGCCCCTGGCCCTTCCTCATCCAGAAGAGGAACCTATCCAAGTAAGGCTAGATATAGTTACTAAGATTACTATATAGCCCTTAAGTCTTAGGGGTACTTATTTGCTACCTCAATGGTCTTGACAAGATGGACTATTTGGTATAGTTCCATCTCAAATATGCATAAGTTTTTCATATGGTAAATCTTAATTTGTTTTTTCAGATAGTGGATTTTGGCGAAGATGGCCCCGTTCGTTGTTCTCGTTGCAAAGGTTACATCAATCCGTTCATGAAGTTTGTAGATCAGGGAAGACATTTTGTCTGTAACTTCTGTGGTGAGTGTTGATATCTCTTATTTTCTACTGATTAGAAAAAATCTCATTACATACTTGACATACATGCTAATAGCTGACTTTGAATATAGTAACAATACTAATTTTTTGCCTATAAATATATTGATATTGACTATAAAAACATATACTGTGCTGATTTAAACTGCTGCATGTCAACTAGTATATTGACTTGTTGGAAATAAAATGTAACCCATGTCAACTGACTTATAAGTGAATGGGTTGAATACACCACTTTTAGTTCAACATGTCTTCTAACATTCTACTCTTTTGCAGGCTTCACGAATGAAACTCCGCGTGACTATCAATGCAATCTAGTTCCAGATGGCAGGCGAAGGGATGCTGATGAATGACCTGAGTTATGCAGAGGAACATTTGAATTCGTCGCCACAAAGGAATTCCTGGTTAGTGTGATCTCTAGCTTCTTTTTGCACTTCTCTCAACATTCATTTTCCTCATTTATGTATCAGTGAATGCCTTGCAAACTGGTACAACAGCGGGAGCTTGCAGCGCTATCTGCCGTGTCATTGCTGATCTTCCAGTAAGTTCATGTTAATTGTGGCTAGAGGTGAAAATAGTTGGGACGGATAATGGGTCTAAATTGGCATAATCTTAGATATGGGTCGGGTTATTGACCAGGTTTTTGTCCAGGTTTTTAAAACCTTTTTTAATAAATAATTAGTGTTCCTAACTTGATTACAACAATTACATTATTTCAAATTTCCAATTATAATTTAATTGAAAGTAAATGTTCCTAACTTGGTCACAATTTCCACCTTTAATACTTGTGGCGGCACATGGCTCCCCTTAAATATTTAATTAGTGATCTGTTTCATGTTTACAATTAGCCGTAGATTTTTTGAAGTAAAAAACTAATAATATGGTTGTTGCAGGAGGGTCCTCGAACAATGGAGGGAATTGTCACATTTGACTCAACCATCCATATTTACCATCTGAAATGGGCATTGCAATAGGTATATATAATGGCAGATTATTGTTTATAGATTTTTGGTAACTTACAAGATGATATTGTTGTTTGTGATCAAGTTTTTGTGTTTTGTTACTGCAGGAATTGATGCTCATAGTTCCTGATGTTGAAGATGTTTACACTCCTCTCCAAACTGATATTATTGTTCAACTTTCATAGGTAAGTTAATACATGCATAACCTTGAAATCGTGATGGAGCTCTCTTCTTGGCAATTCTTGCGAACTCATGATTATTCACCATATTTTAGAAGTTATTATTGTCATCGGGTTTTATGAGACTTTGGAACAGATTCCCAACGTATTTCACATTAATGTGATATTACAGTGCCGTGATCATCTAAATTTTTTGCTTAAGAGTATCCCTAGTATGTTTGAGAGAATCATCTAAATTTTCGAGTTTTTGATATATAGTTGATGTGACGAATATGATTACAGATTGTAATCTTATTCCGACAATGATACAATGTTTCAAATAAAATGTTTGAGGCCAATTTGCCCTGTTTCCTTCTAACACTTATTTTTATGGTGTCCTTAAAAATTCGAGTGTAACCCCGATCGACCCATTTATTACTAAATGGGTTAAAATGCTCACTTCTAATTATATTTTCCAAAATTTGGTAAACTTATCCATGTCTCATTTTGTTGTCTCTTACCTTCGATTCTTTAGGGACTTCAAGTACATGACTGCTATAGAAACTTCTTTAAACGCATTACCACAGATATTGACCAACCTGCGGTATAAACTAAATTTTAATTTATTAGCCTTGAGTTCCTAGCTTATAAGATCACTTTTATTGAAACTGATATTTTGCAGGTTGATTGTGACAAATCTATAATGGTAAATTTGGAACATGATGATAAATTAACAGATGGCACAGAATGTTCTTTCCATTGTGCGCTTCTTTATACTACTATATATCGGCAAAGAAGAATACGTGTCTCCACTTTATCGTTTCCTTCCACAAGAAAGTGAGCTATTTCATATATTTATCAGTTTCCTTTGAAGATATCTAGATTCATTGACCAGTATGGATAGTTTACTTGATTTTACAAAATCTTTGGCACATAAACAACTTTGAGCAAAGTAGAGAGATCGTCGTTGCAGCTTGCTTACGAGATTAATGCCATGGGTCCAATTTTGGTTGTTAAGGTATGCTCATCTAGTTCTGTTATGTTGTGTGCTTTGACATGTTCTGGTTCTGCTCTCATCCTGATGTGGTTATTGTTGATATGCAGTAACCTACATTTTCAAGGCTTATAGCCAGATGATGAGATTAGATCAGTGGGAGAAAAACTTGTAAGTTTGATTGAAAATTTTATTATTATGTTCATTGTTGGGATTAAAAGTCTTCTTGATGTTGTTTGAATTACTGTTGCTCATGTTTGTGTTAATACTGCTCATATGGATTTAGTGCTGCTCATGAACTTCAAAAATAATGTGCTAAGTATTTACTACTGCTAGAACAAAAGTTACTACTGCTAGTGAAAGTTCGTACTACTAGTACAAAGTTAAGACTGCTCAGAGATTAAGACTGCTCGAAGTTAATACTGCTAGTGTATTAGTTACAACTGTTATTTATAATTTAGTACTATTGGTTTATGTTGGGAACACGTTTTAGATTATTGAAGTATTAATCATATTATGTAATGGTTGCTTAGGCCTTTAGGTTAGTTTTTAGCTACGGCCTGTGTAGAAGGCCCATAGGCCGTGGCCCAGTACTTATTTTCTTATATGGGTTGCGCCCCATCTCTATTTATTTTCTATTTACGACCAAGCCCATTTCATGTTAAACACTATAAATACCCCTCCCATTTAAGGGAAGGGTTGTTGGCTAATGCATTATTCATTTTCATATTACTTGTGATTTAACCTACAACTCTCTCTCTCTCTCTCTTAATCTTCCTAGTAATCTTGTGTGATAATAACAAGACCTATCAAGTGGTATCAAGAGCCAAACAAGGATTTAGGAGTGAGTTTTTTGTGATTTCAGTACTGTTCATCCGTGATTTTCCGAGTAAGACACAATATCCTTCGAGTTAGAAGGAGGTATACCGAGTAAGGAACCGAGTTAGGGCTAAAACTTCGAGTTAGAAGTTAAATTTCCGTGTAAGACTAAAAATCCTTCGAGTTAGAAGTGATTTTTCGTGTAAGGTTCCGAGTTTAGGCGAAAATCTTCGAGTTAGATTGAAAAAAATTCCGAGTTAGGAATATAATCTCCGAGTTAGCTTGCAAAAATTCCGAGTTAGGAATAACACTTCCGAGTAAGGTTTATAAATTCCGAGCAAGGACAATTTTTTCCGAGTTAGAAAATAATTTTCCGAGTTAGGAGAACTTTTTCGAGTAAGCTTATAATTTCCGTGTAACGAATATATACTTCGAGTAAGGTGCAACTTTCCGAGTTAGGAAGATTTCGAGTAAGGATAACTAATACTTTGAGTTAGCAGAACTTCGAGCAAGAAGCTTTCCGAGTAAGGCTATTCTTTAATTTTCCGAGTAAGGAAACTGAGTAACGATCTTCTAAATTCCTTCGAGTAAGATTGAAAAAAACCAAGTAAGGTTTTATATTTCTAGGTAAGGAACTTTTGAGGCAATATTTTTGATTTTTTTGGCGGGAAAATTTGAGTAAAATTTAATTTTTAGGAGAGACTAAACGTTCAATTTTTACGCAAATTTCAAAATTTGGTATAACGGTGAAAATTTTGGCCCAAAATTCAAATTTTTAGGTCAAAATTCGAATTTTTACGGTGAAATTTGGCGTCAAAATTTTTAAAACTCAAATTTTTCTAGTAATCTTAGAATTGCATTTTATATTGTATTTCAAATTCTGGGAAAGAAATTTTTCAAATTCAATTTTTGGAGGGAAATAAGAAACCACTATTTCGACCTTGTGTGTGACATATCAACTTTACACATTTTAGTTTGATTCTTCCGATTCCATCGCAACAATCACGGGGGAGAGAAAATGTATCAATCAAGGTCTCAAATGAATGAACAGATGTCACAAATATCAAAACCTTAACCAACAACAAGCACAACTCCTATATCTTTGGAACGATCCAAGATCAACTTTATCACACACCGATATTAAAGTAAATCAAGTTCACAAGAGAGAAAGATGCCTCAAGTTGTGCAAAAAGCTATTCATTCGAAGGAAAATTGTTTATCACATTTTGAATCAGTTAAGCTTCAATGTATGGCCCTCTTAGAAGCAAGGTTACCATTATCGGATAGATCATTTCATTGAGTTTTTGAAACACTCTTCGGATCTGAAATGGACTTTACAACCTTCAAACGGAAACTCTTGCACAACATATGTCTAATAGAGGAGCAAATTGAACAAGGAAGTGACTGCATAGTAGCATATCGAGCACTCAAGACGTAGTTAAAGTGGTTTCTATACTTAGATTTTAGAGTGCTCAAAAATTCTTCGGATTGTGTATCAGCAAGCAAAATATGGAGAGAATGCATCATGAGTTACCTTGAAGTTGAATCTTTTAGAGATCAGTTGCTTAATCTGATGAACATACTGGAACTGGTACTTACTACAAGATCACTTCATCTGAGGGAGATGCTGGAAAAGAAGAAAGAGTCAAATAAAAAAGAATTGGATGAAAGAGAGTTTAAAGAAAAAGAACAGGAAAGAATCAAAATGAAGATGCAGATACAAGCGGGAACGGCCAATGAGGAAGGGACATCAGATGATAATTTGGGTTTCACGGGTCATAATGCATTATCAGAAAAGCATAATGGAGAAAACAATCTAGGGTATGACTCGGATACTGGCGGGAAAATCAACTGTAAGGATGATTTGAAGACAACAGCTGCTGATGTCGGACCTTCACATTGTACGGATACATTGGTTAAGGTACATCAATCAACTGATGATATCAATACATTTGATAATGTGTTTGCTTATGAGACACAAAGTCATGGACAACCTGAGTACATTAACGACGCATATGTGGTGAATCAGGATGATAGAAATATTATACCTGAGACTCCATATATGGATCCTAATGGAGGTACGGTTGAACATGACAATGTGAATCTTGATCAAGAATGTGCTTCAAATGTTTTATTGATAAAAAATATTCAAAACGAAGTTGTTCGATGTAATGAGGTTAATTGTGAACTAAAAGCACAAAATACGTCGTTAACTGAAAAGTTCAAGAATTATAGTAAACGTATAAATGATTTTGAAGTGGAAAATGGGATGTTGAGACACGAAAATGACAGAATTTTAAAAGAATCAAGCGACATCCAAGAGAAACTGAAACGTCAAATATTCTCTCATGAACAAAATTTTCAAAGATGTCAAGCACAAAACATTGACTTCTAGCTAGCTTTACAACACAATCTGGAAAAGCAGTGTTTTGAAAACCCTTGGATGTCAAAACTTGAACAACCTGATGATGAAAACGTGTCAATGAAGTGTCAAATTTTCAAACACGAAAAAGAAATTGAATATGAAAATGATGTGCTTTAAACAAAAGTGGTTGAGCTTGAGACGCTTTTAGCTCAATAAACAAACGATTTTGAGGATGCCAAAACTGACTTTTTCAAGAAAACGACAAAATTCGAAAATTATTTTGAAAGACTTGAAAAAGAAAATGTTGAGTTCGAACGGAAATTGGCTCGTAAAATGGATGATTCTAAACCTGAAAAAGATCAACTTTTGAAACAAATTGCCTCTTTAGAATCAAAATTGGCATCTCAAGATCATCTTTCTCTTCAAAAAGAATACAGTGATTTGAGAACTTCATACAATGCTTTAAAAGTGAAGTTTGATTCTCTTAACCGATCAAAGGGAAAAGCTCCTATTTCAAATTTTTCAACACCAGAAGTGAGTGTTTCGAAGAAGGTTTACACGAGTAAATCTTCAAAACCATTGTCGAAAAAGGTTTCCCAGTTTACAACCTATTATTTGCAAAAAGGAAGAAAGTTTTCGAATAAACCAAGCTTTTCTAAAACACTTACTGTAAAACCCAAAAATCTAAAACATATTAATAGACCAAAATGCCCTCATACTTGGAAAATTAATTAAAACACATATAACTTACAAATAAATCACAAAACGTATGAAAACGAAACAAATGCGACATGAAATGATTACGAGGAACCATTATATAATTATACGAGCTACCAATAATATTGGTAACACATTACTTAGTTACTTGAACCGAAACCTCAACAAGTATATATTTATTTTTGTTCCAAAAATAGTTACGTGTAAGTAATGTTTAAGAAACAAGAGAATTAATGAAACTTGGACATAGACGTTTTGTGTTGGGCTTATAGGCCGACCCAATCCCTCTCCCCCTCATCCAAACCCACGACCAAACTACCTAAAAACAGCCCAATCCATTTGTTCCTTCCTTTATACACCGAACATCACAAGAAACACATCAAAAGAAACCCTAGAAAAGTTTCTGCTGCTGTCTTTTGTTCTGCTGCTGTCGAGACATATAGGAGACCAAGAGAGAGTTGTTTTTGTTCCATTCTTGTGTCAAACATCTTAAGGTAACATGTTCTTCAAGCCTCAAACCCTTGTGAATTGTTTTCTTACCAAAAACCCTAATGTTTCCTTGTTTTTGTTCTTGATCGATCGGCCAAAAGAGGAGAGGGAGGAAGAAAAGTTTCGTGTGGTGTTTTGATTCCTTGTGTTCGTGTTCTTCGTGGTCTACGAGGGTATTGTATCCCTTTTTCATGATCCTTGTTCACTTATTATTGTTCTATTAGAATCTTAGAGTAAAAAACTTATCACATGAAATCATAGAAAGTAAAGAAACCCTAAAAACTAGAACATGGATCGACTTACTGTTTTGGGTGGTGATTAATTCGATTTGGATGTGTAATAAACTGATATGAGATGACCTAAATATGTATGGACTCACATAAAAACGTTTGGTGTCAAGAACAAATGATTTGCATGACGAAAACCCTAAGATAATCATGGTTCTGTGATAACTGATTCTGAGCTGAATTTTTAGTCGACTTTAACCGGCTGTGGATTGATGATATGAACGTATATTTTTATGTTTCTGGAGTCTAGATTGTAGTTCAATGAAATAGCTACCTGGAGAAATTTAGTTTGTAATTTTTAGAGGCTTGTAAGGTCACTTTTTGATTTTTGGAAAATCATGTGTCCAGTCGTGTTTAAAAGTCTGGAAAATCCGTTCGGGTTTTTGAATTTTAATTTCCAAACCGTGTCAAGTTAGAAAGAGCCCTTTGACATGGGTAAACTTTGGGATGTTTATTAGTAGCTGGAATTTTTTCATATTTTTGTGAATTTTCCTGAAGGGGTAATGAAGTGATAACTTATCGGGTGTTCCATCAGACATGTTTCTGGGACAGGTTGTAAAAATGGATTTTTCATTCATACCAAAACTAATCAATAAAATCTGGAAAAATTATGATAAATACTAGGAATATTGAGGAAGCTTTGTGAATTTGTGTAGATTTTATTTCGGAGTTCTACTATGATTCTTTAATTAAATAAAACAGGTCCAGAACATGACTAAAACCTGAAAAAGTGTATTTTGTTATTTAAAAAGTGTTAAGTGTTTATATTCAAACATTAGAGGGTCTATATGGTTATTTTGATAATACTAAAGGACTAAACTTGTAAGAACCTGTAACTTTACAATAATTACACTTTATACCCTAAGCTTATGATAATTACACAATTGGTCCTTCAACTTATCCTAAATACTTAATAAACCCTTAAAGGATTAAAACTACCATAATAACCTTATGAACCTTGAACTACCTAAAATGAAAAGACAAACTAAACATGAAGTTAAGAATCATTTGTAATTTATTCTCTCTACTCTTAGGTGTGAAGAAGGAGAGACCTTGAGCCATTCCTTGTTTTCTGTGCTTTGTTCTATTTGTGCTTTCGTCATAAGGTACAGATACTCTGCCCTTTTTCAGTAAGGGTTCTTATATACTATGCATTGATTTTGAGTTATGATTCAGTTAAGATTCCCTAAGCCATTGCTATGTTCCCTTTGAATGAACCTTTGATAATACTCTTGATATGACTTTGAGATGCACCTTTTGATATATGACCTTGAGCTATGATTTTGAGACATGACTCTTAGTTTGATACCCGAGCCATTTTTGTACTTTCCTAGCCAGGAAGGTAACCTGGCCATGTCTGTGATGCACCACTGGCATGACTCCTGTGTGGGGGAGTGATTTCTCACACCGTCCCTTTTATATTATCTGCCATGGCTACTTGACTTTGAGATTGACTTTGAGTTTGGGGGCGTATGGATTGCAATCCTAGGCATGTTTTTGTTTAGTGGATTTAACTATGACTTTGAGTATGACTTTGAGTATGACTTTGAGGTGACTGGTGCTTGTGTGCAATACACGCCTTTCACATTTATGGGAGCTAGCTACTCCACCCTTTTGATACATGAGGACACCCCTCATATTATCTGGTTGCCTGAGAGGTATCCCCTCTGATTGTGAGCTTATGACTTTGAGACTATGATGTTGAGATATTGACTTTGAGTTTGTGGGCTCGTGGTAGAAAACTATCCTATATTTCCTTATTACTCTTTTGCTTTGATTATACCTCATGACATTTCCCAGTGCCTTATTATATTTTGGTTTCGTTATCTTTGCTTGTATTATGTATCTGTTCACTGAGCTTTGTAAGCTCAGCCGCACGTTTTCTTTTTCGTGTGCGGCAGGTATCTAGCTGGGAGATGGATTACATGCTTGGGATGAGAGTTAGTTGAAGCTTTTGCCTTAGATGATGTCCTACCCTAGTCTTGCCAGTTGTTTAGACATTTTGATCATGGATTCATTTCGTTATGTATTTCCTTTGAATTATTTCGTTATCTCGTGAGACTTTTGTATTGGATTCAAGTCATGTTGACTTGGCTTATTTATTTATGATGTTTTATGGTTTCCGCTGTGTATATGTATGAATGCTTTGTAATGTCGCCATAATGTGATACCTCTACCCTTGTCGGTTTGGGGTGTTACACTTACGTTTTAAAAGTTTTCAAATCCAAATGCTTCAAAAGAAAATACTCAAGTTTTTCAAACTCCACACTCTCGTTTTACACCAGTAAAGCAAGTGTGGAGACCAAAGCAAAGTCGTTCAAAACCTTTCAAATATTCAATATTAGAATTGCTTTCGATGCAACATAAGAATGACTCTGCTTTGAACATTCCAAATACTGAAAGGTTTCCATTTATCACAAAAACAAATGTTCAAAGAGAACCCATGAAGTTCAACTCTAGATGGAAATCTTCTTCTTCAGATCTTAAAACTCCAAGAGAAACACCGGGTTTCTCAAAAAAATTTCAACGAAAAAAGAGTTTTAAATCTCCATTGATTCCACGAGTGTTATTTCAAAATGAAACACCGGTTTTCAGTCCTCGTTGGAATTCTACATCTTTAAATCAGATTGACACAACTTACAAATGAATTTCAAAATTTAGTAAACCCGTTAGCGCCGTGCATAAATGGGTTCCCAAGGTTGTTGTCTAATCTAAACTTTCACTGACTTCTTAGTACTTCAGCTAAGGACTCGGACTTCAACATTACAACTTGTACACACATTACAATGTACAACTCGGGTTTCAAAGAAAGGAAAGTGCTTTGCTAAACCATTCTTTAAAACCAAGCGTGCACTTATCCTAAAATCTTCTTAATCTTGAGCAAAATTTATTCAAAATTTTTCATAACATTTTCAAAACTTTTCAAAATTTTTCTCAAGATTTTTCAAATCATGACCAACAATTGTTTACTCCCCAATTCGCTCCAAAGTTTAAAAAATGTCAAAACGTATGCTAGTTTTGAGGGGGAGTATTTCTGAGTATAACATTTTAGTTACCTTGAAGCAACATTTATTCAAGAATTTTTCAAACTGAAATGTCTAAATCTTTCAGAATTTTGCTTCAAAAAGACTCCTTCCCTCAAACTTTAGAAGGTTTAAAATTCTCATAACAAATGCGAGTTTTGAGGGGGAGTATTTCCAAAACAAAAATGTTTCGTCAAATACATGCTTTATGGCTTGTGCACACATAACAGTGCACAACCCGTACTTGTAAAGAAAGGACCCAAAGGTACGCTTCAGTGCCGCAATCCTGATCAAAGAAGCGAAAGCTTCTTAATTATGAGTAAAATTAACCAGAATTTTTCTCGGTTTTTCAAAATTCTGCTTATAAGGACAAGTCTTCCCTTGTTAAAGGGGAGTATTTGAAACTAAATATTTGTTCTGAATACCAAAGTTCCTGAAATTCTTCCCGTAAACCTCAAAAAGAGCATATTTTAATCAAAAGTTTAACAAAAATAACATGAGTATGCTATTTTTTGAAGGGAAGAATAAGTGATGCTTAAAATATGGTAATTGTAAAATTGTAATCTCATAAGAGCTCGACTCAGAATTGACCCTCGAATTGCAGATATCTAAATTCAGTTGTCGAAAAGATATGTTTGGGACGAGAAATAATTTCAAGCCAGCTTATCTAGTGATGTAAGTGTGTCTCGCAAAAGATGTGTCTGAGTAGAATGTACCGATTTCGAATGATTTTTCATTGAATATGATCTCGACGGGTAATAATTTCAAGCTAGTTCTACAAGTGATGTAAACATATCTCGCAACAATTATGTTCATTGAGAATTAATCAATTGAAAAAGTGCTAACTCTACCCGACATGTGCAAATTTACTTTAACTACATATGAGCACATGTTAAGGGGGAGTATTTCTGAAAATCACAAAACTCTCAAAGTGTTAACAAAATATGTTTTCACAATCATAAACACTTTGAGAGATTTTCAAAAGGTTTGGTTTATAGCGATAAAAGGTTAGTCATGGAGTAATAAGGTGACTAAGGTTTAGGAAAAACCGTCCTATGATCCGCTAGAGCCGGAGGGATCTACCTAAGGAAAATCCCAATAGTTTAGAACTAGAAAGTCCTAGGTATTATGAAGAAAAAAAAAGGAGTAATGAAATGAAAGGAGAAAGAAGGGGTTGAAGAATGAAAAAGAAAAGTAAAGAAAAGGGTGAAATGAAATAGCCCTCCATTTATTTAACCTTAGGGCAGAAACCGGGTTCAATACGTATGCTACTGGTTGTTACTATGGTAACACCGGTATTGAAGATTAAGCCGTCATGGACCTAGTGACGCACTACACTAAACCTTCTAGTCACTCAGGTGTCTCTCTAAAGACACTTGTTTCATTTCACATGGAGATACCTACATAATCTATCAACCTCTCACTCCGAGAAGTCTTGATATTGAAAAGGAGGCATTCTGCTCTACGCCTCCGACGACCAAACAAATACGCACTAATCGAGTCTAGAGCCAAGTGATACAACAAAAGATCTTATAGGAATACTTAGCATTACACTGGTTGTTCTACATTAATGGACACCAGTTGTAAAATTAAGAAGAGTCCAAAGCAGATCTTAGCAGTCTGCCGAGAACATTCATGAGAGAAACCAAAAATGTGATTCTCAATGATTGAATGGAAATCCTGCCAGGGTCGACATCAAACAGCCCTGACAGCTGGTCACTTCGGTAATCCCTTTTGGGTTACGCTTAGTGTTTGCTCCAAAACGATCTACAGTCGTGGGGTAATCTCCAATGACTCACTGAATCGTAGGTACACTTTGGTGTGTCTGTGTAAGCCCTTTCGGGGGTATCCGATACAGAACAGCCTCGAATAGGATTAGAGAAAGTCTTCACACTATGCTGTTGACGATCTCAAAGTCCAAACCTGTAAGTACCGGATGATTTATTGCTAACTGTTTACATGCAGCAAATCATGGAGACCGGAAATTCCATTGACATCAGTTCATCATGCTCATATCCCGATGAAAAGTCGAAGATCAAGCAAAAAAAAATTTCACAAGTCAAAGATCAAAGCTTATGAAGTAAGTATTACTTGATACATGATGAACAAAAGTCAGAAGACATATGAGCATGGTGGAAAAGACACAAAGACACCAGAGTTAAAGAATATCGATAGAAGGCAGGTCCTTATGTTACCATATCACATAGTCATGAACGAAGAACAAAGATCCAGATGACGTCGAAGCCAAAGAAGCAAAGAAGACGTAAAGCAACTGCGATGATTATTACTTAGGGGGAGATTGTTGGGAACACGTTTTAGATTATTGAAGTATTAATCATATTATGTAATGGTTGCTTAGGCCTTTAGGTTAGTTTTTAGCTACAGCCTGTGTAGAAGGCCCATAGGCCGTGGCCCAGTACTTATTTTCTTATATGGGCTGCACCTCATCTCTATTTCTTTTCTATTTAGGGCAAAACCCATTTCATGTTAAACACTATAAATACCCCCTCCCATTGAAGGGAAGGGTTGTTGGTTAATGCATTATTCATTTTCATATTACTTGTGATTTAAGCTACAACTCTCTCTCTCTCTCTTAATCTTCCTAGTAACCTTATGTGATAATAACAAGACCTATCAGTTCATATAGTTAGTACTGCTTATATGATGTGTATTAGTTGTTTATGGAAAATATTATAGATACTTAAGAAAGTATTGTAAGCCGACTAGGACTCCTTGGTGTATAAACGGAGGTCTTTCAGTTATATACATTCCAATTTTATTGTATTTGAATTTTTTCGATATATATTCAAATTTATTTTTATATACATTGATTTTTTAAATGTGACTAAAAGATGCATATAGTCACACTTGTTAACACTTTTAGTCACTGTTTGCTTAATTCGTTGTGTGACTAAATATTACAAATGGTCACACACAAAAAAATTCATGTGGCAATTGGATGATCAGTAGTCACACAAAATACACATTTCTTCACTTTAAACAGCATATGGTCACACTTATTAACACTTTTGGTCACTTTTTGCTTAATTATATGTGAATAAATACCCAAAACAAACGTGCTTTGTGTGACTAAATATTACAAAAGGCCACACAAACATAAAATTCATGTGGCCTTTGGATGAACAATAGTCACACAAAATACACATTTCTTTACTTTAAACAGCATATGGTCACACTTATTAACACTTTTGGTCACTTTATGCTTAATTGTATGTGACTAAATACCCAAAACAAACATGCTTTGTGTGACTAAATATTACAAAACGCCACACAAACTTAAAATTCATGCGACCATTAGATGAACAATAGTCACACAAAATACACATTCACTTGACTTTAATCAACCTATGGTCACACTTATTAACACTTTTGGTCATTTTATGTTTAATTTAATGTGACTAAATATACAAAAAATAACATGCTTTGTGTGACTAAATATTACAAAAGGTCACACAAACATAAAATTCACGTGGCCATTGGATGAACAATAGTCACACAAAATACACTTTTACTTGATTTTAAACAGCATATGGTCACACTTATTAACACTTTTGGCTACTTTTTAAAAAATTGTATGTGACTAACTCCAAAAAAACAACACCCGTTGTGTGACTAAATCATCATAAACGTCACATTTATTATATATTCATGTGGCCACAGGACGGGAAATAGTCACACAAAATACACATTTACATGAATAAATCATCTCAAATGTCACATATATTATATATTTATGTGGCCAAAGGACGAACAATAGTTACTCTCACAAACCATTCGTGTGAATATAAAGTGTTTACGGTCACTAATACTGATTAATCAAACAAAACTTGTGCCTAATTTGTCACACATATTCGGGTTTTGGTCACTCTTTTTCAATGAAAAAGGCCAAAAACTCAACAATGTCACCGTAGGGCACCTACAGTGGTGCGACCTTTGGTGAGACACCCCAAAAAAATGTGTGTGACTATATGCATTTCATCACACATTTTTGGAGTAACCAGTACCACTTTTTGTACTAGTGATACTCTTCTTTGATCACATTAACGGGTTGTAAGTTGTTTACAAGTGATCAGATCCATCATTCCTCCAAGTGCAAGAGCAGAACACTCGTATTCATCAAGAAACAAAGTTTTGAAGAATAGTCCTTCACCTCATAAACCATTGCTACGGATCTCTCTTTAACCTCCATTCTTTGTATCTTAATTCTTGTGTGTAATCCGACTTGAGTGCAAGCTCGGAATTGTGTAGTGTGTTCATTCGGACTAGGTGTTGGTTCGAATTGTGTAGCCACGTGGGCTTTTGTGTAGGTTGGTTCTAGATATGATTAGGACTTGGCATTCTGCTTAGTGTCGTTAAACTTGGTGTAAGCTTTGGTGTACTGTTTTTTCCGCCACAAGGGAGCGTGTTGATATAGTGTTTGTGAAACTCTCGAGTGTGAGACTCAAGGAGTGGAGTAGGGCGAAGAGTGAGCTTCGTAGCCGAACCACTATAAATCTCCGTATCCTGGTTTGATCGTTTCTTTCCTTACCTTTACTTACTTGTTTATAATTGTGTTTATAAATTGTTGTATTGGTATCACATAAGATTCGAATCAAAAAATATTTCAAAACAAACTTGAAAAAGATTTTTGAAAATGTAATTTAAATGGTGAAACTATTCAACCCCCCCCCCTTCTAGTTTCTACAATACTGTTAAGGAAAAATGCTCTCTTGAACAAGAGCGTGCTAAACTTAATGAGAAAGTCTATGGACTTGAATGATAAAGTAACTAAACTTCAAAAGGAGTCTCTAACTTTTTCAAAATATAAAAAGAGTAGTAATGATTTGGACGATATGTTAAGTCGTCTAAAACTGTCCCAAAATAAGGAAGGTCTTGGATTTTCAAAACATTGGAAAACCACATACGAGAGTCTAACCAAACCAATAATGTTTGTAAAAGAAAGCAAAAACGAAACTACTAAAATTTTTGATCCTGATATGCTAGGTGACGCGCCGACGCGCTAGCAGCGTGCCAGGACTCTGAGGAATAATGGTGTTTCGTCAAATACTTTTGTTAAACCAACCATTCCTCAAACTCCTTTTGCAGATACCCGAGGTAATCAAGCACCCATTACAAGGAGAGAAAACCCAAAACAATTTTTTAACTCGAGTTCTCATAATGGTCTTGGATACACACAACCTCGAGTCAATCATAGACCACTCTTACCTACACCCAATGTGAGACCTTCAAACTCATACAACCAAAGATCTTCTTTTCAACATAATCAATCATTTCCAAGAAACTTTTATCATAACCAAAGGACTCCACATTATCAATATTACAACTACCATAGGAGAGACAACTCCTATTCAAACCAAAGATTTTTTAGACCTCAAACTCATCAAAGCTATAGACCAAGCTATCAAAACCAAAATGATTTTCAAAACAACCCTTGGTCTACTTTCTCCAGATTTGGTATTGAGAAATTATGTGTCTTGCTTCAAGACCCAAGAATGTTTAACTTGGGCACTTTAAATGCTAACCAAAATGGACCCAAGAAGCAATGGGTACCAAAAAATTGAATTGCATCTTTGGTTGTAGGTTTGCCTCAAATGTGATCTACAACCGGACGAGTGGATAGTGGATAGCGGTTGCACTAACCACATGACCGAGAATAGGAGATTGTTCACTTCATACAAAGCGTATGATGACAATCAAGTTATATTTGTAATTAAACTTAGTGGGAAAATCATCGGAAAAGGTAACGTCCTTCATGACTCCATAGAAATTACCAATGTTGAGCGTGTTAGTGGGTTAAACTTTAACTTGATTAGTGTTAGTCAATTAAGTGATGATAATTGTGAGGTTAAGTTTACTAAAGTAGATTTCACTATTAGTAAAAATAATGAGTATTAGCTAGAGGTCATAGGAGAAATAACTTGTATACTTGCAAGTTAAGAGATAACACCAATATGAGGTTAGTCCAAAGTCTAGCTTTCAACGAGCTAGTAAGGAATTTATCAAAGTTGAGCTTTGAAGGACATTTTGTGATACTTGTACTCTAGGGAGTCAAGGACATGCAAATAATAGGAATAGGAATGAAGTGTCAACTAATAGGGTTTTAGAGTTGCTACACTTGGATTTGTATGGTCCATCTCCAATCCAAAGCTATGGAGGAAACTTCTACACTTTGATGATTGTCGATGACTATTCAAATTACACTTGGGTGTTATTTTTAGCATCTAAGGATGGAGTCTTTGGAACATTTGATATACTGGGGAAAAGCTTGAAAACCTACTTGATTGTTCTATTATTTCAATAAAAACAAATCATATTAGTGAATTTGATAAATTACAATTTGGTAGCTTTTGTAAACAACATGGAATATCTTATAACTTATCAGGCCCGTTCACTTCTCAATCGCTTGAGATTGTTGAAAGAACACGTCTTAAATTACGAAAGATGTGTCGTGCAATGCTTGACAAGCAATCCATCCCACAAAAGTTTTGGTTTCATGCCCTAGATACCGCATGTTATATCTTTAATAGAGTCTATATTGGAAAAGTCATTAATAAAACACCTTACGAGATACTTAGAAATAGGAAGCCTTCCTTAGAATAATATAGGGAATTAGGTTGTAAAGTATTTATACTTAACACCAAAGAATATCTTACCAAATTCGACCAAAAGCCGTATGAAGGTGTGTTCTTAGGATACTCTCAAACTAGTAAAGCATACATAGTGCTTAATAAGGAAACAATGAGGATTGAGGAATCTCTCAATGTAACCTTTGATGAGATCATGCCCGAGACTAAATCATCTCCTTCGGTAGAAGATGATGTGATCAACGAACAAATAGTTCAAGATCAAGAAAGGTCGTCGTCATTACAAGTTAATGTTTCGGATGAAGGCAATCCTAAGAAAGTGAGGGGTCATCCCATAGAACAAGTCAATGGTGACTTGAATAAAAGAACACTTAGGTAACAACCTAAACAAGACTAGGTTTTGGCATGACATTTTCAAAAATCCAAATTGTCTTTGGGATAGGTTTAGATGTTCATGGTTGACATGCATCTTAGGAGAACAATCTTTTAAGATAGAGTTAGATATCTAGATGTTGTTTGCAAGGTCCTACTTAGGTGCTCTTAGAGCTTATATTCTTATGTAACTAGGACTTATGTGAAGGCATGGAAGGAAATTCAAATAAATGTTTTCCGATAGTAAAGATATCTATCAATGCATTATTCAAACGATGATTGATAATATCCTAGATCCTACATGTCCATACTATGTGTGACGAACAAGAAAATTTGATACAAAATATTCTACTACATTTACTAGAATTGAAAGTCATTTGTGTCAAATTACCAAGACTAGATAAAATTTCGGATCACAACTTACACTTGTGTTGAAGATTTTATATCAATCTCTACTTGTTCAATTTATGTGAAAATTGTATGCTATGGGCATAGAGTAGAAAAGAAAACAAAATATTTTATGCAACCATACAAACTACTTGAGTAGTTGAAGAGAATTCTCGTGGTTTGAATTCGGTATGGTATTGCATAACAAACTAAAATACCCACTTAATAGATTTAATAAGCTAAGTATTTCATCCAAAAAATTAGAAACATATTGTGTTAATGCATGAAACAAATAAGGATTATTAATATCGACACACTACACAACAAACTATAAACCGGAGATATCTTGCATTGTATATTGACTTTGTATACAATGTGTGATGGTTTGTAGGATCTAGCTTGTGTATCTATTCAATTAAAATACACTTGATTTCTATATACATACAACTACATTCTTGAGATGACTTACATGAAATACTTGCACTTGGTTCATGTATGATCAGATGTAGGTTCTAACTTTTGTTTGATAGAATCATTTAATTCCAAAAATGATGATCTAGGAACTTTCTCATCCAACCATAATTGGAAGCATCATGCATGGCTTAACAAATTATGGTGCATGCATGATTAATTATGGGAACTAGCATGAGAAACTAAATCATCCAATCTCAACCCAAAAGAAACTAAACTAATTCCCATGAGACAAAATTAGCTTTCCCATATATTCTTCTCAAACCTCTTACTTAGTACTACCAATAAGGAATCAGTGTACTAATACTTATTATCCAACGGTTATTTAAATATCTATTATCCCAACCTAACTCTTAATTCATCCTTATTTAAGGAATGAGTGTATTAGAGAATATTGTCACCGAAATTTTATACTACCTTTCAACCCGAAATCATGGATAACGAACCAATCTCACCAACCAATGTTCTTGATAACCACATCTTCTTAAGTAGTGACACAAATTCTTTGAATGCCAGCAAGGGTAATCAAGAAGTCATGAACAATATTGTGGTTCCTCAAACTCCAAATGAGGATGTTCGGCTTGGAGATGGGTGGTTTATACATAATGACCTACAATTTCCTAAGGCTAATCTAGAAGAAATAATGCAAGATGACATTTGGATCAATCTTAATAATGCTCAAGTCACAACATCTCCATTTAGTTGTCTTGGAGAAGAAAAAGTTTGGGAAAAGATAAGGAAGCCCTTAATCCCAAAACTTCGTGAGAGCAAACATTCAATTTGTTGTGAAAAACGATTGACATGCTCAATGCCATTAAGGATAATAGGGAAGAAAACCGAGAGATGTTCAAATCTCTTCATGAGGGAGTTAAAAGGCTCCAAGCATTGGCTTCCAACATATCTTCCATGGTGCAAAATGATAGGAGCTATGAAACAAGTGATGAGTACTTGAAAGAAAATAAGGACTAGTAGTGTGTTTGGTGTTAGTTTTGCTTATGTGGTTTGTTAGTCTATTGCCTTTATCGGTAAACTATGATTGTATGGCTTGCTTGTACTCTCTATTATAATAAAGATGCACTTTCTTTCATTTTTTCATGCTAAAAAAATGGATAATGCAGTCATAATGGACTAATAATATATATAATGCTATGGACTAACCCACATTGTAAGTATCCAAATGGTCACCAAACCCATTTTGGACTTCCACATGTGAAGATTGTTTCTGTGTTGCGTGTGGTTGTTTCTTGTGTAGCTAGGTCACCACAAAGGTGTGGCATCATGATCTAGGGACTTTCTCATCCAACTATAATTGGAAGCATCATGCATGGCTTAGCAAATTATGGTGCACGCATGATTAATTAAGGGAACTAACATGAGAAAGTAAATCATCCAATCTCAACCCAAAAGAAACCAAAGTACTTCCCATGAGACAAAATTAGCTTACCCATATATTCTTTTTAAACCTCTTACTTAGTACAACCGATAAGGAATCAATGTACTAATACTTATTATCCAACGGTTATTTAAATATCTATTATCCCAACCTAACTCTTAATTCATCATTATTTAACGAATGAGTGTATTAGAGAATATTGTCACCGAAATTTTATACTACCTTTCAACCCGAAATCATGGATAACAAACCAATCTCACCAAGCAATGTTCTTGATAACCACATCTTCTTAAGTAGTGACACAAATTCTTTGAATGCCAGCAATGGTAATCAAGAAGTCATGAACAATATTGTGGTTCCTCAAACTCCAAATGAGGATGCTGGGCTTGGAGATGGGTGGTTTATGCATAATGACCTACAATTTCCTAGGGCTATGATGAACTCAAATAAGTACATTTTATTATCATCATTTATCCTATTTATTTGACTTGTTTTATTGTATTATATATGAGAATCGATACATTAATGTTTACTTTAGTAATTCTCAGGTAAAAACAAGCATTATGTGAAACTTGGCGATTTTGGACTAATTATGGAGCAAAACAAGCGAGATGTCAAAAGTCTACTGAAATCCAGAAGATGCGCCGTATCTCACTCAACAAATACGACGCAATATCATACTTAGAAGAATTCGAAGACCATTGCCCTACTTTGAAGAATGCGCCGCATGCAATTCTGTCATGCGCCGTATATGAAACTTTGGTCAAAGAAGAAGATCAAGCTCGTTCTACTCCAAATACGCCGCAATATACTTCTAACATACAGTGTATCACTATCAAGATTTCACCAGTTACAATCCAAGACAGCTAAAGTACATGCGCCGCATACAAAGATCAAGTTACGTCGCATCTGAAGACGGTGTACGAATATTCCATAATATATTAATCTTGGACCCCACGCGAAGTTAAGTCAATGCGCCACATCTATCAACTCAATGCGCCACATCGATCCCTCAGACAGAAACTATAAATACCCCAAGGTCAGACGAATTTAAGAGACCTTTGATATAACCCTAGAGCCGAATTCAGACGACCAAGCAGCACAAGACACACCTCAAACAAAGATACAAGAGCTGTAAGAAGGTCCTGCATGTATTCAATTCATTAAGTAGTTTTGTTTTATTGTTTTAGTATGCTTTAATTCATCAGGATTGATGGGCTTGTGTCATGTGACTACGGAAGATCATGCACTCCCCTTAATATTGCTTTCCCATTAATTAAAGTTTATATGTTGATGTCTTTGTGACTTTTATTAGTGCATTGATAACCTCTGTGTTTAGCTGAGTCTTGCTTGGGTCGCCATGCCCCTTCCTCGCCTATTTATTCTAGCGTCTCTAGAAAAGTAGGATAGACATAAGTAATCATTAAAGGTTTACTCGCCGATAAGATTAGAGCCAACGAGAAAGGTTTAATTATATACACTTCATATAAAACTAGCAATAAAACAAGTGACAAGCTATTTAATTATCAGGACAGGTCTTCTTATGGTCTCGAGTATCTATCTGTGTACGTGTGTGCTAATCGCTGATTCGTGCTCATTAGTTTAGTTTTCTATTTAATTATAACCAAACTGTGCCAGTCTCTCAGGCTGAACCCCCTTGCGTTAGATTAGGTTGTATAACTAACTTAGGATATTAAAATACTGATTAGAATAACTAGATAATACGTTCCACTCTTAGTGATCGACACTCTGCTTACCATTATATTCATACTGACCGGGTACACTGCTCGTTAAGTGTGTGTGTTATTGATAAGTCGGCTAAATATAAATTTAAAACTTGAGTAGGCATTAATACTGCTAAACCGCAACGACACATCACGCGCATCAAGTTTTTGGCGCCGTTGCCGGGGAGTGAATTGTTATTATCTGTTAATTTGATTAATTATTTTAATTAGGTTTTTCTTTTTAATTTTTTTTTTAGATTCTAACCACTAACCCTGTTGTATATTAGATTGATTGCATTCATTGTATAATTTGCATATTTACTGTTTTTGTGTGTTTTTGTTTTCTGTAATTTTTGTTTCTTTTTGTTTCTTTTTATTTTTGTTTTTCTTTTTTCTGTATTTTTCTGCATTCTGCTGTCGTTGTATTGTGCTGATACAAACGATACGGTGCATCTGTTTTCACAGATACGGCGTATTGCATTTAATTTTTATAAAATACAACGTATTTAATAAATTCGAGTACGACGCATCTTTCTTTAAGGTACGGCGTATTCCGTTTTTAATAAGAAATTTTTCTAAACCCTAACGCCATACGACGCATCTGTTTTAACAGATACGGCGTATTTTCTATTTAAATTAAAAACAGTTTTTTGAATTATTAAACAGAAGTGACGCATCGATCTTTATCGATACGGCGCATCTAATAAATCAAAAATCTTGTATTTTGAAACGTAACGAAAATATGGCGCATTAGCTATTGTTAATACGACGCATTTAATTTTAATAAATATAATCGATTTTTGATAATTTAAACTTGATACGGCGCATTCTAATTCATAAGCGGTGTATCTGTTTTCTGAATAAAAGTCTGATTAAATTTTAACGTAATAAGATACGGCGTATCCAACTTTCTGGATACGTCGCATCGTCCGCAGATATCAGCCATTTTTATTCTTTATATTCGTTTCTAAATTCATTAATTTCTCTTCTAGCGAACAGATCCTACTGACGATTTTACCTATGATGACAGGTTTTGCTATGGAAGATATGTCAATGAACGGATATCTTGCTAAGGAACTTATGAAAGATAAGCACAATGAAAAGTCCCGCACCAAAAAGCCATTAATTCTGGAAAGTGATGATGAGTGTGATAACTATGAAGTTAGCTTGAGCAAGTTCCCAGCATTAAGCATTACTATAAGCTCAGAATTGGAAAAGGAACTCTTGCTTTCGGATTCATTCGAAAATTTCAATGCTATTACTTGCAACTTACCTACGATCGATGCTTTACTCAAATCCGTATCTCAAACCAACATGCCCTTCTACTCAGTGGAAGTTTATGAAGATGTCAACTTCAATGTACTCATGATTGAAGCCGATTTATTTTCTTGGGAAACTCCTCTTGAAGCTACTTATATGGAATTCAAATGCTTATGCAATATTGAAGATAGGATATTCTCTTATGATTTACTAATGAGCTACACTGAAGATGAATTGTTACTCTTATGGCCTATCATTGAATCTAAAGGATTAACTTGGACGACTATCGAAGAAAAATATGGGAAATTCCAAATTGAATACATGAACTCAGCAAATGCAGTCAACAAATCGAGCAACAAAAGCTATGGTAGAGGAAAAATCCAACCTATACAAACTTCTCATATGCCTTATTCCGAACAATATTGGGGATTAGATAAAAGCAATCTGGATGATGAAAGAATTTATGCTGAATCGGAGATACTGTTTCATAAAAAGTTGGTAAGGTTGATGGATATCTCTTTAGAAGAATGGCTTGAACTTAAATACGGTGATCCCAAATTTGCTCCTACGAATGAAGTCAAACGGATTGTGACCTCATGGTTGACACGAAGTTTTAAAGAACAATTTAATGAGTTCATGGAGATAAGGAGGAAAATGATTGGTAATACTAGCTTTGACGTTAACTACGATCCTAACAATGTTGATTTTTCAGATTGGTTAGCTAGTAAGTTCAATAACCATAAGATCATGGACCGAGCTACTAAAGATGTGTTATAGGTATATTGGATGAGAGGGGAAGATGAGGAAGTAGAAAGAAACAATGGATCATCACATGACGATTCAACGATCGAGGAAGGCATTGAAGAATTGTTCAGCATAGACATTGATGTGTTCAATTATGAGACACCCTTGTGCAAACAATTCAAAGAATTTAATTATCTTCTTCAAATCGACGCTGATGTGCTAACTGGAGATCTACCAGGATTCAAAACTTATGATGAGTTCAAAAACACCTGGTACTACGAATGGAATGACCAGATACTATGGGTTTGGGATAAACCATGGGAATTTGGGCATATTAATCACACTTGTAAACCTTTCCGTTTCAAGGATGGAAGTAGTGAATGGCCAACCTGTGATTGGAAGAATGATGGAACCTGATGATTTACAGTTTAAGGATGAGACGCATTTTTTATTCTGATTCGTATTTATTCCAGGCTCGATACGGCGTATCTTCTTCCATAAGATACGGCGTATCGACTGACCTGATGATTTACAGTTTAATTTTTTAGGTTTTATTTTTACTAACTACTAATGTATTATGCAAGTTTGAACCTTCTTAACTCAGGTGTGTTAAAGTCTAAATGGTATTATAGATTCCTGCATTTTTGTGGATACATCATTTATGAAGCTTAAACGTTCTCATCCACAAGAAAGTTGATTTTTACTCTTATACGAATAATGGAGGATCATACCGAGCAAATCTCAGGGGAGTTTTTCTGTTCTAATTCTTTTATTTTCTAGTTTTTAACCTTTGACACAAACAACGAGGACGTTGTTTAACTTAAGTGGGGGGATGGAGAATTAGAACACTTACTTGTCCTAAACTTTTTCAAAATATGCTTAAAATGCGCTTAATATATCAAAATTTAAAATTTTTTTAGCATGTTTTTGTTTAAAGTCTAAATTACATAACCGCACACATAACTCTATTCTTTCAAAAATATTAAAACTTTAGTGTGCCGGTGACTTGTAAACTTTAGAACTTGGCTTGTATACTATTCGAGACCACCATAATGAGTATTATCTATATAATTGGAGTGACTTGTCTAAATTGGTAAATTTCTAGGATTACACCCAAATAGCCTTTATATGTTATGTGATATTAACTAACTACACTGGTTAGTTAACCCCGTATAAACCCTTTGTTTACTCTCACTTTTAGAGTAAGATACCCCTAGAAAAACCCTCAGAGCCATTCCTTTCGTTTCTTACACCTTTGTTATAATGTTTCGATACACCCTTACACCTTAGCCTACCCTGTAGATTAAAATCTGTGGTTAATTGCTTTAGGCAAAGTGTGTTTCCTTACATTACCTGTGTTCGCGTGCGTAATTCATTATCTTTGGTTAGGTCGGGAAATTGCACAATGCAATTGGTATGAAAGTAAATATTGTATAACTTTTAGTTTATTTTGCGTGTGTTTGCTACTTTCACTATTACTGTTATTTCTGAAAGTATGAAGAGTATGGAAATATTATCCGGAAAAATAGTGATAGAAAAGTCGTGAAATTTTGCACATATATGTTGATGTCAAAAAAAAAAAAAAAAAAAAAAAAAAAAAAAAAAAAAAAAGGAAAAGTTGGAAGTTTGTTTTAACCAACTTATGTAAAGTTTTGTATTAAGTGGGAGATATCACCACTATTTGTTGTTGTATATTATATTTATGGATTGAATGGGAGTTGGCCGTTATGGGAACGCCAACTAAGGTTATTCTTTGATTGAGATTTTTTTGAGTATAATTTGTGTCTACCTAAAGCGTGTGTTTCAAGTGTTAAAGCGTGAGTTATTCAATGATATGAGTCTTATTCATGGGATGGTTGGGAAAGTGATTAACCACACTTAGGATTTTAATTTATCTGTTTTGTTTATTTTTCATTTTACACTAATTTGTATCCCAAATATTATCCATACCCTATATCATTCTTCATCCAAACCTTTGATTTATTGAGATTAGGGATTTGAGAAATCTTAAGTATCGTAGTCGTGGATTCGGCTATGTATTTATGATTTTGTCGCCCTTTTTGATATAATATTACTGGTGAAGATTACTTGGTCCTATCTTTAGCCCATTCGAGTTAAGGAATTGAGCAATTGCAAGTATCGTGGTCGTGGATTCGATCATGTATTTGTAATTTTGTCGCCTTTTCTCGAATATGAGATCGATAGAGATTAAAAAGGATGATCAACCCTTAACCAACAAACCCTTTTTACCGCTTTAGACTTGTTACTCCTTGGCTTTAGTGGGGGAGATGCGTATACTTGCCAAGCCTATGATAGAATATTCGTCACGACTAAGCAACTAAACGATTTAGAATTGTTTTACATTAAAAATTATTTTGGTTTCTACTTCGTTAAGTGTTTGGTTGTGTGATTATGACAAAACGAATACGTGCTTAAATATAAAAATAAATCCTAATATCTTTTAGGATTCATTTTCATATGATTAATTCTAAGGTTTACTTGGGGACAAGTAAAGTTTAAGTGGGGGGATATTTGATGAACTCAAATAAGTACATTTTATTATCATCATTTATCCTATTTATTTGACTTGTTTTATTATATTATATATGAGAATCGATACATTAATGTTTACTTTAGTAATTCTCAGGTAAAAACAAGCATTATGTGAAACTTGGCGATTTTGGACTAATTATGGAGCAAAACAAGCGAGATGTCAAAAGTCTACTGAAATCCAGAAGATGCGCCGTATCTCACTCAACAGATACGACGCAATATCATACTTAGATGAATTCGAAGACCATTGCCTGACTTTGAAGAATGCGCCGCATGCAATTCTGTCATGCGCCGCATATGAAACTTTGGTCAAAGAAGAAGATCAAGCTCGTTCTACTCCAAATACGCCGCAATATACTTCTAACATACGGCGTATCACTATCAAGATTTCACCAGTTGCAATCCAAGACAGCTAAAGTACATGCGCCGCATACAAAGATCAAGTTACGCCGCATCTGAAGACGGTGTACGAATATTCCAGAATATATTAATCTTGGACCCCACGCGAAGTTAAGTCAATGCGCCACATCTATCAACTCAATGCGCCGCATCGATCCCTCAGACAGAAACTATAAATACCCCAAGGTCAGACGAATTTAAGAGACATTTGATATAACCCTAGAGCCGAATTCAGACGACCAAGCAGCACAAGACACACCTCAAACAAAGATACAAGAGCTGTAAGAAGGTCCTGCATGTATTCAACTCATTAAGTAGTTTTGTTTTATTGTTTCAGTACGCTTTAATTCATCAGGATTGATGGGCTTCTATCATGTGACTACGGAAGATCATGCACTCCCCTTAATATTGCTTTCCCATTAATTAAAGTTTATATGTTGATGTCTTTGGTGACTTTTATTAGTGCATTGATAACCTCTGTGTCTAGCTGAGTCTTGCTTGGGTCGCCATGCCCCTTCCTCGCCTATTTATTCTAGCGTCTCTAGAATAGTAGGATAGACATAAGTAATCATTAAGGGTTTACTCACCGATAAGATTAGAGCCAACGAGAAAGGTTTAATTATATACACTTCATATAAAACTAGCAATAAAACAAGTGACAAGCTATTTAATTATCAGGACAGGTCTTCTTATTGTCTCGAGTATCTATCTGTGTACGTGTGTGCTAATCGCTGATCCGTGCTCATTAGTTTAGTTTTCTATTTAATTATAACCAAACTGTGCCAGTCTCTCAGGCTGAACCCCCTTGCGTTAGATTAGGTTGTATAACTAACATAGGATATTAAAATATTGATTAGAATAACTAGATAATACGTTCCACTCTTAGCGATCGACAGTCTGCTTAGTATTATATTGATACTGACCGGATACACTGCTCGTTAAGTGTGTGTGTTATTGATAAGTCGGCTAAATATAAATTTAAAACTTGAGTAGGCATTAATACTGCTAAACCGCAATGACACATCACGCGCATCAGGCTAATCTAGAAGAAATAACGCAAGATGACATTTCGATCAATCTTAATAATGCTCAAGTCACAACATCTCCATTTAGGTGTCTTGGAGAAGAAAAAGTTTGGGAAAAGATAAGGAAGCCCTTAATCCCAAAACTTCGTGAGAGCAAACATTCAATTTGATATGAAAAAATGATTGACATGCTCAATGCCATTAAGGATAATAGAGAAGAAAACCAGAGGTGTTCAAATCTCTTCATGAGGGAGTTAAAATGCTCCAAGCATTGGCTTCCAACATATCTTCCTTGGTGAAAAATGATTGGAGCTATGAAACAATTGATGAGAACTTGGAAGAAAACAAGGACTAGTAGTGTGTTTGGTGTTAGTTTGCTTATGTGGTTTGTTAGTCAATTGCCTTTACCGGTAAACTATGATTGTATGGCTTGCTTGTACACTCTATTATAATAAAGATTCACTTTCTTTCATTGTTTCATGCTCAAAAAATGGATAATGGAGTCATAATGGACTAATAATATTTATAATGGTATGGACTAACCCATGTTGTAAGTATCCAAATGGTCACCTAACCCATTTTTGACTTCTACATGTGAGGATTGTTTGTGTGTTGTGTGTTGGTTGTTTCTTGTGTAGCTAGGTCACCACAAAGGTGAGGCATCATGATCTAGGAACTTTCTCATCCAACCATAATTGGAAGCATCATGCATGGCTGAACAAATTATGGTACACGCATGATTAATTATGGGAACTAGCATGAGAAACTAAATAATCCAATCTCAACCCAAAAGAATCTAAACTATTTCCCATGAGACAACATTAGATTTCCCATATATTCTTCTTAAACCTCTTACTTAGTACAGCCAATTAGGAATCAATGTAATAATACTTATTATCCAACGGTTATTTAAATATCTATTATCCCTATCTAACTCTTAATTCATCATTATTTAATGAATGAGTGTATTAGAGAATATTGTCACTGAAATTTTATACTACCTTTCTACCCGAAAACATAGAAAACGAACCAATCTCACCAAACAATGTTCTTGATAACCACATGTTCTTAAGTAGTGACACAAATTCTTTGAATGCCAGCAATGGTAATCAAGAAGTCATGAACAATATTGTGGTTCCTCAAACTCCAAATGAGGATGCTGGGCTTGGAGATGGGTGGTTTATGCATAATAACCTACAATTTCCTAGGGCTAATCTAGAAGAAATAATTCAAGATGACATTGGGATATATCTTAACAATGGTCAAGTCACAACTTCTCCATTTACGTGTCTTGGAGAAGAAAAAGTATTGGAAAAGATAAGGAACCCCTTAATCCCAAAACATCGGGAGAGCAAAAATTCAATTTGATGTGAATAAATGATTGACATGCTCAATGCCATTAAGGATAATAGGGAAGAAAACCGAGAGATGTTTAAATCTCTTCAAGAGGGAGTTAAAATGCTTTAAGCATTGGCTTCCAACATATATTCTTTGGTGGAAAATGATAGGAGCTATGAAACAAGTGATGAGAACTTGGAGGAAAACAAGCACTAGTAGTGTGTTTGGTGTTATTTTTGACTTATGTGGTTTGTTAGTCTATTGCCTTTATCGGTAAACTATGATTTTATGGCTTGCTTGTACTCTTTATTACAATAAAGATGCACTTTCTTTCATTGTTTCATGCTCAAAAAATGGATAATGGAGTCATAATGGACTAATCATATATATAATGCTATGGACTAACCCATGTTGTAAGTATCCAGATGGTCACCTCACCAATTTTGGACTTCTACATGTGAGGATTGTTTGTGTGTTGCGTGTTGGTTGTTTCTTGTGTAGCTAGGTCACCGCAAAGGTGAGGCATGATGATCTAGGAACTTTCTCATCCAACCATAATTGGAAGCATCATGCATGGCTGAACAAATTATGGTACACGCATGATTAATTATGGGAACTAGCATGAGAAACTAAATCATCCAATCTCAACCCAAAAGAATCTAAACTATTTCCCACGAGACAACATTAGATTTCCCATATATTCTTCTTAAACCTCTTACTTAGTACAACCAATAAGGAATCAATGTAATAATACTTATTATCCAACGGTTATTTAAATATCTATTATCCCTACCTAACTCTTAATTCATCATTATTTAATGAGTGAGTGTATTAGAGAATATTGTCACCGAAATTTTATACTACCTTTCTACCCGAAAACATGGAAAACGAACCAATCTCACCAAACAATGTTCTTGATAACCACATCCTCTTAAGTAGTGACACAAATTCTTTGAATGCCAGCAATTGTAATCAAGAAGTCGTGAACAATATTGTGGTTCCTCAAACTCCAAATGAGGATGTTGGGCTTGGAGATGTATGGTTTATGCATAATGTCCTACAATTTCCTAGGGCTAATCTAGAAGAAATAATGCAATATGAAATTTTGATCAATCTTAATAATGCTCAAGTCACAACATCTCCATTTAGGTGTCTTGGAGAAGAAAAAGTTTGGGAAAAGATAAGGAAGCTCTTAATCCCAAAACGTCGTGAGAGCAAACATTCAATTTGTTGTGAAAAAATGATTGACATGCTCCATGCCATTAAGGATAATAGGGAAGAAAACCGAGAGATGTTCAAATCTCTTCATGAGGGAGTTAAAATGCTCCATGCTCATTGGCTTCCAACATATCTTCCTTGGTGAAAAAGGATATGAGCTATGAAACAAGTGATGAGAACTTGGAAGAAAACAAGGACTAGTAGTTTGTTAGGTGTTAGTTTTGCTTATGTGGTTTGTTTGTCTATTGCCTTTTGTCGGTAAACAATGATTGTATGGCTTGCTTGTACTCTTTATTATAATAAAGATGCACTTTCTTTCATTGCTTCATGCTCAAAAAATGTATAATGGAGTCATAATGGACTAATAATATATATAATGCTAAGGACTAACCCATGTTGTAAGTATCCAAATGGTCACCTAACCCATTTTGGACTTCCAGATGTGATGATTGTTTATGTGTTGCGTGTTGGTTGTTTCTTGTGTAGCTAGGTCACCGCAAAGGTGAGGCATCATGATCTAGGAACTTTCTCATCCAACCATAATTGGAAGCATCATGCATGGCTTAACAAATTATGGTGCACGCATGATTAATTATTGAAAATAGCATGAGATACTAAATCATCCAATCTCAACCCAAAAGAAACTAAACTACTTCCCATGAGACAAAATTAGCTTTCCCATATATTCTTCTTAAACCTCTTACTTAGTACAACCAACAAGGAATCAATGTACTAATACTTATTATCCAACAGTTATTTGAATATCTATTATCCCTACCTAACTCTTAATTCATAATTATTTAAGGAATGAGTGTATTATAGAATATTGTCACCAAAATTTTATACTACCTTTCTACCCGAGAGCATGGATAACGAACCAATCTCACCAAACAATTTTCTTGACAACCACATCTTCTTAAGTAGTAACACAAATTCTTTGAATGAGAGCAATGGTAATAAAAAAGTCATGAACAATATTGTGGTTCCTCTAACTCCAAATAGGGATGTTGGGCTTTGAGATGGGTGGTTTATGCATAATGACCTACAATTTCCTAGGGCTAATCTAGAAGAAATAATGCAATATGAAATTTTGATCAATCTTAATAATGCTCAAGTCACAATATCGCCATTTAGTTGTCTTGGAGAAGAAAAAGTTAGGAAAATATAAGGAATCCCTTAATCCCAAAACTTCGTGAGAGCAAACATTCAATTTGTTGTGAAAACACGATTGACATGCTTAATACCATTAAGGATAATAGGGTAGAAAACCGAGAGATGTTCAAATCTCTTCATGAGTGAGTTAAAATGCTCCAAGCATTGGCTTCCAACTTATCTTCCTTGGTGCAACATGATAGGAGCTATGAAACACGTGATGTTAACTTGGTAGAAAACATGGACTAGTAGTGTGTTTGCTATTAGTATTGCTTAAGTGGTTTGTTAGTCTATTGCCTTTATTGGCAAACTATGATTGTATGTCTTGCTTGTACTCTCTTTTATAATAAAGATGCACTTTGTTTCATTGTTTCATGTTCAACAAATGGATAATGGAGTCATAATGGACTAATAATATATATAATGCTATGGACTAACCCATGTTGTAAGTATCCAAATGGTCACCTAACCCATTTTGGACTTCCACATGTGAGGATTTTTTGTGTGTTGCATGTTGGTTGTTTCTTGTGTAGCTAGGTCACCGCAGAGATGAGGCTCTTGACCCATGGATCCCCGCCTTGGAACAAGGGGGAGCAACGATCTAGGGGGAGCTATGTTCAAAAGGGAGCTTAAGTTATATCTAAAGATAAAGCCCAAGTAATTCCTGCCTTTTTGTTTCTACAAAAGGGGGAGAAGAAAGCAAAGTGCACAAGCTCAGGTGAAGACCAATTCAAGATAAAGATCAAGGCTTCACCAAATTACAAGGCAAGGTCAAGATGCAAGCTACACCTACGGCGTTCTTAATCTTCGCTACGATTTATAATTTTACTTGTTTCCGAAATTTATTTTTCATCATCAAAAAGGGGGAGATTGTTGGGGCAACATTAATTAGGTCTCCTTATGTTTTAATGATGACAAATAATCCTTCGCAACACATAAAATTACAAACGACAACCAAAATTTTCCCGTCACAATAATTGGGCCGGGCGCACTGCCAGAGCTCCGATGCGCCAGCACCGCGCCAGCCATCTATATGGTTCAGGACGAATTTTGAAAGTCGGCTTTCCCCTTACCTGACAAATGTGGATCTTTCCACACAGGTATGAATATTTTATGTGCTTCATTAGGAACACTCGAAATGTGTTTTAGAATTAGAGGGATTCAAATTTACAACCTCCCATTTTTGGCAAAAAGTCAACTCAAGTGTTTTGATAAGCGCCTCTAGCCAAGGATTTTCTAAACCTAGGGGACTTATATATTTCACGGGACATCAGGTTAAAGTATTCATATGACCATAATCCTTTCCCGTTATGGTATATGCTTTACAATGATGCAAAGCACTTAGCTTGTTTGCATCAAGATGATTATTGATTACGCTGAGTCATGGAAATTCACGTATTATGAGATTATGAATACTCGATGTTGAGTTACTTGAAAGTATAAGTAACCTTTGAGTTTCTCATCAAACACACAACCCATAATCATCTTTGTCAATTCTTTTCTTCTTTAATAACAAAGTGATTAAGCCTTAATCACTCCTTTGATTAATCTCTACACCAAACAAACCCTCCAACCATTTCAAACTCCTCCCAAATCTTATCCCCAACATTGCCTAATATTCCTTGTACTTTCATGTACTTCTTGTAAACATTCTCTTTACAACATTTCAATTCTACCACTAGGATTTCACCACCATATCTTCCCTCTCTCTATCTCTAACATACACACTTCCTTTCCAAGCAAAGGAATATACCATGGCATATTCTCTCTCTCTTTACTATGCCATGTTAGGAATACCCAAACATCCCCTATCCAATTATCCCTCCTACTCTTCTCTCTTTGATAATTGGTTTTCACTTAAACACTTCACAAATGATTTTTACCAAATGGCTTTTTGAGTTGGTAGACCTTGAAGATGAATAATATAAAGGTCTAAATGTGTGAAGTACAACTAGGGGTTTAGCAAGGTTGGGTATTTAAAAGACCAAGACCCAAGTGAGAAAAACTTCCAGGTAGCCTAGCGCGTCGCTGGTGCTCTGACATGCTAGCAGCGCGCCGCCCTCTGTAAATTTTTCTCACTTTTGGGATTTGGCTTATCAATACCCACCCTTTCCTCTTGTATTCCTCACCCCTTGCCATTATTCTTTCTCTCTAATTTATTTTCTCTCAATCCTTTAATTCTATCTTGTGTTCTTAATCTTTCACATAACATCATTTGAAATAACACATATCCTTGCAACGGAAGAATCACAAGAACCTAATCCACTCTTGTGATTATGTTGAGGGTGTTTTTATCTATACCCTTTCTATTACAATCGAGTCTATAGGTTAGGTTAAGACTTGATTAAACAATTAAACATTCTTATTCAATTTGTTTGTAAGGGAAGTCTTATGTCGAGGTAACCTAGCCTAGATCATGGGGGATCTAGTTGGGGTTTGATACTTCTGGTGGGAAGCCTTAGTGGTCTTTGTGGTTAATTCAAATCACGAGTCCTTGAGGGTGGTTTCCGAGGGCGGAGTACCGTTGGGAAGTAGCTCTTCTTAGTGAGCATCGATCTTTGTGCATATCGTTGGTGTGAAATTGTAACGCTTTGTAGTCCACCAAAAGGATTATACTTAGTGAATATATAGTATAGTATCGTGGATTCGTAACTGGACGTACAGATGGTATAATCCCCTAATCCCGAACCAGTATATATCATGGTGTCTCTCTACTTACTTTATATACTTTAGTTGTGACTGTGATTGTAGTTGTTGTTGTGTAAACCACTCTTTAAGGCTTAAGGTTTTTTAAACACCCAAAAAGCTGAAGAGACCATATTCAACCCCCCCTGATGCGTGGTTTTGCGACCTTACAACAGGTTTTACCTCTCGAGGGATCTCAAGAGGCTTACAACCCCACCAGGCAGTGTACCTGACCGATGTAGTATAGTGTAGTGGTAAGTACGGGGATTGATCGTTCTCCACAGGGAATAGTGTTCGTTAGGTGTGAAAGGCTACTCTAATTAGGTCTAAGGGTTGAGGAAGATTCTTTTTTATGTTTTTATATTTTTATGAAAGCAAGTAAAATCTCGGTTTTGAAAGAGTGGGCGGAATTAGTTGCTAGTCAACTAACCCAAATTACTACGAATGCAAATAAAATAAAATAACTGAAAATAAAATGTGGTGAGAAACTTATGTGTAGAGAAATGTGTTTACTTAGATTTCCTTACTCCCTAACTATCTTTTACCGGTTAATTAGTGTGTATTAGTTGCGTGGATGACGGGTGTATTCCTTAATACCATTCGTGGGGTGGCGTACTTACTTCCCCAACTCTACAAGCTCCTACTTCACTCCTATGTCGAGCCGGCTAGGAAGCTCCTAACATGGGATCACTAGAATTCGCTTGTGCATTAAATACAACCATAAAAACCTTTAGTACGCGTTTGGTTCATGTTTCTTAAGACGTTCAAGCAAGTTACCGAATAGGAAGTTAGCCAGTTTTCTTAAGCCTAACATAGATAAACAATCATCCAATACAACTAATAACACATTAACAACCAATAATCAATAGCTAGGTTTCATTAGATCTAAGCAAACACAAGATAAATTTAGCCTAACATGTTAAACAAAAGACAAGAATAAGATAGAATCAAACAACACATAGACATATTGAATGATTAATTGATAACTTATCTTTCAATGAAACATGGAAGATCTCATGGCAAAAAGCCCTGAAAAAGTAGCTAAAATCGTCTTAGGGTTTTCTCCCAAAATTCCACACACTAAGCTCTCTCTAATGACAAAAAATTAGAAAACTATATATAGATTTTTGGATCTGACGGCGTCACCTTATGGAGTGTGACGCCGTCACCTCGCCGCTTTTAGGGTTCCCGGATGACCTTCTTGACGCCGTCCCTCTTTAGCTCTTCAAAAATCCATTCTGGCTTATCAAGGCTTGACGCCGTCGAACCATGAACGTGACGCCGTCCCCTTATGATTTAAGCCGTGACGCCCTCGATCAAGTTAAAGCGTGACGCCGTCAGAATTCACATGCTATTTTCACTGGCCCGTCATGAGTAAATTTCACGTCCAACTTTTCTTGCCAAGGCATGACGCCGTCCAGAGTAAAGTCTGACGCCGTCAAGAGTAACTTTTAGCCGATTTTTGAGACTTTGCCGTTTTCTTCACTTTAATGCTCCAAAAACGTCCAAAATGCCTCCTTTTCCAGATTTCTCCTCAAAAGTACCTAAAATGACAAAAGGAACGATTTAGGGCAATATTTGATCAAATAAATACGATTTAGGGCTTAAATGACCCCTTAAAAGCGGTACACTTTTCGCTTCATCAAATACCCTTACACTTGAGATTTGCTTGTCCTCAAGCAAATGTGCTTTTATTCTAATTAAAATACAAGTTAGGGGTCATTTAATGCTAACATAAAAGTAATTACAACAAATAATCGTTCCACTTCAATCATAATAAGCACGGAGATTACATACTAGCACCTCACAAGTAGTGTTTAGATACTCACATCTCTCAAGTGTCATCAAAATAAATCTCATAAATGAAAACGGATAATATCTCTCACTACCTGTCATAGCAAATAGATTACCATAGGCTTGGGAAAGGATCGAAAACCTCCTCCACTAGGCGTAAGCACCTAAGATAAACTATCAAAGAGGGCTTTTAAATGGGTTATAACGTTAGGTGTAGGGAAAAGGAAAACACGGTTTTGTTGGATAAAGGATATTTTACTGGTGGCGAGTTAAAAATCTTGATCAATTACATGTACTATACAATGTTGCTAAGCCAAGACTAGACTCGATCTTAAGCTAATGATAAAATAACAAAAACATAAAATAAACATAAAATAAAACGGGATGGTAGTCCGTATGTTTTTTCTATTTTTCATTTTCTCATTTTTTTGTGTTTTTCTTGATTTTTTTTTTTTTTTTTTTTTTTTTTTTTTTTTTTTTTTGCATACACTTTTACCCTACCATCCAAAATAATACATCATAGGGGCGTTGCATTCCCCTTACACTTGAATTTTTACATAACTTTACAAATACTAATCTAATGACTCGAATTAAGATAATTGAAAAACTTGGAGTACTTTTAAAATATTTAGCACATATGGGGGTAATAAATGATGATCTTCCCCATTACTCCATTACACTAGTACTTTACCCATGAGTCCCAATCGTCCCAAAACAATATGTACAAGGATATGACTTGACTTAGCAACCATGTAATCAACTAGATAATTAACTTGGGTTTAAACAAATGTTGTAACAATAATGCACAAAAAATGAGTGCATACAAGGTAGGCTAAGGCGATTTGGGTGTACATTTAAGTGGGGTGTAAACAACTTCTTCCTTTAAGTAAAATGCTTAAAGGTCGAAACGAAGAGATAGGCTCTGAGGGGTGTACTAGGGGTATCGTGTACTAAAAATGAGTACAACGCAAAGGGTGTGGGAGAATTACTTGACCAATGTAGCCAATGTAATTATAACAAAAACACAGGTGTAAAACAATGGGTTAATCCTAATGCCTCTTATCATGTAGTAAATCTAACTACACGAATGTAGTCTCACTTGTGGCCTCGGAATGGTCCTAACGCAAGTTCTAGAATCTAAGTGCTACCGGTACACACATCATAGCATAAATGCTTTTCCTACCAATTCTAGGGGTGAACCTCACATATTTGGGGGTGGAAAATTTTTTTTAGTGGTACGGTTTTTGTGCTAGTCATATAACTCCTATCCATGAGACGCTCATTAAGATCAAAGTTTCACTCCTATATGTTGTAAAAAATTTTAAATTTGGCACTAAAATTGCCTTAGCAGGTATTTCTCTCAGTTTTATTACACATCTACTATTAAACAAACAAAAATCAAGCGCAATTGTATTCTCTAAAATCGTACTTTTCCCCCCCTTATACTTAAGATGAACATTGTCCCCAATGTTCAAGTAACAAGATGTAAAAGAAAAAAGTAAAAGAATGAAATCAAATACTCCCCTGATTCGCTCGGTGGGTAGTGAAATTACACGGTTAAATCTTCCTCCAAAGAGAATGTTGAAACTCCATGACTAATGCATCGCCATAAGCTTGATTCAAAACATTTCCTTGTCCAAAATAACCTGTTAAACCTGAGAAAACAAACACGAAAACCTGCATAACATCGGCGGGAAAAATCTATATATAAGGATATAATGCTTGTGGAATGATAATTTTGCAGATTCCTGGAGATTATAAGTTGGAGATTTTAATAAAAACTTTTTATGAAAACAAAACTTTCAAAAATTTCTGGAAATTAAATCTGACGCCGTCAGGTTATAACCCCTGACGCCGTCAGAAATGACCTGACAAAAATTTTCATTTTAAGTTTCCGGAAAATTTCTGGAAAAACCTTTACCTTACTTCCTGGAAATCCTGCAAAACATCATTATGACTCGATACAAGCATTTGACTCAAACAAATACTAATATGTATGCTAATTTATTATTATTACGATTCATGTTAATTTGTGTTCTAATAAACCGATTTAGATTTCCCTTACACTTATCTTTTGCAAAATACCTTTATATGTAGTTAAGACGAAGTTAAAAACAACATAAAGCATTTTCACAAATTAGTTTTTTAACATGAATCAATAATAATAAAAATTAAACACACATACGGAAACAAATAAAATCAAACAAACAAATAAATAAACACACAAAGCAAATAAAACTTGGGTTGCCTCCCAAGAAGCGCTTGTTTTTGTTCGAGTCACGAGCCTGACTCTACCCTTATTTAACGGATAAAGGAGAGGTTTTTCCTACACTTAGGATTAAGTGCGGGTGATAGTAGCGATACACACCATCTCGGTAGGAGTATGCCACGTGAGGAAAGATTGGTGGATGAATTATATACTCAAAGGGGTGTGCACCTTTCATCATAACCTTACCTAGTTCACTTTGGTCAATGGGTGAGTTAAAGTTTTCTCCTAAAAAGGGATCATCTTCTATCAACTTCGAGAGATTCCTAGTTGGGAATCCATCTTGACCTAATAAACTCGGTTTAAACCCATAATGTTTCTTTTGATCAATCATGAATGGGTGATGTAAGTATGAAAGGTTATGGTTCACTCCTATGTCAGCTTCCTCTCTACAAGGCTTAGAGTCTACTACCTTAATCTTAACATTACCCGGACTACATGGTTTGATGGGTGGATCGGGATCTTTTTCAATTCCTAAATTCACATCTAAGGATGGAAGATTAGGTAACGGTTTTGGCTGAGGCTCCAGTTCATCAATACTAGGAACTTCCATATAACTAAAAGAAAGGTTATGACTACAAGTATTCAAACCTATATCCTCTAGTTGTGTTTGGTCCAAGGGTTCTACCTCTATTAGGGTTCCTATAGTCTCATCTACTTCTTCTGGGTAAGTTACGGGTGGTGTGTGTGCCTCAAATGATGGTAGGACTTGTGGGGTACTTTGTAGGTTTGTGTTATTTACCTCATCCTTCCTTGTCTCTATATCAATTATATCCACATCATGTGTTTTAGTAGAATCTAACCCAAACATGTTTCTAAGTATCTCAAATCCTTCTCTAGCCATTTCAAGTTCTAAGTCCGATTCATAAGAATCTTCCCCGATAACATGATTACTATGTTCAATTTGCCTAAAGGATTCATCATGTGTTCCTTGAGATTCAAAGTCATTGATCATAAAACCTAGGTCTTTTTGCTCAATATGCTCATGTTCGGCTAAATCCTCCTCAATTGTTTCCTCAAGTTGTGATGTATACGAACCCATTAATTCATTAAACTTATGGTTCACGGTTAGGAGGCTTTCCTCAAAATTTTTCCAAAGGGTCTTATTAAAAGGAGTTGATCCTAACAATGATTGTTTAATAGAAGCCGCACATGCACATAATTCATCAAACCTATCAAACTTTACACCCATCTCCTCTTGTATATATCTAAGATCACTTAAAAATTCATTGGAACAACAGGAAGCAAATCTATCCGTGTAAAGTAATTGTTCCTCTATTGTTAATGATCTAAATGGAATTTCATCCGCCATGGTGACAAATGAAAATGGTTTTACAAACAAAGGGCACAAAGAAAAAAGATAGACTACAAGAAATCCTAGAAAAATAAAATAAAAAATCTCACTAGAAAGGAATCTAGTGAGTAGACCTAATAAAATAAAAAATTCAACCTAAACAATAACTATTCCCCGGCAGCGGCGCCAAAAACTTGATTCGTGGTTTTGCGACCTTACAACAGGTTTTACCTCTCGAGGGATCTCAAGAGGCTTACAACCCCACCAGGCAGTGTACCTGACCGATGTAGTATAGTGTAGTGGTAAGTACGGGGGATTGATCGTTCTCCACAGGGAATAGTGTTCGTTAGGTGTGAAAGGCTACTCTAATTAGGTCTAAGGGTTGAGGAAGATTCTTTTTTATGTTTTTATATTTTTATGAAAGCAAGTAAAATCTCGGTTTTGAAAGAGTGGGCGGAATTAGTTGCTAGTCAACTAACCCAAATTACTACGAATGCAAATAAAATAAAATAACTGAAAATAAAATGTGGTGAGAAACTTATGTGTAGAGAAATGTGTTTACTTAGATTTCCTTACTCCCTAACTATCTTTTACCGGTTAATTAGTGTGTATTAGTTGCGTGGATGACGGGTGTATTCCTTAATACCATTCGTGGGGTGGCGTACTTACTTCCCCAACTCTACAAGCTCCTACTTCACTCCTATGTCGAGCCGGCTAGGAAGCTCCTAACATGGGATCACTAGAATTCGCTTGTGCATTAAATACAACCATAAAAACCTTTAGTACGCGTTTGGTTCATGTTTCTTAAGACGTTCAAGCAAGTTACCGAATAGTAAGTTAGCCAGTTTTCTTAAGCCTAACATAGATAAACAATCATCCAATACAACTAATAACACATTAACAACCAATAATCAATAGCTAGGTTTCATTAGATCTAAGCAAACACAAGATAAATTTAGCCTAACATGTTAAACAAAAGACAAGAATAAGATAGAATCAAACAACACATAGACATATTGAATGATTAATTGATAACTTATCTTTCAATGAAACATGGAAGATCTCAAGGCAAAAAGCCCTGAAAAAGTAGCTAAAATCGTCTTAGGGTTTTCTCCCAAAATTCCACACACTAAGCTCTCTCTAATGACAAAAAATTAGAAAACTATATATAGATTTTTGGATCTGACGGCGTCACCTTATGGAGTGTGACGCCGTCACCTCGCCGCTTTTAGGGTTCCCGGATGACCTTCTTGACGCCGTCCCTCTTTAGCTCTTCAAAAATCCATTCTGGCTTATCAAGGCTTGACGCCGTCGAACCATGAACGTGACGCCGTCCCCTTATGATTTAAGCCGTGACGCCCTCGATCAAGTTAAAGCGTGACGCCGTCAGAATTCACATGCTATTTTCACTGGCCCATCATGAGTAAATTTCACGTCCAACTTTTATTGCCAAGGCATGACGCCGTCCAGAGTAAAGTCTGACGCCGTCAAGAGTAACTTTTAGCCGATTTTTGAGACTTTGCCGTTTTCTTCACTTTAATGCTCCAAAAACGTCCAAAATGCCTCCTTTTCCAGATTTCTCCTCAAAAGTACCTAAAATGACAAAAGGAACGATTTAGGGCAATATTTGATCAAATAAATACGATTTAGGGCTTAAATGACCCCTTAAAAGCGGTACACTTTTCGCTTCATCAAACCCCCCCCCCCACGGTTCTACAGTATTTATTGCGTGAGTTGCGGCTTGGAGATAGTAGGAGATCCTAAGGATAGGACTTAATTGTCACTTGTAGATCTAGGGTTTTTTAAAGGAGACTTATACACTCCTCAGTTAGGGACATTGGCACCACCCTACGACAATATAGGAATAAAATGAGCCAATTAAACAAGGACGTGACAATTTATCACACACCCAAATTTCGTGACTTGCAGCGGAATGGAACATCCGGGGGCATGACTGGTCATAGCACCACAGTTACAGTTATATCGAACAACCTAAAGTGTCGTTTAGAAAATACATCGTTTGATTATTTGAAACATTCAGAGTTACAAAGTTTAGGTCCCAAAAGGTGAAACATGTTTGCGGAAAACCAAGTTCATACAAATCAAACGATAGATAAGTGCATAAAAATGTAAAGTGAGACGCGTCGACTCCGCGACTCCATGCATGTCCTTATGCAAGCCAATATGCGATACCTTAATTACCTGAAAATACATTGCTAAAAATGGTCAACAATAATGTTGGTGAGTTCATAGGTTTATGTAAATGAAATGCTTCTACGGAAACCACAAGTATAAATTGTATGACAAAATATCACATAAAAATATTACATTAGCTCTTAAGCTCATGACCCCGAAGCTAGACTGATATAAATGCCCCAAAAGGGAGTGCTTTGCCAAACACTCTGAATGTATGAAATGAAATGCGTTCGTTTGACTAGTTGGTGCTACCAACCCGAACGGAGGCGTCACCCTCAATAGATCTATCCACTCACCTTCGCTTGCTCACAATTAACGGTCCATGATAAATAAAAGGGGACTTTAAATTGGCAATGATGTAACTTAAGCAATGTAAATGGGTTTGTATACTTTGGTCCACATATAAAAATGGTGCAATGTATTCTACCCCGAGAATTTAGAAATCAAATAATAAATTTAAAACGGGGCTATGAAAACTCACCTGCTATGATAGCAACAATGATAACAATGGATATGATGAGATGAGGCTCGGTCTCTAACCGCGACCTATTATGATGATATGATCTAATGTAAGCAATGAATTAACGCAACACATGCAAATACGTATGTTAACGATACCACTTGTTAATTTTGAAAATAACGTTTATCGTCGAAAAATACATTTTTGACGTCTCGTTAAGTTATAAACTACCTTTCATATAAATATGTTGAAACGGTACTCCATGATCCTTGTTTGGTGTTCTATCGGCAAAATATAATGTTTTCGTCGCAATTTAATATTTTCCTTAACTTGTGAAAATATGCCCAAAATGGCCACGTAAAGCTAGTCGTGAAACATTGTATGTTAAGTGTTAGTGATCAAACTCGACGTTTTTGAAAACCTTGTAACCATGTCTTAATGTCGTTTCATTTAACTTTTGATCATACGCGCCTCGATCAATTAGAAAATCGACTATCAATGTTATTTCTTGTAAAAACACTAGTTTTTATACTTGGATTATTTTTCTATTAATGGGCTGTCAAAATGATTAATGTTCATTGGGCTTTAAACGCGTATATCTCGGATTGAAATTTCGCAAACCGACGGAGTAATAAGCTCCTAACGGAAAATGTAGCAATTGGTTTAAAAACACCGGGTAAAGTAATAATATAATCTCTATATCATTATAATTAGTTTGAAAATGTGTTAGGATCATAGTCGGGAGTATTGGGTATAATGTTAGTAGAAATGACTAAGTGGTAACGTTAATTAAACAATTAAGCATACATTAATAAAAATCACACAACCCGTGCATGAACTGATATGATAATGATGTTACTGATGATATGCAGACTACTCTAGTCTGTATGACGTGTCCTTACTGATGATGCATGAATACGCAGCTAAACCTAACTGGTCACACGCATTTAAATACCTGTAAACCTAGTTTACGAAATGATGAATGATGCCCATGAATAGTGATTTCCCTCCTGGAACGAATAGTGTCATGTGAATAGTAAAATTTTTGAAAACTTCTCAAACTCTTAAACTGACTTTAAAAATGATGAATAGTGAAATGATGAATAGTAACCCATAAATAGTAATTTCAGAGGTGAATAGTGAAATTTGAAGCTTGAAAAATGACCTGAAATTACGAGTTGTGACACAATTCGACTAATCAGTAAGAGATAACTAGGGAATAAAGAAATCTAATTAAAAAAAAGGACGTGACCCCGAGATTTTTACTTGCTTTATTAAAATAAAAAAATACAAAAAGAATCATACTGAACCTTTAGACATATATCGTCATACACTTCGGCCTTCACAACACTATTCCCCTAGAATGATTAATCCCCCGTGTCTTGCCTATACTACACTACAACAGTTAGGTACACTTCCTTGGAGGATTGTAAAACTTAGTAGGTTTTACAAATCACCCATAAGTCGATTGAGCTCCCACCATCGATACATATTCGACTAACCTTATATGAGGCTATCATTTGCTATGATGAGCACAGGGTCAGATGATGGTTTGAAGGTGTCCCATGGAATGTTTCACGATGGGATACGCTGCCACTCTTCCATAACCTCACTACCTCTTTTACTGCTTAAGTACCATGATTGAATCATGTGAACGCTCCCCACTTGTTCTTGAGGATCATTTTAAGTTGATTGCTTGGTGTTGCCTACCCTGGGTGTTTTATCTGGATATGGATGTTCGGGTTTCCTTGTAATGGACTAATCCCAGGGGTGTTATCCCTAAGTTTCTCAGGGTTAGGTAAACTAGAGTGATGATTTTGCATTTCCCTTATGAGTGTTTTAGTGAATGCCCTGACTATGTGTTCTTTCTCAGTGGATGTTTGAGTTAGGTATAATGTAGGGTAAATTGTATTAAAATGGGAGGAGCTAGATGCCAGTATTCCTCTTTAAACCAGGCTCATGGTTATACTAACCTGCGGGTTCCTACTTGGTGGTAGTGTGCCCTGACTATTGGGTATATGGGTATGCCAGAAAAAGTAAGTAGGTAGGTATGCGTTTACCTTAGAAATAGCCAACATTTTTGATGAGGTGTAATTTCATACTTTTTTAAGGGGTCATTTAGCCTATGAACTTGTACATATTTGATCATTTATTGCCCTAAATTATTTCTATTTGAGTTTTAGGTACTTGGGATTCAATTCCTGGAAAAAGATGCACTTTGGGCTCAGTTAGATGGAAAAATGAAGAAAACAACATAAACGTCACAAAAAAACCTTGTGATGGCATCACAAGTTACTAAGTGACGCCGTCACTCGAGGGTGATAACCATTCAGTTTTTAGAGATGGCTTACGAGGACGTCATCAATTCAAGGCTGACGGAGACACAACTGCTAAGTGACGCTGTCACAACTAATTCGGTGCAAGAATGAAACCCTAATGGACGGCGAGCTGACGGCGTCACAACCACAACGTGACGCCGTCACATCTTGGAATATATAAATATAAACATTTTTTTTTTCATTATTGTGTGTGCAACTTTTGAGGAGCTTATACCACCGAACCCTAGTCGGTTTTTAGCAACTTTTTAGACCTTTTTGGCTATTGAAGAACTCATGTATTATTAAGATACGTTATTTAATCAATCATTCAATCATTTCTATGGCATATTGTTTGATTTGTTTAATTTTTTCTCTTTATATTACTATGCTAGGCTGAATTGATTAGTATTTACTTAGAATTGCATGGAACCTAGTTATTGATTGTTTTCTTGTCGTCTCTTGTTTAATGGTGTGCACATTAGGAGTTGGAAAATCAGCAAGGGAAACCTAGACTAGCTTGAATGTCATATAAAACGTGACTTGTTAATTGCTTATATCTTAGGTTAATTAATTGGGCGAGTATTTATTGCATTGGTTAGTTATTAGGTGAGCTTGACAAATCAGATAAGCGTCGTTCACTTAGGTTAGTCTATAGACGTAGGACTGACCATAAATTAGGAATACTTCAGATTACATCAGGCAAGGTCGTGACAATTGGACAACACAATAAGAGATAACTAGGGTGTAATAAGATTTTAGGTAAATACGCTTTTCTTCATATAAGAAGTTCACCACCACTTTACTTTTTCTGTCATTTAATTTTACTGCATTTTAGTTTAATTAGTTGAAACCAACCTCCTCCAATACCCGATATTTTTACTTGCTTTCAATTAAAACATAAAAATACCAAAATAATCTTCCTTCAACCTTTAGGCTTAAACCGTTATATACTTCAAACCTACCTCACTATTCCGATAGAGAATGATCAATCCCCTGATTACACTACAACGGTTAGGTATTCTGCCTAGGAGGATTGTAAAACTTAGTGTGTGGCAATCAGACGCATTAATTTTTTATTCCGTAAGTTGTTCCAAATAAGCTAACATGGCTATGACCTAAATGTATAGCAGTCCCTCTCCCTGATGTACCATGGCATCCTGCCTATTGTTTGACACCAGTGTTGTAATGTTGTCCACCTAAGACTATACCTTGAGACCCTTTGACCTACCTGATCTCTATTTTCTTGAATTGGTTTGACTTGGGACGTCTGAAAACTTTGTGTTTGTCATAGGACCGCGTGGGTCCTTCTTGGAAGAGTGTTGTATGCAAACTAACATGGTCGTTTTCTGCATGCATCTCCCGTGATGATCTTCTTGTAATGTTTATGGCTGGCTGAGGAACCTCATTTTCTGGTATTTGCTGAACCTCCTCTGTGTGAGTGTGATCATTCATCTAGATATGTTCGAGGCGATCATTTTTTACATCCTAAATTTGAGTGGGTTGTTCACCATACATGTTTGTTTAAGAAACTTATGTAAGAAGAAATTTTTTTGGAGTTTTTGTGTGAGAAATGAGTGAACACCGATGAAATTTGTGGCTATTTCGCATCATGTCCCCACGGATGGTGCCATGTTTAGATATGGTTTGTAAATCGAGATTAAGAGGGGATTGTGATGATTGTGTTGTTCGGTTTCCCGTGTTAAATGGTAAGTGTAGAATCGTAGAGGGGGGTGAATACAGTCTTTTCGGCTTCTTCGAAGTTTAAAGACTTCAAGCCTCAAAGATCAATAAGTGGTTATACAACTAATACAACAACTACAATCACAACCAAAGTATATAAAGCATGTAAAGAGACACCACGATATATACTGGTTCAGGATGGGGGGTTTATACCATCCGTACGTCTAATTGCGAATCCACGACACTATACTATTCACTAAGTATAATCCTTTCAGTGGATTACAAACAGTTACAACTTCGCTCCACCGATATGCACTAAGATCGGCGCTCACTAAGAAGAGTTACTCCCCAACGGTATTCCACCCTCGGAAACCACCCTCATGGACTCGTGATTCGAATTAACCATAAAGACCACTAAGACCACAAAGACTTCCCACCGGAAGTATCAAACTCCAACTAGATCCACAATGATCTAGGCTTGGTCACCTCAACACAAGACTTCCCTTACAACCAAATTGAATGAATAAGTGTTTTATTGTTTAATCAAGTCCTAACCTAACCTAGAGACTCGATTCTAATAGAAAGGGTATAGAGAAGAAGACCCTCGACACAATCACAAGAGTGGATTAGGTTCTTGCGATTCTTCCTTTGCAAAGAAGATGTTGTCTTTCAAAGATGTTATGTGAAAGATTAAGAACACAAGATAGAATTAGAGGATTGTGAGAAAAGAAATAACAGAGAAAGAATAATGGCAAGGGGTGAGGAATACAAGAGGCAAGGTTGGGTATTTATAGACCAAGACCAAAAATGAGAAAATATCATCAGAGTCTAGCGCGCTGCTGGCGTGTCGGAGCGCCAGCGACGCACCAGGAGGTCTGGTGTTTTCTATTTTTGGTTTTTGTCTTTTAAATACCCAACCTTGCTAAACCCCCAAATGTACTTCACACATTTAGACCTTTACATTACTCATCCTCAAGGTCTACCAACTCAAATAGCCAATTTGTAAAAATGTTTTGTGAAGTGTTTAAGCCAAACCAATTATCAAAGATGGAAGGCTAGAAGGGATAACTGGATAGGTGATGAAGCGAAAAGTGTACCGCTTTTAAGGGGTCATTTAAGCCTTAAATCGTATTTATTTGATCAAATATTGCCCTAAATCGTTCCTTTTGTCATTTTAGGTACTTTTGAGGAGAAATCTGGAAAAGGAGGCATTTTGGACGTTTTTGGAGCATTAAAGTGAAGAAAACGGCAAAGTCTCAAAAATCGGCTAAAAGTTACTCTTGACGGCGTCAGACTTTACTCTGGACGGCGTCATGCCTTGGCAAGAAAAGTTGGACGTGAAATTTACTCATGACGGGCCAGTGAAAATAGCATGTGAATTCTGACGGCGTCACGCTTTAACTTGATCGAGGGCGTCACGGCTTAAATCATAAGGGGACGGCGTCACGTTCATGGTTCGACGGCGTCAAGCCTTGATAAGCCAGAATGGATTTTGGAAGAGCTAAAGAGGGACGGCGTCAAGAAGGTCATCCGGGAACCCTAAAAGCGGCGAGGTGACGGCGTCACACTCCATAAGGTGACGCCGTCAGATCCAAAAATCTATATATAGTTTTCTAATTTTTTGTCATTAGAGAGAGCTTAGTGTGTGGAATTTTGGGAGAAAACCCTAAGACGATTTTAGCTACTTTTTCAGGGCTTTTTGCCTTGAGATCTTCCATGTTTCATTGAAAGATAAGTTATCAATTAATCATTCAATATGTCTATGTGTTGTTTGATTCTATCTTATTCTTGTCTTTTGTTTAACATGTTAGGCTAAATTTATCTTGTGTTTGCTTAGATCTAATGAAACCTAGCTATTGATTATTGGTTGTTAGTGTGTTATTAGTTGTATTGGATGATTGTTTATCTATGTTAGGCTTAAGAAAACTGGCTAACTTCCTATTCGGTAACTTGCTTGAACGTCTTAAGAAACATGAACCAAACGCGTACTAAAGGTTTTTATGGTTGTATTTAATGCACAAGCGAATTCTAGTGATCCCATGTTAGGAGCTTCCTAGCCGGCTCGACATAGGAGTGAAGTAGGAGCTTGTAGAGTTGGGGAAGTAAGTACGCCACCCCACGAATGGTATTAAGGAATACACCCGTCATCCACGCAACTAATACACACTAATTAACCGGTAAAAGATAGTTAGGGAGTAAGGAAATCTAAGTAAACACATTTCTCTACACATAAGTTTCTCACCACATTTTCATTTCAGTTATTTTATTTTATTGCATTCGTAGTAATTTGGGTTAGTTGACTAGCAACTAATTCCGCCCACTCTTTCAAAACCGAGATTTTACTTGCTTTCATAAAAATATAAAAACATAAAAAAGAATCTTCCTCAACCCTTAGACCTAATTAGAGTAGCCTTTCACACCTAACGAACACTATTCCCTGTGGAGAACGATCAATCCCCCGTACTTACCACTACACTATACTACATCGGTCAGGTACACTGCCTGGTGGGGTTGTAAGCCTCTTGAGATCCCTCGAGAGGTAAAACCTGTTGTAAGGTTACAAAACCACGCAATCAAGTTTTTGGCGCCGCTGCCGGGGAATAGTTATTGTTTAGGTTGAATTTTTATTTCTATTAGGTCTACTCACTAGATTCCTTTCTAGTGAGATTTTTATTTTATTTTTCTAGGATTTCTTTAGTCTATCTAATTTCTTCGTGTCTTTGTTCGTAACCATACCATCCGACATCATGGAAGATGGTAATATCCTTAACCACCACAACCCACCACCACAACAACCACCACCACCTCCTAGAGCCCGTACTTTAGGAGAGTATTCCCGTCCTAGCCACCATGGCTATCGAAACACCATTGAGCTCACTCAAGGAGCCAATATCACCCCCTTGCGATCCGACACCATCCGGTTGGTGCAAAGCGGATGCGCATTCCATGGACTTCGTTCTGAAGATCCTAATCAACATCTCAAGGACTTTCTTAAAATCGTTGATTCTATAGACCTTGATGTTGCCACTCGAGAGACGACCCGATTGCGTCTCTTCCAATTCTCTTTGCGGGACCAAGCTAGTCAGTGGCTAGAACGTCAACCCGCAGGATCCATCACCTCTTGGGATGATCTCACCACTCGTTTCCTTGCTCAGTTTTTCCCACCGGGAAGAACTACTAAGCTAAGGAATGATATCTTGATGTTCCAACAACGTTAAGGCGAAACTCTCTACGAGGCATGGACTCGATTCAAGGACTTACTCCAAAAAGTCCCTCACCATGGCATAGAATTGTGGCTCCAAGTCCAAATCTTCTATGACCATATCAATCTCCCCACGAGGCAAACCATTGACCAAGCGGCCGGTGGCAAGCTACGTGATCTAAGTGCGGAACAATCATGGGCTCTCCTAGAGGATCTTGCTCTTTATGACAACGAAAGTTGGAGTGATCCCCGTGATTTGAATAAAACGGTCAAGGCAATATCTTTGCCTTCTAACAATTCAAGCACTTCTGACCGTAGGATCATAGAACTTGAAGACCAAGTCAAGTTTCTCATGAAATCCTACGAGGCTCCTAAACTTTCAAGCCAAGTGAACAAAATCACTTCTTCATGTGAATTATGTAGTGGTCCCCACGACACTCGTGATTGCATGGAACTCCCCGAACAAGCTTTTGTGGACTACGCATCCTCACGTACCGACGGAGCGGGAGACAAGTGGTACACTTTCAAACCCGAGCCAAACCATTACGGTGATTCATACAACCCCTCATGGAGAAATCACCCGAACCTTAGGTGGAAACAAAACCAAAACACACAACAAACCAATTCTTCCAACCCACCTAATCATTTTCAATCAAGCGGTTCCAACTCGAACCGTACTTTCAACAACAATCCTTCCGGCAATGGTAGTACCAATCATCTTGAAGGATTGATGTCCCAATTTATGGCATCTCAAGAAGCTCGGATAGCTAGATTCGAGACCGAATTCAATCAACAACAAACGGAGATGACCAATAAAATTGACAACTTGTTGAAAGCTCTCCATAACCAAGTGTTATCACCTCCACATAAGGACGCTAGGAACACAAATAGCGGACCCCAAGTAAAAGACCCCTCTTCATCCAAACACGTCCACTTTGTCAACATTGTCACTATTAAACCAATTGATAGGAATGAGGATAATAGTGAACCTAAGGATGAGGATAGGAAAGTCGAGGTTGATAAGGAAGTTAGGACAAGTGAGATTGAAGAAGTAGATGATGATGAGGACTACTTCAATAGGCTACCCACTAAGGAAGAGCGTGCATATCATACAAACTTATTCGATGACCCCGAGACACCATACTTCCTAGGTAGACCAATCATAGAAATAGGTGACCCTTCTAATCTCAACATACCATGCAACATCGGACATCTACATGTGTGGAAAGCTTACATCGACCTTAGATCGCCCATAAACATCATGACTAGAGCCCACTACAACTTGATAATGAAAAATCAACTTGGGTATAGGATGCTCCCTGACAAGGGTTGGATGAGTAACTTCACGGGAAGAGTTAAGGGATTACCGGTTTATGTAGGAAACTTCACCTATGTCACCGACTTTGTAATTGTAGAAGATATCCGCCCAATAGTCGATGCATCCCTGACTCAAGTGGTTTTTGGAAAACCATTTGTTGAGGTCTCTAGAATGACTTATGAACCTTCCTTAGGGATAGTTAGATTTAAGGATGAGACCGATGAAGTAAGCTACCAAATGCCATATAAGATAGAACAATTCCAACACTTGTCAAATGTTGAGAAGGAGCTCAAGCAAGCGGTCTACTATAGGAATGATGAGGATAGAAGTAAAGGAGTAGACTATGTTATGGAAAGGATATTCGGTTTCTACAAGGATTGTTTGAAATTAGGACCGGAATATAAAACCTGGAAGGAGGATGGCCTAGGAACCGTGACCGATGATGGAGTCACGTAATGTACGTGACTTTGAGTCTAGCTACAAGACTCGTTAATAAAGAAAAGCGCTTCTTGGGAGGCAACCCAAGCTTTATTTTATTTATTTGCTTTGTGTGTTTATTTGTTTGTTTGTTTGTTTTTATTTGTTTCCGTATGTGTGTTTAATTTTTATTATTATTGATTCATGTTAAAAACTAATTTGTGAAAATGCTTTATGTTGTTTTTAACTTCGTCTTAACTACATATAAAGGTATTTTGCAAAAGATAAGTGTAAGGGAAATCTAAATCGGTTTATTAGAACACAAATTAACATGAATCGTAATAATAATAAATTAGCATACATATTAGTATTTGTTTGAGTCAAATGCTTGTATCGAGTCATAATGATGTTTTGCAGGATTTCCAGGAAGTAAGGTAAAGGTTTTTCCAGAAATTTTCCGGAAACTTAAAATGAAAATTTTTGTCAGGTCATTTCTGACGGCGTCAGGGGTTATAACCTGACGGCGTCAGATTTAATTTCCAGAAATTTTTGAAAGTTTTGTTTTCATAAAAAGTTTTTATTAAAATCTCCAACTTATAATCTCCAGGAATCTGCAAAATTATCATTCCACAAGCATTATATCCTTATATATAGATTTTTCCCGCCGATGTTATGCAGGTTTTCGTGTTTGTTTTCTCAGGTTTAACAGGTTATTTTGGACAAGGAGATGTTTATGGAATCAAGCTTATGGCGATGCATTAGTCATGGAGTTTCAACATTCTCTTTGGAGGAAGATTTAACCGTGTAATTTCATTATCCACCGAGCGAATCAGGGGAGTATTTGATTTCATTCTTTTACTTTTTTCTTTTACATCTTGTTACTTGAACATTGGGGACAATGTTCATCTTAAGTGTAAGGGGGGTAAAAGTACGATTTTAGAGAATACAATTGCGCTTGATTTTTGTTTGTTTGATGGTAGATGTGTAATAAAACTGAGAGAAATACTTGTTAAGGTAATTTTAGTGCCAAATTTAAAATTTTTTACAACATTTAGGAGTGAAACTTTAGTTCTAATAAGCGTCTCATGGATAGGAATTATATGACTAGCACAAAAGCCGTACCACTAAAAAAATTTCCACCCCAAATATGTGAGGTTCGCCCCTAGAATTGGTAGGAAAAGCATTTATGCTATGATGTGTGTACCGGTAGCACTTAGCTTCTAGAACTTGCGTTAGGACCATTCCGAGGCCACAAGTGAGACTACATTCGTGTAGTTAGATTTACTACATGATAAGAGGCATTAGGATTAACCCATTGTTTTACACTTGTGTTTTTGTTATAATTACATTGGCTACATTGGTCAAGTAATTCTCCCACACCCTTTGCGTTGTACTCATTTTTAGTACACGATACCCCTAGTACACCCCTCAGAGCCTATCTTTTCGTTTCAACCTTTAAGCATTTTACTTAAAGGAAGAATTTGTTTACACCCCACTTAAATGTACACCCAAATCGCCTTAGCCTACCTTGTATGCACTCATTTTTAGTGCATTATTGTTACAACATTTGTTTAAACCCAAGTTAATTATCTAGTTGATTACATGGTTGCTAAGTCGAGTCATATCCTTGTACATATTGTTTTGGGACGATTGGGACTCATGGGTAAAGTACTAGTGTAATGGAATAATGGGGAAGAACATCATTTATTACCCCCATATGTGCTAAATATTTTAAAAGTACTCCAAGTTTTTCAATTATCTTAATTCGAGTCATTAGATTAGTATTTGTAAAGTTATGTAAAAATTCAAGTGTAAGGGGAATGCAATGCCCCTATGATGTATTATTTTGGATGGTAGGGTAAAAGTGTATGCAAAAAAAAAAAAAAAAAAAAAAAAAAAAAAAAAAAAAAAAAATAAAAATCAAGAAAAATACAAAAAAAATGAGAAAAAGAAAAATAGAAAAAACATACGGACTACCATCCCGTTTCATTTTATGTTTGTTTTATGTTTTTGTTATTTTGTTATTTCGTTTCTAGCTTAAGATCGAGTCTAGTCTTGGCTTAGCAACATTGTATAGTACATGTTTTCCTTTTCCAACAAAACCGTGTTTTCCTTTTCCCTACACCTAACGTTATAACCCATTTAAAAGCCCTCTTTGATAGTTTATCTTAGGTGCTTACGCCTAGTGGAGGAGGTTTTCGATCCTTTCCCAAGCCTATGGTAATCTATTTGCTATGACAGGTAGTGAGAGATATTATCCGTTTTCATTTATGAGATTTATTTTGATGACACTTGAGAGATGTGAGTATCTAAACACTACTTGTGAGGTGCTAGTTTGTAATCTCCGTGCTTATTATGATTGAAGTGGAACGATTATTTGTTGTAATTACTTTTATGTTTGCATTAAATGACCCCTAACTTGTATTTTAATTAGGATAAAAGCACATTTGCTTGAGGACAAGCAAATCTCAAGTGTAAGGGTATTTGATGAAGCGAAAAGTGTACCGCTTTTAAGGGGTCATTTAAGCCTTAAATCGTATTTATTTGATCAAATATTGCCCTAAATCGTTCCTTTTGTCATTTTAGGTACTTTTGAGGAGAAATCTGGAAAAGGAGGCATTTTGGACGTTTTTGGAGCATTAAAGTGAAGAAAACGGCAAAGTCTCAAAAATCGGCTAAAAGTTACTCTTGACGGCGTCAGACTTTACTCTGGACGGCGTCATGCCTTGGCAAGAAAAGTTGGACGTGAAATTTACTCATGACGGGCCAGTGAAAATAGCATGTGAATTCTGACGGCGTCACGCTTTAACTTGATCGAGGGCGTCACGGCTTAAATCATAAGGGGACGGCGTCACGTTCATGGTTCGACGGCGTCAAGCCTTGATAAGCCAGAATGGATTTTGGAAGAGCTAAAGAGGGACGGCGTCAAGAAGGTCATCCGGGAACCCTAAAAGCGGCGAGGTGACGGCGTCACACTCCATAAGGTGACGCCGTCAGATCCAAAAATCTATATATAGTTTTCTAATTTTTTGTCATTAGAGAGAGCTTAGTGTGTGGAATTTTGGGAGAAAACCCTAAGACGATTTTAGCTACTTTTTCAGGGCTTTTTGCCTTGAGATCTTCCATGTTTCATTGAAAGATAAGTTATCAATTAATCATTCAATATGTCTATGTGTTGTTTGATTCTATCTTATTCTTGTCTTTTGTTTAACATGTTAGGCTAAATTTATCTTGTGTTTGCTTAGATCTAATGAAACCTAGCTATTGATTATTGGTTGTTAGTGTGTTATTAGTTGTATTGGATGATTGTTTATCTATGTTAGGCTTAAGAAAACTGGCTAACTTCCTATTCGGTAACTTGCTTGAACGTCTTAAGAAACATGAACCAAACGCGTACTAAAGGTTTTTATGGTTGTATTTAATGCACAAGCGAATTCTAGTGATCCCATGTTAGGAGCTTCCTAGCCGGCTCGACATAGGAGTGAAGTAGGAGCTTGTAGAGTTGGGGAAGTAAGTACGCCACCCCACGAATGGTATTAAGGAATACACCCGTCATCCACGCAACTAATACACACTAATTAACCGGTAAAAGATAGTTAGGGAGTAAGGAAATCTAAGTAAACACATTTCTCTACACATAAGTTTCTCACCACATTTTCATTTCAGTTATTTTATTTTATTGCATTCGTAGTAATTTGGGTTAGTTGACTAGCAACTAATTCCGCCCACTCTTTCAAAACCGAGATTTTACTTGCTTTCATAAAAATATAAAAACATAAAAAAGAATCTTCCTCAACCCTTAGACCTAATTAGAGTAGCCTTTCACACCTAACGAACACTATTCCCTGTGGAGAACGATCAATCCCCCGTACTTACCACTACACTATACTACATCGGTCAGGTACACTGCCTGGTGGGGTTGTAAGCCTCTTGAGATCCCTCGAGAGGTAAAACCTGTTGTAAGGTTACAAAACCACGCAATCAATAGGGGTAGTTTGGGTATTCCTCACTCGGCATAGAGAGAAGAGAAGAATATGCCAAGGGAATATTCCTTTTCTTGGAAAGGAAATGTGGATGTTAGAGAGGGAAGATTTGAATTTGAAATTCAAATGTATGAGAGGGAAGAGAGACTGAGGTTGGGTTAAGGTGAACCATGGTTGAATAAGATGAGAAGGCATGGTTAGGTTAAGAGGATATCCAAGGGAATATTCCAAACTTGGAGAGGAGGATGAGATGGAGGGTTGAGATGAGTTTGGATGAGTTGGAGTTGATGTGATGGAAGAGAGCCTAAGTTTGAAATTCAAATTCGAAATATAGTTATTAGAGTGTGAGAGAGTGAAGAGATAAAGTTGAGTTGGCATGTATAAGAAGGATGTGATGGGGAGCCTATGTTAGGAATTCAAATTTCAATTGAGAAGAGGTAGAGAGTGGGGGATGTTGTATGTGTGGGAGTGAGTTATATGTGTGTAAGAGTGAGTTGGATGAGGATGAGATGTTGAAGTGATGGGGAGCCTTTGGCTTGGATTCAAAATTTGAATATTGAATGTAGGAGAGTAGGAGGTAGTTTGTGGTGAAGGTTTATTTGTGTTTGAAATTGATGGTTGGATGAAGAGGGTGATATGGTGGAGAAATCCTAGTTGTTAGATTGGAATGTTGAGAAGGGAATGTTTGGAAGATATGCTGTGGGTATGTAGGAGACAAAAAGAACATGGAAGTACTAAAGGTGTAAGGGAATACTAAGAGAATGTTTGAGATAAGATTTGGGAGGATTTTGAAATGCTTGGAAGATTAGTTTGGTGTAGAGAATAATCAAAGGATTGATTATGGCTTAATCACAATGTCATTAAGAAAGGAAAGAGTTGACAAAGGTGATTATGGGTTAAGAAAATCAAAAGTTACTTATAATCTCAAGTAACTCAACGTCGAGTATTCATAATCTCATAGTACGTGAATTTCCACGACTCGACGTAATCAATAATCATCTTGATGCATACAAGCTAAGTGCTTTGCATCATTGTAAAGCATATCCTATAACGGGAAAGGATGCGTTTATGCAAAGGGACCTTTGACTTAGTTTGACCAATAAGGGAGTAAACTCGTTACGTGATTAGATAAGACGTAAACACAGCTTATGGCCATATGAATACTTTCACTTGATGTCACGTGAAATATATAAGCTCCCTAGGTTTAGAAAATCCTTTGCTAGGGTCGTTTATCAAAATACTTGAGTTGACGTGTTTCCAAAAATGGGAGGTTGTAAACTTATATCCCTCTAATTCTAAAACTCGTTTCGAGTGATCCCAATGAAGCACATAACATATTCATACCTGTATTGAAAGATCCAAAGTTGTTGGGTAAGGGGAAAGCCGACTTTCAAAATTTGTCCTGACCAATACAGTGGGCTGGCGCGTCGCTAGCGTGTCAGAGCGCCGGCAGCTTGTCAGGCCCAATTCTTGGGTCGGGAAGATTTTTGCTAACGTTTGTGATTTTATGTGTTTTGAAGGTTTATTTGTCATCATTAAAACATAAGGATATCTAACTAATGCGGTCCCAACAATCTCCCCCTTTTTGATGATGACAAATAAATTCCGACAGCAAATAAAATTGCAAATAGCGAAGATTAAAAACTCCCTTTGGTGTGGCTTGCATCTTGACCTTTGCCTTGTAATTTGGTGAAGCCTTGATAAGCCTTGATCTTTATCTTGAATTGGTCTTCACACTTTGCTTTCATTCTCCGCCTTTTATCGAATCAAAAAAGGAGGGAATCACTTGGACTTTATCTTTAAACATAACTTGAGCTTTATTTCCTCGATAACATGCTCCCCCCAGTTCCAAGTTCCCCTTATATCGTTGCTCCACCTTGTTCCAAGGTGGGGATCCATGGGTCAAGAGCCACACCTTTGCGGTGTCCTAACTACACAAGAGAAAACAAACAACCAACAAATAAAACAATCCTCACATGTGGATGTCCAAAATGGGTATACAACATGGGTTCGTTCATGACACTTATAAAGCTTACGCATATATCAAAGAGAACACATAAGAAAACAGCCATTCAACATAGCAACGATAATATGGTCATAGTACATAACAAGCAACAAACCACGCATTAAATATTGTTCACCAAACAAAAGTCCAAAATGTTCTTATGCAACACACACCAAACATAAAGTCTTAGGAGATCATAGAGTACTAAACACAAAGTTTACAAGTTATACATCATCAAAGATCCTTGCACGACATATAGGTCGCCCATTTAGTAATGAAGTTCTTCAACACTTCAAATTTTGACCAAATTTCTCGGTGTTGACACTTCACGGATTGGTAGGTTTTGAAGGCAATAGGCTCACTATCCAGTAGAGAAGCAACATCCACTCGCTCTTCATCATCACTTATGATCTCCTCAGAAGCATTCCTTCCAAGTCTGTTCATCAAACATTTCATTAACCATATGTTCCATTCTACTGATTGGATCCATAGCGAGTTGTTGAGATGTGGATGCACTAAACTCTAGAAAATCAATATCGACATCGGTGTTGTTAAGGCTCTCAGATTTGAAGTTGGTGAATACCAATCCTACGACCTCACAATCGGGCCAGTGAGTAGCATGCTCTGGGTGTTCGTTTTGAATATGCTCAAAAAGTGTTGTGAGAAGGCGACTAGAAGGAATCAATCTCTTATTTCCACTTAATTTGTCCATCCTTTTTGCCGTGTGATAGGAAAAGTTGAAGGGTGTTCAGGTTTCAATGCAATAGAGCATATATCCAACCATGATAGAGATGTTACTTTTGGACCCGGTTTTCACAAACACATTTGTAGTCAAAACATATTCCCATGTTCGAAGCTTTTTACGGATGTGTGAGCGAGGCCAATGAAAGTCCGCTTTGTTATGACATTGAAATTAAGGTTTGAAGATCGTGTTTTGGACTTGAACTTCATTGATTCTTTCCTTTTCGGTGGGATGGTAGATCCGATATTTTTTGAATTCTTTGGTTTTGGTTGAGGCGGTTGAAATCATGATTCCTTGCGAAGATATACCAAGTACATCACCAAGCTTCTCCAAACTCCATGTGTAGTCGTAACCATACTGTTGGTCTGGTTTAACTTGAGCAACTCTTGAACTAACGAAATAAACACAAACACGTGCCATTTGGACATAGAAAGTATAACGAGTTTATGATTCATGATATGCGGAATTACAAGGTTACTCAAGAACCCACTTAGACACACTAATAAACTTAGTTGGCTTTTCAATGAGGATATTTGAAGACGGGTATCCACGATGAGAGACAAATTAAGAGATACTTAGAAGCAAGCTAGGCTTGGCTTCTAAGTGTGTTGAGAATTCTAACACTCTAACTATGTTGTGGAACTCTCACTTCTTACTCTCTATTAAATGCGCACATTCTTCTTTGGTTGCGACGGGTTTATATAGCGGTGAGATTACTGTTGCTTCATGTGGGAAGAGTGATCTTGCCAACTGTTCATAGATAGGCACGTGCCTAGACATCTAGCCTTGATGACCTTTTGGTTTACCAGAGTTGATGGCACCAAGCTCCCATGAGCTTCTTTTGTGTCTTAGGAAGGAACAAACTTTATCTTCCCAAGAGGTTTCCTGCTTAAACTCTATAATCTTCACCTAAACTTCTTAGTCTTTGATCAGAGAGCTGATAGATCATCAAGGTATTGCTGCCCTTGATGATCCCCTGTTCCTGAGCTAGAGTTTTGTTGTACATACTGGCTGATGAGCACTTAGTAAGTTTGCAAGAACTCTTTGACAATGTCTGAGGCATGAACTACTACTGTTGATGTTCAGTGAGTGTGTCTTCTTGTAAGATACTCTAAATCATAACACAAACACAAGATTAATGCTAGCTTGATTTCTAGATAGAGAAAGAGAAGAGTTGGGAACCTTTAGAGAGAGAAACTAGAGAATATTAGATTAGGGAAATGAAAAGGTCCAACCCTTCCCACACTTGGGAAGGGGTATTTATACAACTAGCTATGTTGCCCCACGTGGGCCGTAGAGTGAGCTGACAGTGGGTAAAGACCCGACCCAACTCCACAAATATTAATATAGATAAACTAATACTAATAATACTAATAATCCTACGAGCTACATAAATGCTAAATAGATATTCGGGGTGACCGAGTCTTTATATGAATAGTTATATTCCTAACAATCTCCCTCTAAGGGAGGTCACCCCAGAAATTACATTTTGAATTCTAGAATTCTATCATATGAATATGACTTCCTAGCTCGTAGTTCTTGATTATTCAAAGTCATTAATCTTTGTGCATTTAGTAGTGAACTTTTGATGACTGATCTTTTGTCTTGGATGATCTTTGAGGATTCGTTGAGGTCGTCATCCAACATATGTCTTCAATTCATCTTGTTGCAGCATAATCTCCATGTGAAGTTGTGATCTTTGAGCATTCTTTGAGATCATCAGCCACCGTAAATCTCCAAGTTCATCCGTTGTGGTACGATTGCCTCCATGTAATTTGTTGTGACCTTTGGACTGCATGCTCACAATTTTATGGATCATGATAACTATCATCAGAGTTGCGGAAGCTGTGTTGTAGGTCTTTAATCTATCATGATTTCTTTGATAATGATTTGTAAGTGTGAGCATGAAGTGTGGATTGACACATCTCTACTAGAATCAGGAACCACCATCACCATCTTTATTTGAATCTGAAATAAAACAGTTAGCAATAAAGTTGGAGAACGAATATGGCTTTGTCATTCGCTCGATTTGGTTGGATTAACCTTCGGTTCTGTGAGAACCGACCTGTGATCAGGTAGACTTCCCTTTAAGGAGAATTCTCCTTGACAGGAATTTCTAGCTTGTTGTATAGACTCATCCAACGAATTAACATTGGAATCGTCATACCAAGCATGTTCTCATACCGGAATTTCTCAAAGCAGACAGCACGGTAGCGTGAATCAGTGAATTGAATACCCACCGATTGATGAGAAATTGATTAGAAAAATCACCCGCGTGTCACTGGATAAACATTTTATGCAACACGACGAGAGTTTTATAAGTTAAATCACATTTTCATCATAAACACTTCTGTTTGAAAATTTACACAATCAATGTGCTGGAAACTCAGTTGGTGAGCACAATGAAAGGTTTTCCAAAAGCATCCGTCAATCCTTTTCCTGGAACAAGTTTGATTCAAATGTGAATCGCCCTATCGTTTCTTTCCAGTTGTCACTAGTTTGATCCATGAAGGATCTCACATGTCGCCAACCAAGAGCTTGTATGATGTTGGCTCTAGAAGGATTTCCATCTTCATTGTGAATACTTTCGTATCACTCGGATGTTTTGGCAATACCATAGGGATAATGTGTAGGACTCTTAATATATGTTTTCTAACTTTTTATGGTGTATGAAACAGCAAGCATATTGGAAATGTGTCATAATGAGATTTATGGATGATCTCTTGGCTCTAGACTCAATAGTGCGTTTTGATTTAGTGATCGGAGGCTGGAGAAGACTGCCACATTTTCAATTTCGTCTAACTCGGAGTGAGAGAGACGATAGAAATGTATTTATCTTCGTGACAAATGAAACAAGAGACCTTTGATGGACCTTGAGTGGCTAGGGAGGGTTGTGCAGCGTATCACTGGGTCCATGATACTTGTCTTCAATGTCAGCAATCAACTAAGTGATTCTGACATCATATGTATTGACCCGGTTTCTGCCTAGAGTGTAAGGAGGGCTTCTTTCTTTTCACCCTTTATCTTTACATTTCTTTTTCATTCTTCAACCCCTTCAGCGCTTACCGAGACTTCACCACTAGTACCTTTTTGGGTTTGTTCCAGTACTAGTTCCATTTCAGTCGGCACTCTTCCCTTATTCACTTTTCTCCTTTTTAATCATTCCCAAGGACTTCTATTCTAACTAGAGGATTGTCCCTGGGAAGATCCCTCCGGTTCTGGCTGGATCATGGGAACTGATACCTAACCTTACCATCCTTATAATTCCAGTACATTAAGTAACATGGTCGGTCTTTGGTATTCTTTCACAATTGCGATCACAAATCATTCGCTCCCCCTCAATATGTGCATCGATATACGAAAGAGTTTAGCACATATAAGAGAGCCTACACTTGAGTTCAAAAGATCACATTTTATCAGTTTTCATATTTATATCACATTCTCTCCCCCGATCAAAAATTTCAAACCTTTTGAGATTTTTGATCCCAATTGATTTAAATAAGTTAGAAAATGTGGGAGAAAATGTGGTCTGGTTTAATATATGCTGATAATGAAATGATACACTGCTCCCCCTTAATTTATGAGAGAGATTCACTACTTATTAAGTACAAGATAATTGTTATGACACAAATAATATTGACCTTTTTACGTAGACGATGTGATCATCCGCTTCTCTGAGGGAGTCAGTAGTCAACATCAATTATCCATCCACCGACAAAAATTTCCCAAGTATTGTAGATCCCCACTTGGAGAGACCAGAATATGTAATGCTTTGTTGAAATGAAGGTGGTGGTGGTGGTGAAGACATTGTTGTTGTTGTTGCTGCTGATGTTGTTGTTGTGCAAAATTCAGAGCCACTCAATAGAGTTTGAACATCTGATCAAACGGTTAGAGCGGGAACTGGCATATTCATATTGGCCATGGAATCTGCATACGAATATCAACACAGATATACATACATACAGATTCACTTTTCATTAATAGCTACCACGTAGCAGCTTGCCAACTCATAATACCATATTCATCTCATAATCAAACCACAGTCAGGAAATACATCAAACTGCTATCTAGCATGAAGAGCAACCAGCATTCATGAACATGGCAATTAACTCATATTTCAACATTCAACTCAGGAGCTTAGGGACAAGATTCTAACATGATAGCTACATACCTAAACATATCTTGAATGCACATGCACTGAATCATCAACAATTAAGCAGCTATCGACTAACAAAAATCAATCAACATTTGAAACTCATTCAATCAGATCATAAAAATGCCAGTGGAGTATTAAAGAACATCAAGCACAATGGGTTTTCTAACTCCTTTTAGATTTTGGTTTTTAAAGTATTTAGGGGATTAAACGAGGATTCCAGAGTGACACAAATGAACCTTATAGTTACATAAAGCTAGGATACTATAAGCAAATTGCACATAATGCCCTAATCTTTCAATTCATAAGTTCCTCTTCAACAAATACCCCATTAACTACAAAACCTTTTCTAACAATTATGAGATAACCAAGAAACCCGTTTGATGATATAAAATTTGAATCACTCTCCCCCTCAATCAATGACCCGTATTCTAGTTAAAGAGCTGTAGTCATTGATTGAGTGACAAATTTTATGCACAATCCAAGTCTGAAAGAATTTTCAGAAGAATCATGGAAGGAAAATTATTTTCATACAAAGAAGATTTCTCTTCGTTTACAAGAAATGACGCACTGAAACGTACATCAAATCGGGAAGACATGGATATCAAGTAATCCATGCCCGGGTGAACGTCACCCATTGGGAGGAACAACCGTCTTTTTGGCGACGTGCTTTCCCTATTTTGAAACGCGGGTTGCTATCTAAAGTAATAGCAAGCCATCATGACATGTTTTAACAATTCATTTTAACTTCTGCTCGAGCTTCATTTAAAGTCCCGTGTCATTATTGAATGACATTTCTAAAATCGTAAATGTTATCGATAAACAGAAGACATGCCTAGAGGATACTATTTTTGGTATTTTCTATTTTTCTGATTTTCGTGGTTTTTCTTGGTTTTAATAGTTTTCTATTTACATTTTGTTGGTTTTATAATTTTCTATTTACAATTTCATTTAAGATACGTACAAAATATATTATTCAATTTAAGAAAATGTTGACATGAATACCGAAATAAGGATATCGTTCTGTACGTTGTAGAAGTCAGTAGTCAACATCTCTTAAACTTTCACCACCAAAGCTTTCGAGGCTCCTGAATAATCGTCTGAACTTGAGCCTTCTCAATTGTGAAGCTTTGATAGCTTCCCCACAAACCGAAAATCTTCTTTTGAGCAGTTTCAAAGCCCTCTTTCAAGCTTACATAAGGTAAGTGTACAGCGGAAACCGTAGCAAACCACATCAAATATTGCTGCTCCTTTTAAGAATAATCATCGTGATTCACCGTTCAGGGGATCATCAAATAGATCAGCAGTGTATCATCTCACACTTGAATAATTCTTCTCACATTTCTTCCTGCTAAAGTCTTAAGTAATGCATACCAAAAGTATCCAGAAACCACTTCCCCCAAGTAGTTGAAGTCATGTAATCAGTCTCATTGTATGAAGCCCAAAAACCCGAAGCACACACTCAATCCCATAAATGAAGACGAAAACGTAACATCAAGATCAATTAAGACCCGAAAATCCCCTTTTTTCCCTTCAGGAAATTGCCATTGTGAACCTCTTTTATCATCAGAAACTGTTTCTTACATCTCTTCCACTACATAGTTGGAATAATACACCAAAAGCCACCAGTTAAGACACTGATTTTCTCTGCGGTCATGACATTTGTCTTCCCGGAATAACTTCAACTAAGAAGAAGTATAAAGTTCATCACATGTACTCGTTGTGCATTCTGATGTATTTATCCTTCCCCCTTGCTGGTTTTTATACCTCATAATCAGCAACACATTTTACGCACATATACTTGAAATCTTGTGAGAAGAACAAACTTGGCTCAAATGGATCCTGTGAGAATCAATAGCTGCCGAAACGCTCTCTGACTATCTTTATCAACCCTTATGTTCTGTCGGCTATTGCTGTGACTACTTGGTGAAGTAAACCCGATATACCAAAATTGAAACTGACGAAGAATTCCCCAAATTTGTTACTTAAGCTTGCAATGTTGTTGATTGAAGAACGATGCAGAAGAAAACCCCTAAGTACCCTTATACACTCAACTAAGAGCCAAAGCAAGTACAACACCTCTTGAGAATATCCACATCTGCATCTGCGTGTGACACTGAGCACTACAATGTAACTCCTTGATGTCATAGCTATAACCCGTGAGTACTACAATGTAATTCCTTACATCGGGTATAACTAGATAATCCAAGTCCCAATCATACACTTTATAAGTTCAAGCAAGTCATCAATCGATAGATGAAGTCTCGATGATCAAATAAGTAGAAGCCTTCGTGGAACCCACTTCAATCTCAAATAAGGGATGCCAAATAAACTCCGTGATCACTTAACATTCTATGTCCAAACTCTTAGCCATTTTTTTTGACGTTTTAGCCAAAATTTTCCTTTATGCTCTTGTGTTTGATTTACAGAATGCACATTGGAAGGAACAACAATCCATGAATAAGGAGATTCTTCAGAACCTGGTTCTGGGAAAGGAATACCCAAGAACGGATCATTATTCAAGCGTGAAGCTTCAATATGAGAGTCATTATCAACACCTTGAGGAATAAGTGGAACATTAGGTGTTGAAGGAGAGTCGTATGACCATTTCTCAAATCTCAATCAACATGTAGTTTATTCACCCTTATCCCCCTCAAAAATTGCATATGACTGCCAACTGCCATTTTTGATTGAACGAGTGAATAAGTATATACTCCAATGTACGTTGATCTACTGTTCACATTTCTCCCCCTCAAAAATTGCATTTGAGGTTGCCATTTTTGAATGAGTGAATAAAAATCCAAACTAATGAAAGTAGATCCACTTGATGACTGAACGAGCATGGAACAAGTATGAAGCTTGTTGATGAGAATAGTCAGAAATAAGAAGATTTTTCTTCTTTCAAAGATAAAGCGCACTCAAGCATACGCCTTTCTTTTCATAAAGGAACGGAGCCTGGAGTGTTGTCTGCAGACACCATTATGTTGACATTGAGACCCGAGGCTTGAACTTCTGCGTCCAAACTTCATTTGTTGTTGAAGATCGAGGCCTGAACTGACGTGAACAGACGTCATAGTTGATGAGGAACGAGGCTTGAACTGATGAGTTCAAACGTCATTGTCATTGATTATTCATCAAGCTTGAATTGCTTGAACCCCTACTTCATGAGATACCAATCTTTTCGGCACCTAAACTCTAATTCTTTCCTTAATATGAGTGAACGATGTACCTGCACTTAAGTAAAGACTACCTGCACTGATATTAAGAGTTTGTTTACATTTATATGGGTTAGTGATATCCGCATCTAGACCATTTGGGGTTTCATTGTCAACCTTGGTTTTGTACTTTTTGAACATCTTTCTAATAGGTTGTGAAAACGTAGAGGGGGGGGGGGTGAATACGTTACTATTTTAAAATCTTAAAACTTGTTGTATCAAATATCCGTTTAAGCTTGTTGTAATATGAAAGATGTTACGTTTAGTTTATGACTAGCATATACTTAAGCAAGTTGTCAAACAAATATCACAACACAAACAAACATCTAAAGCAAACATAAAAGTAAAGAGATAAGTAAAAGAAAGCGCAAACCGAACACGATAATTTATAGTGGTTCGGTCACAGAGCTCCTCTCCGCCCTACTCCACTCCCCGAGTACCCAACTCGAGAACTACTTCACTAGATCAACAAGCTCCCTTCTCGGCGGAGAAAACCTTACACACGTCGCTTACACTTTTTCTGGTACAAAGCTAAATACCGAGTTCTAGTTCGAGGTAGAACCAACCTAACGTCGCCTATACAATTTCCGATAGTAAGCTAGATGTTGAGTTCTTTACAAGGGTACAACCACTCCCGTTGGTTCTTTCACAAGGGTACAACCACTCCCGTTATGTTTTATGGCCCAACATAGAAACCTTTTGTTTTATGGCACAAACACATAAACCATCTAATCTAGTATGAATAGATTACAATGATGATCCATGACATAAATGGGTCATGGATATGAATGGCTAATCTAAATGAACTTTCGTTGATAGGAAACCTTCAATGGATGAAGATCACGAGCTCCCTAAACTAGTTGTGATGGATCTTCATATATGCATATGGAATCTACATGAACTTCTTGAATAAGAAGTCTTCAATCATTGAGGATGTCAAGGGCTCTTGAATCTTCATATGTTGGAATGCTATGATGGATAATGACTTCAAGATCTTCTAACCTTCTTGGTGGATCAGGAAGTATGCTATGGATAATGACTCATGATCTTGAGCTTGCTTCTCAAGATCATTAACAGTGTATGCTTACAACATAATGAAAGTTAGTAACATTATGATCATTATGTAAAGGATGATTAATGTATGAATCTACATGGTTTGCTACTGATCGAAGTGTGTCAAATGATAAAGAGAATGTGTGTTCTAGTTGCTTTAAACAATGGGTAAAAAATGGGCTACTATTTATAGGCAAAATGTAAAAGAAACCATGGATTTGATAAAAGGGATCCGCCGGGATCCGTCCTTTATACCAAAGGGATCCGCCGGATCCGCCGGACCAGACAGCTAACAAATCTTTCCATATCTTACCATATCTTGCCATATCTTCCAAAGTCATCTATGTTGCTTCAAGATCATTACAAAATATCTTTCTAAATCTACAAGATTTGTCAATGATGTATGCCATGATGTCATGTATATATATTTCCATTTTAGGATTTACAATGTAAATACTACAAATGTGTATATGTTTGTAACATGTAACCTAGTGATCATGTAGCATGTATATATAAGCTTAGCTTAACTAATATATGTTAACCAATATGTATCATGTTAGTTTGACACCTAAAGTGTATTTATCCTATTAAACTTAGAAAACATGATGTACAAGTAAGAATACTTGTATATGCAAAATGTGAAATGAGGTTCTAAGTAGAATGGTAAACCTTTTTAAAATACTTAATGACCTAGCCGTATTTTAAACATTCTAAATGGTTTGTTAAGGGTTTGATCATAATGCCACATAACAAACATGTACGAACCTGTGTTGTATCATACGAGGACTCGAGAGGTGTTGAATGTATGTTGAGACAAGATATGATTACAAGTAACTTGTACATTTTACGTTATGTATCAAGTTACATATTTTTCATCAATCAAAACAAACGAGACAACTTGCACTAACAATCTCCCCAACGAGACTGCTTGCACTAACAATCTCCCCCTTTTTGATAATGACAAAATATGTAAATGTGATAGAAAGTAAAATGTAAAAAGTTACTTGTGTCCGTAATTACTTACTTTCTCCTTGTGTCCGTAATTACTTACTTTCTCTGTTTACACCTTTCTCCCCCTTTTGTCGAAACAAAAATGGTGTGTCCTTGGAGTTAACTTCATTTCTCCCCAAAATGGCGAGCTTGTATCATCCCTAGTGAAGTTAAATAGACTACTCCAATCTCCTATGGTTGTTGCGTTCCCTAGGTTGTTAGCGGATCCATGGATCAAATTAAGACTCTTAACGTGGGTAAGCAATGTTGGACTATGTTGACCTATCTCCACCTTTTTGTCGAAACACAAAAGTGTGTCGAAAAATGAGAATTCTTAAGAATGTGTACATGCTCCCCCTTGGCTATAGCTCCCCCTTAATCAATACTCCCCGTTGCTAGGGTACCGACGTATATGATCCAAGGATGAAGAATCCTACAAAATAAAGGTTAGTATAAAACAATATTTGTCCAAGGACAAGTATGTGATATACACCAATGCGTATATTTGATGCATCCTAAAAAATGCTTGACGAAAACTCCCCTTGCTCTAGGGCGTGAAGATGAACCTACAAAACAAAAGATTAGTGCACTAGAAGCTATGTCTTAAGACAGATGTGTCATATATGACCAATGTGTATAGACGATGCAAATGCTTGATAGATGTTCCTCCTATGTCAAGAAGCACCTACAACAAAAGAAGGAAAATAATAGATGCAAACTTCATCCTTAGATGAGTATGCTATATACGATCGAGCGTATATGATGATGAACCTACAATGAAAAGATTAGTGCAATATATTTTATCTCAAAGAAAAATATGATGCAACATATCAATAATCTAATCACAAGCAACTTAAGTCAGAGAACTATGATTATTTGGCAAACCATGTCATACCAATTGTGATATTGTAATTATCTAGTAAACCATATTATAAAGTGTGTAATCTTCTAATAAGAATTACAATCACAAGAATATAATAAAATTCTACAAAACAATGCCTATGAGGAGGATATGAGTGATGCTATTGTTGGTGTTAGTTTACTAGTGATAACTCAATTGATAACTAAAGGTTGATGCAAGTAGGTTTTTCGCTAATCCATGGGGTTGATGACTAGTAAAAGAGGTGATGGAAGGTGGTGGTTATAATGAATGCAATGAATTCAGAAACTCTAATGTATAGCAAATGCTATAAGAGTATTGAATACGGTTAAGGTTATGATATTATCATCTACCAAAGATGATGAATCGTGCCATATTAAATGCTCGAATGGAAATAAGAGGAAGTGACGACAATGATCACTTAGGAATAGAAATTCCATATGCAACAATTAAAAATGCTAGACACCTTTATGCGGATGAAAATGCAATCATATGATGAGAGTGTTGGTTGGACCAACGTGTTGAGAGTGATGGTTCTGATTGCACTGACAATGACATGCTTGATGTGTATCGAGAATTGTCACACCCCCAAATTTCGTGACTTACAGCGGAATGGAACATCCAAGGGCGTGACCGGTCATAGCACCACAGTTACAGTTATATTGAACGACCTAAAGTGTCGTTTAGAAAATAAATCGATTGATCATTTAAAACAATCTGAGTTACAAAAGTTTAGGTCCCAAAAGGTGAAACATGCTTGCGGAAAAACAAGTTCATACAATTCAAACGATAGATAAGTGCATAAAAATATAAAGTGAGACGCGTCGACTCCGCGACTCCATGCATGTCCTTAAACAAGCCAACATGCGATGCCTTAATTACCTGAAAATACATTGCAAAAAATGGTCAACAAAAATGTTGGTGAGTTCATAGGTTTATGTAAATGAAATGCTTCTACGGAAACCATAAGTATAAAATGTATGACAAAATGTCACATAAAAATAATACATTAGCTCTTAAGCTCATGACCCCAAAGCTAGACTGAAATAAATGCCCCAAAAGGGAGTGCTTTGCCAAACACTCTGAATGTATGAAATGAAATGCGTTCGTTTGACAAGTTGGCGCTACCAACCCGAACGGAGGCGTCACCCTCAATAGATCTATCCACTCACCTTCGCTTACTCACAATTAACGGTCCATGATAAATAAAAGGGGACTTTAAATTGGCAATGGTGGTAACTTAAGTAATGTAAATGAGTTTGATACTTTGGTCCGTATAAAAATGGTGCAATGTATTCTCCCCCGATAATTTAGAAATCAAATAATAAATTTAAAACGGGGCTATGAAGACTCACCTGCTATGATAGAAACAATGACAATGATGAAATGAGGCTCGGTCTCTAACCGCGACCTATTATGATGATATGATCTAATGTAAGCAATGAATTTACGCAACACATGCAAACACGTATTTTAACGATACCACTTGTAAATTTTGAAAATAATGTTTATCATCGAAAAATACATTTTTGACGTCTCGTTAAGTTATAAACTACTTTTCACGTAAATATGTTGAAATGGTACTCCATGATCCTTGTTTGGTGTTCTATCGGCAAAATATAATGTTTTCGTCGCAATTTAATATTTTCTTTAACTTGTGAAAATATGCCCAAAATGGCCTCGTAAAACTAGTCGTGAAATATTGTACGTTAAGTGTTAGTGATCAAACTCGACGTTTTTGAAAACCTTGTAACAATGTATTAATGTCGTTTCATTTAACTTTTGATCATACGCGCCTCGATCAATTAGAAAATCGGCTATCAATGTTATGTCTCGCAAAAACATTAGTTTTTACACTTAAAACACTTTCTATTAGTTGGCTGTCAAAATAAATATGGTACGTCGGGCTTCAAATGTGTATATCTCGGTCGTTATAAGCTTGTTTTCTACGTTCTTTATATCCACGGATTCGTATTAACATGAACTAACATAATCTCAGTAGGTCGGGTCGTCTAAATCAAGTCTAATGCCTTGTTTTGTCCTTTGAATCTCGCCGATCAGCAACTAAATTTTCAGAATTTTAGTTTTCGTCGTCTAACTTTGAAAAATCATAACTTTCTCATCGTAAGTCGGTTTTTAGTGATTCAAGCGGCCACGGTTTCGTTTTTGAAATAAATTTCTGAATATGAAGGCCAAAATAGTTCAAAAGTTTCTGAGTTTTCCAGTTTAAATGTTTTTGGACAGTAGGTTATTTAGATTGTTAAAAACTCATTTTCTTGGTTCTAAACTTGATCATACCACTCAAAATCAACTCCACAAGTTCGTAAATCCTACCATACACCTTCTTTGTGTGTCATGAGGTCCTAAACATCACCAACCTTGGTGGATTTCATGAGATCACTAGTGAAACTTATAGATCTAGTGTTAAAGATTATTATTGAACAAAGTGGTGTATATAACATATATATTTGCATGATCAACTACTAATATAACTTGAAAAACAATCAAATGAAAGTATGAAAAGATTAGAAAGATGATTTTGAAGCTTACTTGATGATTCGAGATAGTTAGAGTGAAATGTATAAGAAATCTTGAGAATTTATTTCAATACACTAACAAGGAAGGTAAATGAAACTTGATTATGACTTGATCTTGGAAAAATTATGGATTTGTGTTGGTGTAATGCTCATGGCTGATCCAACAAGGAGGAAGAAGAGAGAATATGGTGGTTTTTAGCTAGTTGAATTATGTTTGTATGTGTTAGTGAAAATAATTAGGAAACATATATGCTAGCAACATCAAATGAGTTGTACTTATTAATCAAGTGTCATAGAGAATTAGGGGAGGGCTAGGGGGCGGCACATGTGGGATAAAAGGAAGAGATTTGATTATAATTAATGTTCTTGTCTCCATTTAATTAGAATTAGCTTAGTTTAGGGTATACATTTTGTGTTATCGGGTACCGTGTTAACTAGAAACAAATCATGACGAGGTAGTATAAAATACGACGAAGTTGTAAAAATTGTAAAATCATATTCCTTGCATGAATTGGGTGTTAGAATGATTAATGGGTTGAAATATCGCAAACCGACGGAGTTATAAGCTCCTAACGGAAAATATAGCAATTGGTTTAAAAATACCGGGTAAAGTAATAATATAATCTCTATATCATTATAATCAGTTTGAAAATGTATTAGGATCATAGTCGGGAGTATTGGGTATAATGTTAGTAGTAATGACTGAGTGGTAACGTTAATTAAACAATTAAGCATACGTTAATGAAAATCACACAAACCCGTGCATGAACTGATATGATAATGATGTTACTGATGATATGCAGACTACTCTAGTCTGCATGATGTGCCTTAACTGATGATGCATGAATACGCAGCTAAACCTTACTGGTTACGCGAATTTGAATACCCGTAAACCTTGTTTACGAAATGATGGATGATACTCATGAATAGTGATTTCCCTCCGGGAATGAATAGTGTTATATGAATAGTAAAATTTTTGAAAACTTCTCAAAGTCTCAAACTGACTTCAAAAATGATGAATAGTGAAATGATAAATAGTAACCCATAAATAGTAATCTCTGAAATGAATATTGAAATTTGAAGCTTGAAAAAGGACCTAAAATTGCGAGTTGTGACAGTTTTCCACCCTAAAGGGAATGCAGTCCCTGAATTCAGTTGATGCTAGTCTCTGGAGTGGACTTGGTGAAAAGATGCGGGTATTTGAGATGCACCTGGTCTTCCCGTTCCCAAGTAAACTCGGAACATCCTTGAGAATTCCAGCGAACCTTCACGATAGGTATTTGACTCTGTTTCACCCGTTTGACCTCACGGTCCTTGATTTCTGCTGGTTCTTTTAACGAAATCGAGCTTATCATCGATTTGAATTTCTTCTAATGGAATGAAATGAAATATGCTACGAGTGATTCGTTTGGAAGGCACTTCCTGAGGTTTGAAATATGAAATGGGTGGGGTATGTTGCTGAGCTCTGACGAAAGCTCAAGTCTGTATGCCAGTCGGCCGATTCTAATTAGAATCTTAAATGGTCCAATATACCTAGGGTTCGGTTTCCCGTGTTTCCAAAATTGTGTCATGTCTTTCCGAGGCAAGGCTTTCAATATAGCTTGTTCTCCAACTCAAATCCTAATGATTTGCTGCTTAGGGATACCTAATCCCAATGACTTTGCATCCTGAACTGATCTAACTTTTCTATTGTTTTCTTGCTGCTTGTAACTGACTCTTGACTTGAACAATTTCCCTTGTTGTTTCACAATTGAGTTCTAGACTAGTGAATTGGACTTTCCGATTTTTTTTGGTCTGTCAATATGAAATTAATCACACATGCCCTGAGCATATCTTCCAGTGTTTGAATCGTTCTCTTGCTCTGACCATTGGTCTGAGGATGATAGGCGGTACTCATGTCTAATTTGCTTCCAAATGAATCTTGTAATGACTGCCAAAAGTTTGAAGTAAAGCGACTATCTCGGTCGGAATGATAGAAATTGATGCACCGTGCTTTGAGACTATTTCCTTGACATAAATTTTGGTAAGTTGATCCATAGTATAAGTCTCTCTGATTGGAATGAAATGGGCCGATTTGGTGAGACGCTCGACGATTACCCAAATAGCGTCGAACCCGCCTGTTGTTTTGGGAAGTTTGGTGACAAGATCCACTGTGATGCGTTCCCATTTCAACTGGGGAATCTCTGGTTGCTGAAGTAATCCTGATGGTTTCTGGAACTCGGCTTTTATTTTAGCACAAGTAAGGCATTTGCTAACATACATAGCTATATCTGCTTTCATATTCGGCCATCAATAAAGTTTCTTGAGATCCTGATACATCTTATCAGAACTTGGGTGAATGGGATACTTTGACTTGTTCGATTCGTGTATGATCAACCCTCGAATTCCCCCATAGAGAGGTATCCAGCTTCTATCCTTGAAGCATAATACTCTGACTGACCTCTTGACTGAACAATTTGCACCCTTTGGCATTCCATAGGGTTTTCATTCTGTCGGTTTTCTTCTTTGAGTGCCTCAACTTGAGCCTCGAGGATTCATGATGGTAAAGGTGAAATGATTACCATTCCCAATGATCTGACTCTCAACGGCTTGAGTCGTTCTTTCCGGCTAAGGGCATCTGCCACAACATTAGCCTTCCTGGGTGATATCGAATCTCACAGTCTATAGTGCTTGGGTAGTCCTTTTCAATGTTCGTTGGTCTGAGGATGTTAGATCGTGCGTACATCTGATTGGGGAAGGATATCTTAAAGGGATTGTCAGGAGTTTGAGGTGTATCATCTATCCTTTATTAAGTGTATTTGAAATCTTGCACAATGTGTCTCGACTAATTCCATGATGATAGGTTCGTCGGAAAGGTGTTATTGAAAGGATGAAGCTATAGTAATAGTTTCTGATTCCTGATGTCCTGTTTTAACTGACGTCACGATAGGAGTCTCTCTTCACTTAAGGTGCTTGGTCTTTATTGCTAAAATTCGTGTTGTTTAATAGTTCTCCCTAGATTCCCTTCGTCAAAAGTTTACGTGCTATTGGTTGTCAATCATAAGATCCTAAATGTATGAAGTGTCGTAGTATGGTGGTTTGTTTTCAAAATTTGACTCGATCTGGAGCGTTTTGATTGAAATCTTCCTCTGAATGAATAATTTACGAGTTCGAGTAATGAACCTTACAATTTGAATAAATGGATTCCACAAGTTTGAATAAATGAAGTTTTATGTTTGAATGAATAAACATTTCTTTCGATACAGAGTGTTTTCTTTGAAATTTTCCATTGAACCAATGAATTTGCAAGTTCGAATAACTGGATTTTTCAAATTGCATAAATGAAATTATAGGTTTGAATGAATTTCTAAATCTGAACAAATGAAATTTCTCTCTCAATATGGAGTGTTTTGTTTGAAATCTTTTTCCTGAATAATTGAATTTTTCAAGTTTGGATAATTTCAGTGGTTATACAAGTTTGGACTGTTTTCAAATACGACCCAAGGTTTTATAGATGGGTTTTCGACATGAGGTGGATAAGAATGTCTTAGTAAAGTTTGGTGTTAAATAATGCCTATTGGTTAATCTTGGGTAAGACTTGTGGGTATGTATATCCAACTTACTTGATCCTTTCTAAACTGGATCATGACTTAGGTTCGTTATCCTACCTTGTCTAACTAATACTTCTGAAATGATAGAATTTGGTGACTATGCCAGAGATAGTGATTTGGATTATCTCTTGAGATCTTATGGTTTCCGCTGCGATACGAATCAACTTGCGGTATATTTCTGGTCCGTGTTTGTGGTTCCAAAACCCCTTTCGTTGTTTTCTTATGTCGTGAAATTCTCCTCGTAGATAGAAATTCCTTCCTAGAAAAGTCAATGGCAAAGTCCAACTTAACTGATAAGTGAGCGACATGTGGTGTAGGTTCTCAGAGAGAGTTTGCCGATAAGAATGTTTATGAAGAGTTTACTTGTTTACAAAACTTTTCTTTCTTGGGATGTTTTGAATGAAAATTGTTGTTAGAAATCTTGAAAAGATAATTGTTTCCTTCATGGCATAATCCTCCCTGAATTAGACATAGGTGATCAGGCTATGTAAAATTGAGGGCAAATAATTCGATGTTCAGTTTGGTCAAAATAGCCTTGTGTTTCTCAAAAGTTTTAGATGGTGCTCAACGCGTTGTTTGGTAAAATGATAGTCTGAATTTTTGTTTAACCGGAAAATTTGGTTTGCATGGAAGTAAGTAGTTGGTGGAATGACAGAAAACCAATTGGTAAAATGGTAGTAACATAACTTGTTTTAAAAATTCTGTGAAATAATTCCCTGTGGTGGTAGAAAATAGCTTGAGGTTAGGTTATGTGAAACAGTTTTAATAAGCGGTATTAAAATATCTTGTAATAAAATCTGTTGAATGGGTAATAGGATGTGTGTGTAACATCTTACGGAATGGTATTAGTCTTTCATCAGAGGCGAAATTTACCTAACTCCTACTAGGATAGTGGTATGTTGTTGCGAAATAGTTGAAAATTGGGTAATTGGAATGGGAAATGAAATGAATGAAGATTGTGATTACTGTGGAGATGATAAGACAGGGATTACATTAGATAGAAAGGTACATGATACAACGAGGTTACAAGAAAGTACTTTAAGATAGACTACTTAGGGAAATACAACCCTAGCGGGCTCATCTATGGTTTATTATTAAGGCAGAAGTTCTTTGTGCTTAAACATGGTGGTCGCCCTCAACGCTGTTGATGTTTTGGTGACCTCCTCCTCCAATGATATAGGCTCTCCCATGAGCTTTTCCCCCTTGGTTCACATTCCCTTGATTTCCTTGTTCTGGACATTCATTCCTGTAGTGTCCTATCTCTCCACAGCCAAAACATGTCACTGGAGGGTTTTGATTCCCGGCAATGATTGGAAATTTTCATTCTCTAGTTGAATGACCAATCTTCTTACAGTTAACACAAGGATTAAGACAATGCCCAGGTCTATGATTACTTTGACACTTGTTGCATTTAGGTAGGGCACCTTGGTAACCTTTCTTTTTAGTTGGGCCTGCAGCATAGGCCTTAACAACTTCTTGTTTCTTAGGTGGTTGTTGAGTAGCATTGTCATTCTGGTTGATGTCCCACTTCCTCTTGTTGTGGTTTCATTTTCGTTTGTTGTTATTATTGTTTTCTACGGTCTTGGTGTGAGTCAGGCGTTCCTTTGCCTCGGTCGCCATGTGGATAGCTTTAAGCATGTTATCGGGTTCTAATGAGGCGACCAACATGCGAATTTCAGGGGAGAGTCCCCCGATATACCTCTCAAGTTTCTTGCTTTCCGGTTCATCCATTGCTGGACCTAGTCGTGCTAATTCATAAAACTGAGTAGTGTACTTGGCAACATCATCTCCTACCATGGTAAAGTTGAGGATTTCCTGTTTCATTGCTTGTAGTTCGCTTCTTGAACAATATTCTAAAGTCATCATCCTTCTTAGTTTCTCCCAAGATACTGAGTAAGCAGCGTCGACCCCTACTATCTTAACATGTTTAGTCCACCATTCCTGGGCATGATCCCGAAAAGTGCAAGTGGCGAACTTAACCTTGTCTTCCTTGCGGCAGTCGCCACATCAAAATATCGTTTCTACTTCTTCGAACCATTTGTAAACTTCCTTCGCTCCTTCAGTTCCGCTAAAGGTGTGGGGGTTGCAATCCATAAATTCCTCGTGGGTAAGATTTTTGGCGAAAGTTGTGGCTTGTGTCATGTCTGGAGTGGCTTGCTTTAACCTAACTGCTTCAACATCATAAGAGACCATGAGAATTTATAGGTGATAAAGATCATCATACTCACATATACGCAACCATGACATGTATAAGTGGGGTGAAATCGCGACAAGATGAAATCGTGAAATGTCATATTTGTAACCATAACACACGTGGATATCTAAAATGAAAATTTCGGTCTTACATGGACCGATATCATAGATAGCACAACCATACCCATATAGTAAGTCAATACTTGGTGATTTCGTTGTATAACAATCAAAATACTACAAGTTTCTTTGAACCATACCACACATCCTTTTGGCTAGGATAATAGTAAAAGCTAGTAAAGATATAAGTCTAGTCTAGGGATTCCCTAGTGCTCCTCTGAGTGAATCCAGGGTTGTGGCATCTTGGGGTCGGGATGAGTCCTGATGTGGGGTCTGGAGTAGTGCATCGATCATGTCCGAGATAGTGTAGATTCCAAACCATTCTTGAGGAATCTGCTGATGTTCCTGTTAAGTCGGTGATCTTGGTATTATCCACAAGGTGTCATTTAATTCCTGATATGTGGGAACGGAAAAGGGGAATGACAATGGTGGTGGTGGGAAGGCAAGGGCAGTTCCCTGAATCTCAGAAGTTTTGGTGTTATATCTGGTAGTATCTCCTAAGTCCGGCTCAGGTAGGGCTAATACCTCCAATAGGTGGAAATTATCATCCAATAATGGTGAGTGTGGTGATGTAGGTGTACGAGTGGATGAAAAAGCGTCCTCGATATCCGAGTCTGCTAGAATGATAATTGGGTGGTTGGGTGAAGACATCTCTGTGACAATTGACGTAAAATGAAAGTAAATAACCATTTACATTATGCGGGTTATGATGAAATGATATATGTATGAAATCGCATGTATAATGAATATGCACTTATGCTACAATGATGAGATGCTATGATGGTGTAGTTATAGTCCAGGGTATTAAGGATAACCTAGTTCGCTTTAACCTTTGCTCTGGTACCAATCTGTCACACCCCCAAATTTCGTGACTTGCAGCGGAATGGAACATCCGAGGGCGTGACCGGTCATAGCACCAAAGTTACAGTTATATTGAACGACCTAAAGTGTCGTTTAGAAAATAAATCGTTTGATCATTTAAAACAATCTGAGTTACAAAAGTTTAGGTCCCAAAAGGTGAAACATGCTTGCGGAAAAACAAGTTCATACAATTCAAACGATAGATAAGTGCATAAAAATATAAAGTGAGACGCGTCGACTCCGCGACTCCATGCATGTCCTTAAACAAGCTAACATGCGATGCCTTGATTACCTGAAAATACATTGCTAAAAATGGACAACAAAAATGTTGGCGAGTTTATAGGTTTATGTAAACGAAATGCTTCTACGGAAACCATAAGTATAAAATGTATGACAAAATGTCACATAAAAATAATACATTAGCTCTTAAGCTCATGACCCCGAAGTTAGACTGAAATAAATGCCCCAAAAGGGAGTGCTTTGCCAAACACTCTGAATGTATGAAATGAAATGCGTTCGTTTGACAAGTTGGCGCTACCAACACGAATGGAGGCGTCACCCTCAATAGATCTATCCACTCACCTTTGCTTACTCACAATTAACGGTCCATGATAAATAAAAGGGGACTTTAAATTGGCAATGGTGGTAACTTAAGCAATGTAAATGAGTTTGATACTTTGGTCCGTATAAAAATGGTGCAATGTATTCTCCCCCGATAATTTAGAAATCAAATAACAAATTTAAAACGGGGCTATGAAGACTCACCTGCTATGATAGCAACAATGACAATGATGAAATGAGGCTCAGTCCCTAACCGCGACCTATTATGATGATATGATCTAATGTAAGCAATGAATTTACGCAACACATGCAAACACGTATGTTAACGATACCACTTGTAAATTTTGAAAATAATGTTTATCGTCGAAAAATACATTTTTGACGTCTCATTAAGTTATAAACTACTTTTCGCGTAAATATGTTGAAACGGTACTCCATGATCCTGGTTTGGTGTTCTATCGGCAAAATATAATGTTTTCGTCGCAATTTTATATTTTCTTTAACTTGTGAAAATATGCCCAAAATGGCCTCGTAAAACTAGTCATGAAATATTGTACGTTAAGTCTTAGTGATCAAACTCGACGTTTTTGAAAACCTTGTAACAATGTATTAATGTCGTTTCATTTAACTTTTGATCATACGCGCCTCGATCAATTAGAAAATCGGCTATCAATGTTATGTCTCGCAAAAACATTAGTTTTTATACTTAAAACACTTTCTATTAGTGGGCTGTCAAAATAAATATGGTACGTCGGGCTTCAAATGTGTATATCTCGGTCGTTATAAGCTTGTTTTCTACGTTCTTTATATCCACGGATTCGTATTAACATGAACTAACATAATCTCAGTAGGTCTGGTCATCTAGATCACGTCTAATGCCTCGTTTTATCCTTTGAATCTCGCCGATCAGCAACTAAATTTTCCGAATTTTAATTTTCGTCGTCTAACTTTGAAAAATCATAACTTTCTCATCGTAAGTCGGTTTTTAGTGATTCAAGCGGCCACGGTTTAGTTTTTGAAAGAAATTTCTGAATATGAAGGCCAAAATAGTTCAAAAGTTTCTGAGTTTTCCAGTTTACACGTTTTTGGACAGTAGGTTATTTAGATTGTTAAAAACTCATTTTCTTGGTTCTAAACTTGATCATACCACTCCAAATCAACTCCACAAGTTCGAAAATCCTACCATACACCTTCTTAGGGTGTCATGGGGTCCTAAACATCACCAACCTTGGTGGATTTCATGAGATCACTAGTGAAACTTATAGATCTAGTGTTAAAGATTATTATTGAACAAAGTGGTGTAGATAACATATATATTTGCATAATCAACTACTAATATAACTTGAAAAACAATCAAATGAAAGTATAAAAAGATTAGAAAGATGATTTTAAAGCTTACTTGATGATTCGAGATAGTTTGGAGTGAAATGTATAAGAAATCTTGAGATTTTATCACAATACACTAACAAGGAAGGTAAATGAGACTTGAATATGACTTGATCTTGGAAAAATTATGGATTTGTGTTGGTGTAGTGTTCTTGGCCGATCCAACAAGGTGGAAGAAGAGAGAATATGGTGGTTTTTAGCTAGTTGAATTATGTTTGTATGTGTTAGTGAAAATAATTAGGAAACATATATGCTAGCAACATTAAATGAGTTGTACTTATTAATCTAGTGCCATGGAGAATTAGGGGAGGGCTGGGGGCGGCACATGTGGGATAAAAGGAAGAGATTTGATATTAATTAATGTTCTTGTCTCCATTTAATTAGAATTAGCTTAGTTTAGGGTATACATTAGGTGTTATCAGGTACCGTGTTAACTAGAAATAAATCATGACGAGGTAGAATAAAATACGACGAAGTTGTAAAAATTGTAAAATCATATTCCTTGCATGAATCGGGTGTTAGAATGATTATTGGGTTGAAATATCGCAAATCGACGGAGTTATAAGCTCCTAACGGAAAATATAGCAATTGGTTTAAAAATACCGGGTAAAGTAATAATATAATCTCTATATCATTGTAATCAGTTTGAAAATGTATTAGGACCATAGTCGGGAGTATTGGGTATAATGTTAGTAGTAATGACTGAGTGGTAACGTTAATTAAACAATTAAGCATACGTTAATGAAAATCACACAAACCCGTGCATGAACTGATATGATAATGATGTTACTGATGATATGCAGACTAATCTAGTCTGCATGATGTGCCTTAACTGATGATGCATGAATACGTAGCTAAACCTTAATTAGTTATGCGAATTTGAATACCCGTAAACCTAGTTTACAAAATGATGGATGATACTCATGAATAGTGATTTCCCTCTGGGAATGAATAGTGTTATGAGAATAGTAAAATTTTTGAAAACTTCTCAAAGTCTCAAACTGACTTCAAAAACGATGAATAGTGAAATGATAAATAGTAACCTATGAATAGTAATATCTGAGATGAATAGTGAAATTAAAGCTTGAAAAAGGACCTGAAATTAAGAGTTGTGACAAGAATGAAAAGGATGATATCCTATAATAGTGTTATTAGACAATGAAGGTGTTCTAATGAAGTTGTTCTAGACCGTGAAGATGTGAAAGTAAATCCTAGACTCATTGGTTGTGAGAGGGTTGTCTTGTTATGAGTAGTTAAAACTGAACCAGGAACCCACGGATTGGGCGGAACCAAATTTTTGGTTTCGTCCGTCTTATCCAAGGGTTCCGTAAGACCAGAATAGATTTGGTTATGTATTGTCGATTTTGATCAAACGAAGGTTCAAGCTAAGGTCTATTTACTTTTAACTACTGATTTGATTTCACTAATCCTATTCAAAGTCCAAGGAGACTTAATGCTTCTCATTTAAGAGGTTTGTCAAACACATGATGTGTTTTTCACTTGACGAGGTAATGGTGTAAAACTGTGATGTTGATCTAAGAAGATTTCACATACTTGTGACTTTGTGAGCTTTGATTTTAGCTAAATGGTGTGAACCTACATGTTAGTATTTAAGGATGTAAGAAACAAAGTGTTCTTTAATACAAACAGACAATTATGTGAATGAATTTCTCTCCCCCTTAATCGGTGGACATCTATCATAATGTGTGATTTTAAGGATGACGAAGCAAGTTAATGAAAGCGATGAGCTTAGTAATGTTTCTACGGAAGTTGGTTAGCATACAAATACTTCATCCTCGAAGTTATGTAGCTCTTCTCTATCAATGCAAGATGATTGCACGAAGAGGTATGTGGTTTCCTCATGGAAGGTATATTGTTATAACTAAAGGATGATGGAGATGTTGTTAGGAAAGCGGAAGCAACAATACGATTTGGAGAGAGGTAAGTTGAAAGATAACGAAACACAAATTTAAAACCTCTAAAACTTAATCCTATTAGCTTTTGAAGCTATATGCAAGAAAATGGATCTTATAAGCATATTACTAATCAAAGTAGCAATAATGGGACAATGATTATGCAAAATAACAAAGAGAAATAACAAATAATTTGTTATCAATCTACAAGACAAAAGTCTTAATGACAAAAGATGTGAATATCATAGAAATCATAGCATCTTATGTAAACAAAAACAAATATTCATCTACTAGACAAAAAGCTACCACATGGCATCAAGACAAATAGTCATATTGCAAGATAGCATGACATTGTTTTAGATACTACATTGTGAAATTGTTTTGAAGTTAGGCTTAGTCACTTAAGCATACTTACCCATTAATTATCACAATGATCTATGTGTAAAATAAAATGACTTCTAAATGTTCATCATACCAAAACCACTTAGACAAAGTGCACACATGGCAAAAAAATAGTGTGACAAAGTTACAAAAGAAATGAGACGACAGATTCATTGCAAACAATTTTTAACATTTTGGAAGCATGCATCATTTAGACTATCCTATGAAAAAGCTCAATGAATGTCAACTAAAAAAAAGCTATCTAACACCATGTATTAAAAATGACATGTCGTAAGTTAACAAGTAATACGTTAATCTTGCGAAATAGCATATAACGAAAGAATGAACATATTATTCAAATCATGTTAACATGAAGCATATAAGCATGCAGACAAAACCTTTCCATGGTTTACAAATTTGACTATCACTAAATTAGTTATCATGATTATGTCAAGTTACTTAATCATATCAAACAACTAACATGTAATCAACACATGTATATGAAATGCAAGTGATTATACTAAGAATAATCGTATCTACTACTTGTTTGATTAATATTCTTAAGACAAGATAAATTATCTTATTTTAATACTTACTTTTAGGCAAGTATAGGAATACATATTTTTCAAGTTAGAGAATGAATATGAGACTATTACTAGCGGTGCTCAATTCAGGCTAAACACGACCATTTTTACAGGTGATTCCACATACCCAACTTCTCTGCTGGAAGCAATTTAACCGTTAGGTTAAATTGAGTTTCTAGTGCAATAAATTCTCCAGTAGTCATTCTCATGTCTGAAAGATAGGAATTCCTATTTTTGTCTATCTAAATATGATAGTTTACCAATTACTGAGACTCAACTATTTCTATTAAAACTAATGTGATGAAGATGTCATGTTATACACGGGAATTTGACAAATATGTGTCAACAGATTTTAATCTTTGTGTTTGGAATCTAAGGGTGACATCTTTTAAGTTGAGTTTAAGTATGTGTTATGCAAGTGATTTGATCATCTAAGACCTAGAGATATGTTTGTGTATGATAATGGAATATGTTAAGAACGTTCTCAAGAAAGCTCTTTGAAACAAGAATCTGAGTAAAGTTACCAAATTTAATAGATCTTGTGTATGCTCTAGAGATGTGTATGATACACACAAGGTTTGAATTAGATTATGTACGCTTGAAAGAAGATAGATACATAAAGTATCTTTCAACAAGTGAGGTTATCATGCTTATGAAAATAAGTATGACAAGATGAGGGAGATATGCAAGTTCATGGAACTTGCAGATGAGATGTAATGAAATCTCTTGTAACATAACCATTCATGTTGCAAGGAGAGAATGATGCATAGGATATACATCATCCTAAACGCATGATTTCTAAGGCATGATGCTTTCCCAAACATCATATTTTCCTAAATGAAGCCAAAGTGTTTTGATAGTCCTAAATAAACTTGGAGATGACACGAAGAATTCACTTGAGTTTCTTATGTATACTCCTCAAGAGTCATTGTTACTTGGGGTGCATGAGGTTGTCTTTGAGAATATGCATTTTAACATATGTTGTTAAAATATTGATTTGAGACATAAGCAGAAGCTTGGTGACGAAGTATTACTAATACTTTGATTACTTGTGAAAGTTGTACTACTTAAACCTAGTGTAAATGATTGTGAGCTTCATGCTCATTTGATGTTGAAGGTTCTAATCCTATAGGTGGTAAAGTATGGTCGAGTTGATTCAACGTGTATTCGACTTGGTATGAGTATTGGACTAAGGGCTTTTTGAGCAATACACTCAATGGCATGGATTATGGTGTTGTAGGAGTTTGTTGTACTATGGATGAGCTTTTGGGTTTCATGAATGTTGAAGATGACAAGAATGGATACTAATTCTTGTAGTTCACTAGTGGATGAAGTGCTTGGTTATATTTTGTGAAACCTAGGGGCTGAATGTGATGAAGACTAATTCTTATGGACAACTAGGATGAGGACTAATTCTTATGATCCATTGGTTAGTATAACTAGTGTGTGATGTGATCTGAGGCTTAGGGTCTGAGACATATCATAGAAGTGAATGTGTTGGGATGATGGTAAAAGTACAAGTGTTTTAACATAAGTTGTTAAAAAATACTTGGGTGTTGATTCTTTCAGATGTGACTTTTAATGACTACAATCATAAGTCAAATTTACTTGAATATTTCGGATGAAATACTTAAGTTTTTAATCCTACTTTCTTGAGATTTGATAGCAAGATTAGATAATACATCTATAACCTAAGTGTGAGTTATGACTCGATGTAAATCTTAATCATCTTGAAGGATGACATGTTAACCAAGTAAGGCACCATATGTGGATACTGGACAATATCTATAGTCATCAGTTGGACTTGTGATCTATGATATTTTTGTAAAAAGCGAGTCCGGATTTGTTAGAAAGTTGTCAATTTACAAATCAAGCTAATGAATGAGTAAAAGACAGGAGGATGCAGTGAATGTGTGTAATGATCACAAATACTCAGTGGTTCACCAAAAAAGTACCTTGAAGCATTTTCATGAAATTTGAAACTGTGATTAGATATGATTATCCTATTGGTGTAAGTGAGATGTTATGATCTTAATAGGAGTGAATTATTAGTGAAAGGAATCCTAGTGATAAAGGTGAGTGATCTTGACCGCACAATTTAAACAAAAATTAAAAAAACTAGCTGTTAGTCTCGGCGGATCCAAAGCATATACTAGGCGGAACCAAAATTTGGGATCCGCCATATGAAGGTCCTAATTCTTAACAGAACATATGTCGAATTTTTCGTTACTCGTTCAAATTCTGAAAATTCTCCTAAAACATATGTAACAACTAATATGTGATAGAATAAAACTAAAAATGCAGGTTCTAACACATGTTTCCACATAGATCAATCTGATGATAATAACTTACTATAAATGGATGTTAAGCCAAACAGTGGCTTAAACACGGAAACTTGATAACATCAAAATGTTATCATCCTGCATGACATGGTTAGTATACATGAACATTCAAAGGTAAGTTTCTATCCTATGACAAGACAAAATCATTAAACATCATGATTAGAAGCAAATGTACCAATCACCATTTTCACAGATACTACATGTTTACACATTTTAACATTTGAGCTAAAGTTTGTGCAAGACAATACTTTTCAAGACACTAAACTAGTTTCACTTAGTTCTCATTCCTAAGTAAGTTATGCAAGGTTTTCTCATAACATATGCAAACAAAATTATCTAAGTCTATAAGTGAAACAAACACAATTTATCAACTTAGTGCACAAGATCTAGCAAAAGTCCTATTGTGCATCAAACAAGCAATTGATAAACAAGCAAATAATTGTCATGGCAAAACACTTATGTATTTCCTATCAACAATTTCAATCATAATTACCAACAGGCAAATCACATGTATGCAAATAACTTAGAACAGATAGTCACATAGCATGGGATAAATGAACAGATACTTTTTGTCACTTTGAGTTTAAATATGATGATGTATGCCAAGCTTGATTTGTTTCCTTTATATTACCAAATTCTTTAGTTTCAAAAGAAATCATATCAATATTCAAAGAATACCAACTTACATTTCCCGACGTAAAAGTTTAAGTTGCTGTTTCAAAATGAAACTTAATATTTTGAACAGGTTGTAGTATTTGATTTGTTTTACCTACTTCAATTTAGATTTAGGACATGAGATTATCTTTAAATGAAATTAGACTTAATTCCCTTCAAAATGATAGGTGGCGCGACTTCTACGGACTTACGGTTAATTAGTTGTACATACTAGCTGATGATCCCTTGTTCCTGAGCTAGAGTTATGTTGTACATACTAGCTGATGAGCACTTAGAAAGTTTCCAAGAACTCTTTGACAATATCTGAGGCATGAACTACTGTTGTTGACATTCAGTGAATGTGTCCTCTTTAATCAATTCATCCTAGATTCAGGATGTCTCTGATCTTGAGCCTTTTTTCAAGGAGTCATGTTGATCAGTCATAACTTCTAGATCATTTATATTTAAGGTCGGTGAGGTGGTCATTATCAATGAGAGAAAGGCCATCACGAATAAAGAGACATTTGTCAGATCTCAGTGTCCCTGATGCTTTCTCAAGTACCTTACTCACTGAGACTGCATCAGTGAATAAAGCGCTAACTTCAGTTGGTCTTGTTGCCAAATCTTTGAAGTATGCTATTGAGGTTCTCCCCTATATCAGGGGGATGACATTCTCACTGATCATCAGTGGGTTAGATGATCACTAATATTCTGTCAATGAGTATCGGGGCTATTTTATGTTTAAATCATTGTCAAGGACATTTGGGTAGTTGCTGACACAACACATACATATGGAAATTAAGAGTGAGCTCGTTCATGCTAAAATGATATCTTGCAAAGAACTCTTGAATGTGTCGAGGATAGATGGTGGGTGGTAGAATTGCAAAGCAGAGACAACCGGCATCCGTGAAAGGTTCACGAAGACCCGACACACGAATGTAATCATTATCACAATGGCGCCCCTCATGATAGTTACGCTCCTCAAATGGTTTGTAAACCTTGATGTTAAGGGCACAATTAACCTTCTTCATGAATTGTTTGGTTTCCTTTCGATCACCCATTGTTCCTAACAAAATAACACACTATATGTTTAAATATATGTATATAAGATAGGAAGATCAAGAAATCGGTATAGACATCCTGGCGCGCTTCCCACGTGTCGACGCACCGGCCAGCACGCCAGCCTCGTTAAAAATATGGTTTTCGCCCGAAAATTTAAGATTTTGAAAAATTTTAATGAGAAAGTACGAATTAGTTACATATAGAGTTATACTAAGTCCAAAACCATAAAACCCCTTTCTGTAACCCAGCCAAAACTCATAGTTCGAATTATATCAAGAAATTATGGAAAAAATTTGTCATAGTTTTGCTTGTAATTAAGACTTTTTCCATATGTAATTAATCAATTTTTCACATTCAAAACCCTTGGAAAATCCCTAAAACTAGTTCTAATTGAAGAAAATCCTATTAGGTATATGAAAAGGAATCTAATTGAATATATATATATATATATATATATATATATGTATATATATATATATGTGTATGTGTGTGTGTGTATATGTGTGAATGTGTGTGTATGTGTGTGTGTATTTCACAAATTAATAGAGAATAATGAAAATAGACATGAGATAGAACAATGGAGGATCGAGACATACCAAATGCTCTTGTGAGATTGAAGAAAGAAAAATGGATTGATGATGGTGTCGACGGTGGGGAAAGGAGAGAAGGAGAGGGGATTTTGATTTTGGTAACTGTATGTTGAGTGACGGTTAGGTAGTTAAAGTGGAGTGGGGGCCCAAGAGATTATGTGGACCAATAAGAGACATGTATCATGGACTTTTGGAAGAGATAAGATAAGGTGAAGAAATTATTTTAATTTTTATGGGACACGAAGCATAAGTTAACAAAGAACTAATCTTTGCTTATGGGTTTAGAGATTTTAATTACAAATCATATTTGTAATATAAAATTTGAGTGAACTTATGATAAGTGAAACTCAATTTAGAAACCAACTAAGTAGAGTAAACAACTTTATTCTCAATGCTCTATCATCCCGAGACCTAATCTAAGGTAGTTAAACATTTCATGTTTTAAAGGTTTTGTTAAAATGTCAGCGACGTTATCTTCAGAGGCGACCTTTTCCTTGAGGATATTTCCTTTTTGAACGTTATCTCGTAATATGTGGTGGCGGATTTCGATGTCTTTTGTTCGAGAGTGATGGACGGGGTTTTTACTTAGATCGATTGCACTTTCGTTATCACACAATACAAGAACATCTTGTATATGAATGTTGTTGTAACACCCCAACCCGACAAGGGTAAAGATGTCACGCAAATGGTTTCATATCAGATATAACAAAGCATACATTCAAAGTAATACAAAGATTCTCACGGGTTACAAAGGAAATACTGAAATTATAAGGTTACAAAACGGATACAAATAAAATAACTTCTAATCATCTCTAGGCCAAAATAACTGTCAAGCCTTCTAGGTCCAAAAGTCTCTTCACTCATACCCATCTTCCATCTAAAACCTGCCGCACACGAAAAGAAAACGTGCGGCTGAGCTTACAAAGCCCAGTGAACAGATATATAATGAACGGAAACGAAAGTAAACGGAAATAATCAGATGTAGCATAATGAATGAGATATAAATAAGGTACAAGAGTAAAGGTTTAGGATAGTCATCCACCACGAGCCCAGAAACAGATCATATCATATCATAACAGTGTAACCATAAATCTTCATAATCATATAGAGGGGAGACCTCTCAGATAATCAGATAATATGAGGGGTGTCCTCATTCTTCAAATGGAGTAGCTAGCTCCCAGATATATGTGAAAGGCGTGTATTGCACACAAGCACCAGTCACCAGACAAATCATATCAAATCATGTTAAATCCACTAAACAGAACAGATCTAGGATTGCAATCCATACGCCCCCCAAACAGAAATCATAATCACATAATCATAATAGCCGGCAGATAGCAGAACAGGGACGGTGTGAGAAATCACTCCCCCACACAGGAGTCATGCCAGTGGTGCATCACAGACACGGCCAGGTTACCTTCCTGGCTAGGTAACAGAAAGGTGGCTCGGGTATCAAACTAAGAGTCAGGTCTCAATGTCATATCAAAAGGTCATATATCAGAAGGTGCATCTCAAAGTCATATCCAGAGGTTCATACACAAGGGGACATAGCAATGGCCTGGGAAATCTTAACTGAATCATAACTCATAATCGTAATCAAGGTTCATATCAAAAGTTCATTTTAAAACTTTCATCCAAAAGTCCATTTTAGAAAATCCTTTATTCGTGGTCTTCATAAAACGATCCTTTAAAGTAATTCTCATAAAAATATTCTCTCAAAACGGTTTTTCATAAAAATTAGTCTTCCAAAATAGCTTTCATAAAAGTTAGTAATATTTATATAAAAATGGTTTTGCCTCATTTATAAACATCCTTTCAAAATAGTTTTTCTCAAAACATTTTCAAGATGTAATTAGAAAAGGTTTTCATAGCATAGCTTCAGATCAGAAATCATATCCAATGGGACTCAACTAGGGAGATTCAAGAAAAGGGAAATCATAGCAATCGAATCAGAAGCTAATGAATTTAAAATACGAGAGAGATCATGAGAAACCTTAAAAGAAAGGTCAGAATATCTGTACCTTATTCGATAGCAAAAACAACCAAAGACAAATCACGAGACACCGGGTCACTCCCGCTTCACGGAACCTATACCAATTAATAATCAAGTATTACTTTAAGTTCATATGAATTAGGTTATTCTTTTTAGTATACTTTCCCTTTTTAGAAACTTTCTATTTTAGGCAGGTTTCCTGAATTAGTCAGTTTCCAATTTTAGTAAGTTTTCCGAAATAGTAAGTTTAGCGAAATATATTTATATTTATAATTAACATTTAAATAGAATTAAGTGCTCAAATGATTAATATATAAGATTAGGGTTTAAATATGACAATTTTAATAGTTTAGGGTCTAAAGTGTCATTATTATAAAGCTTAAGGTCCAAGGTGAAAATTTTATAAACACATATCATAGTTCCTTTATTTTACACATCTATCGTGATTCCAAAAACAAATCCGAGATACACAATTCTTATATTATACATTTCGAATCGAATCGCCATGCATGCATCCTTTTTCTTATTATCTAGCTCGATATTATATTTGTATATCACGTATCTTGGATCGAATATAAAACAGATAGCATCAAGCGTGATATATTAATCGAATCAAATAACCAAGGATCAAATCGACTAGTCGTATAATCGTTATTCTATGTGATAACTACGTATTATGATTTCATGCAATGTTTCTATGCTTTCATGTGAGATCGATTATCATTTCATGTGAAAATATAGGTCGTATATCATGCATGCAGTTTCCAGCCGATCTATTTGTTTATCAGGTGACATGTTTATAGGCGTATAAAGAGATCAAAAACGAAAGGACTAAAACTAGGTGATGCGAATTACCCTCGAAGTGTAGCAAAGAGAAGGACAAAGAACACGATCGACACTAGTAGAATTCACACGTGTATGAACACCAACTCGAACATGATCATGGACGGTAACCCGACTATAGAGATCCCCTTCGTGACTCAACACTGTGATGTGAGGCCAAACCGACACCGAACCCATGACGTTCAAACTCGAACCACAGTAGAAGCCGATCTTGTACTAGCAACAGAAACTGAAGTCTCGATCGACTCTCACCACTCACCTATTCTTTTGCGAATGTATTTATGAGTTGGAGTTTTGTTTAGTTTCAGAAATAATCAAAGGGCGTAACTGCTATAGGGATGGAGTTTATTTGAGGTTTCGACAAAAGTGGGATGGAGTTTTGATTCTATTGTTTTTGGTTGATTCGGTTTGAGGAAACAGAAAAATAGAGATATGCAGAATATTTTAAATAAAGCGTGTGAAGGGGTATTCAACGAGGGAGGGAATGTCGGCAATATTGATGGGCTGATTGAGGGTGTTTAGGAGACTTTCCATACTAGGCCAAATTCATGCTTATCTCTTTAATTATATTGTATACATTTTAATTAATAACTTTCTTTCCTAAGTGAACTCATATAGACGTGCCATATTTTATTATAAAGTTCATATATCACTTGATGAGTTATCTTAAGTTGTGTGCTCACATTGTGTGGTTTCGAGTCATAACAGGTTATATGACTCAAGTTTTAGTTTGTAGCGGATTTCACAAGTTCTTAAAATTTCAAAGTTAGAGGGTATTTTGGTCATTTCGGATTGTTTTAATTTTGGGGTTTTACATTGTATATGAATGTTGTAGTCATTAAGGACTTGCTTCATCCACAAAGCTTGTTGAAAAGCCCTTCCGGCTGCAACATATTTGGCTTCGGTAGTGGATATAGCTAGAGCCGTTTGTTTCTTACAACACCATTGTGTTAGACATTCTCCTACAAAGGTGCATACGCCACTAGTACTTTTTATATCAACGTAATCACCGACTTGATCCAAGTTGGTGTAAACGCTTATTTCAATACCCGAGGCTTTTGGGTTCCAAAGACCTAGGTAAGGTGTGCTCTTTATGTATCTAAATATCCATACTACAGAATTCATGTGAGATTCCTTGGGGTTGTCTTGGAATCGTTCACATAAAGATACACTAAACGTGATGTCGGGTCTACTAGTGGTTAGGTATAGTAGACATCCTATCATACATCGATATTTAGAGCTATCAACCAAAACTCCTTCCTTGTCTAAGGTAAGTTTTAGGTCGGTTAACATTGGAGTTTTGATGGACTTGGCATTTTCAAGATCAAATCTTGTGAGAGACTCTCTCAAATATTTTGATTCCGATATGAATATGCAATTGTCACTTTGTATAACTTGTAGGTTTAGTATGGACTTAAGATCTCCTAAGACACTCATTTTAAATTTATCATGCATGCATTTAATAAACTCGTCATGCAATGTTTGAAATGTAGATCAAAAGACAATATCATCTTCAAAAATTTGAATGATTATTTGATGCTTGTCTTTTATCTTGAAGAATAATGACTTATTCTTCATGCATCTTGTATATTCATTATCAACAAGGAAAGATATTACACTATTATGCCATGAATGATTATCTAGTTCAAGTCCATGCAAGACTTTCTTTATCTTTTACACATGATTAGGTTTTTGAAAGTCAATAAATCCCGGTGGTTGTTTTAAATAAATCCAGGTGGTTGTGTTACATAGATCTCATTTTTGATGACTCGATTAAAATCATTTTTGACATCCATTTGTTTTAGTTTGAACATTCCACTACATGCATATGAAAGTAAAATACGTAAAGACTCTATTTGTGCAACCGGGGAAAAAATGTGATTAATGGGTTTTTCTACTTGGTCTAAGTCATTTATCACTAACCTAGCTTGGTTTTCACAAATTGTTCCATTATCAAGCAAGGTGCTATTAAAAGTCCATTTTAATTCTAAAACAGTATGACTACTAGGTAGTGGGACTAATTCCCAAGCATCGTTGCGTGTGAGTTGATCTAATTCAAGATGCATTCCCATAATCCAATTTTTTTCACTAATTGCTTCCTATAAACACTTATGTTCTATAGTAGATATGAAAGAAAATGCATTGGTTTGAGCGTGTGACATAAAAAAAATTTTCCTCAAGATTTCCTATATTATGTCCTATTGTTCCAACTAGGTTAATTTGATTAAGATGTTAGTTTTGATCATCATATTCTCCTAGTTTATCTTCTAATGGTGAATGAGTGTTCTCGTTAAAAATTACGTTGATTGTTTCTAGAATTTTCGAAGTCTCTTTATTAAAAACTTTATAATTAAGATTTTGATGTAAGTGAATATCCCAAAAAGATTCCATTGTAAGTTTTAGATATTATGCATCTACAACCAAAAACTTTAAGGTATCCTAAAGATGGCTTTTTGCCCCTAAGAATCTCATAAGGTGTTTTATTAACAGTTCTAGTTATAGATGTTCTATTTAGAATGAATGATGTGGTTTCTATAGCATGACACCAAAACTTTTGTGAGATAGATTGTTTGTTAAGCATTATACAACACATTTCTTGCAAATGCCGAATCTTACTTTCAACAACCCCATTAATTTGAGGAGATCAAAGGGATCAGAAATTATGTAACATTCCATATTTATCACAAAATTCCCCGAATTGCACGTTTTTATGAAAATTGCCACCATGGCTTGTTTTAATTGATGCAATGCAACAACCATATAGGTTTTGTATACTTTTTCCTAAGATTTTGAATTTTGCAAAAACTTCATTTTTAGATTTCAAAAATTATATCCATGTATACCTTGAATAATCATCAACAACAACCAAAGTATAGAAGTTACCTTCATAGCTTTGAGTAGTTGATGGACAAATTCTATCTAATATAATAAACAAGAGTTTTGTACCACCCTTTAAAGCAGCCAAATAAATTAATGCTCATACGTGTATGAAATGTGATTGGTTTATTCACTTGGAAGGTACAACTAATGTGCATAACTCCTTTCTATTCAACACACACAAGCTTCTTGAGTACGCCCAATGGTACCATTTGACCAATTCAATCCACCAAATCAGTTACACCAAATAAATTAATTTTGTCAACTTCAAATACACACACGAAATTATATTTATGGTATTGGTTCCTACAATCAATCATAACAGATATTCGTTTGCTGTCAACATTGTAATATGGAAATGGTTTGTTGCTATCATTATCGTATCATTGTTTCATCTAATTTTCTTCAGATCTCAAATATTGTTTCGATTCAAATATATGACATATTCGGTTGATTATGTTATAATTTCGATTCAAATATTAGATACATTTCGATTCAAATTAAGGGGAAATCACATTCAAATATTAGGGGATTTGATGTAACCGATTCTAAGAACATTGTAAGTTAATTTTTTGTATTTTATTTGTAATTATTATTGTTATATTGTTTGAATCGATTGATTAATTGTTGAATCGATTGTAATTATTATTGTTATATTGTTACAAATCGTTAATTAACAATTGATTTAAAAAAATATATACAAAAACCCTAAAAAATTATTTTGGGTAAATGTTTTAAAAGATGGTAAAGCGGATTTTGATAACTAATTTTAGGAACGATTTGTGCTATATGAATACCCGTTTTGTTTTAATTAAATACCTTCTTATTATTTTGATAGCTAATTTTAGGAACTTTAGTGCTATATAATGAAGGCATATTGTGCGCTAAATGTACAAAACACATCTTCCTATTCTCACTGTCAAATACTGAAACAAAAATGGCTACCTTTCATTTCTGGCTATATCAAAGATCTGAGTGCAGTGAAAGACAACATTTTGTTGCGTGTTCGAATTCTACAAACATGGATGCAGCCCGTTTATGGGAAGCCACATTTATCAACATGGAAATGATAATCATGGATGAAATGGCAAGTATTATTATGAACATATGTTTTAATTTGATATAAATATGTAAAAATTAATCAGTTAAACGTAATTTGTATATATTGTTTGGTGGAGATACTAATTCAAGCAACAGTAAGGATGCTTTGTCCAACGGCTTCAAGCATCAATGAAGAAGGAAAATGCTTGTGACTTTACAGCGTTACAGTCTGGAGAGATAAAGCCTCAGTATCAAATGGTCAACAAAGACTCCGGCTTAGTTTTCTGTCCAATATTTTAGTGGAAAAGTGCACTGATTTTACTGGACAGTTCACGGCTTTCAATTTTTCGAAGTCTCTTTATTAAAAACTTTATAATTAAGCTTTTGATGTAAGTGAATATCCCAAAAAGATTCCATTGTAAGTTTTAGATATTATGCATCTACAACCAAAAACTTTAAAGTATCCTAAAGATGGCTTTTTGCCCCTAAGAATCTCATAAGGTGTTTTATTAACAGTTCTAGTTATAGATGTTCTATTTAGAATGAATGATGCGGTTTCTATAGCATGAACCAAAACTTTTGTGAGATAGATTGTTCGTTAAGCATTATACAACACATTTCTTGCAAATGCCGAATCTTACTTTCAACAACCCCATTAATTTGAGGAGATCAAAGGGATCGGAAATTATGTAACATTCCATATTTATCACAAAATTCCCCGAATTGCACGTTTTTATGAAAATTGCCACCATGGCTTGTTTTAATTGATGCAATGCAACAACCATATAGGTTTTGTAGACTTTTTCCTAAGATTTTGAATTTTTCAAAAACTTCATTTTTAGATTTCAAAAATTATATCCATGTATACCTTGAATAATCATCAACAACAACCAAAGTATAGAAGTTACCTTCATAGCTTTGAGTAGTTGATGGACAAATTCTATCTAATATAATAAACAAGAGTTTTGTACCACCCTTTATAGCAGCCAAATAAATTAATGCTCATATGTGTATGAAATGTGATTGGTTTATTCACTTGGAAGGTACAACTAATGTGCATAACTCCTTTCTATTCAACACACACAAGCTTCTTGAGTACGCCAATGGTACCATTTGACCAATTCAATCCACCAAATCAGTTACACCTAATAAATTAATTTTGTCAACTTCAAATACACACACGAAATTATATTTATGGTATTGGTTCTACAAATCAATCATAACAGATATTCGTTTGCTGTCAACATTGTAATATGGAAATGGTTTGTTGCTGTCATTATCGTATCATTGTTTCATCTAATTTTCTTCAGATCTCTAATATATGTTTTCGATTCAAATATATGACATATTCGGTTGATTATGTTATAATTTGATTCAAATATTAGATACATTCGATCAACAAATAGGGGAAATCACATTCAAATATTAGGGGATTTGATGTAACCGATTCTAAGAACATTGTAAGTTAATTTTTTGTATTTTCTTTGTAATTATTATTGTTATATTGTTTGAATCGATTGATTAATTGTTGAATCGATTGTAATTATTATTGTTATATTGTTACAAATCGTTAATTAACAATTGATTTAAAAAAAAATACAAAAACCCTAAAAAATTATTTTGGGTAAATGTTTTAAAAGATGGTAAAGCGGATTTTGATAACTAATTTTAGGAACGATTTGTGCTATATGAATACCCGTTTTGTTTTAATTAAATACCTTCTTATTATTTTGATAGCTAATTTTAGGAACTTTAGTGCTATATAATGAAGGCATATTGTGCGCTAAATGTACAAAACACATCTTCCTATTCTCACTGTCAAATACTGAAACAAAAATGGCTACTTTCTTTCTGGCTATATCAAAGATCTGAGTGCAGTGAAAGACAACATTTTGTTGCGTGTTCGAATTCTACAAACATGGATGCAGCCCGTTTATGGGAAGCCACATGTTATCAACATGGAAATGATAATCATGGATGAACAGGCAAGTATATATTATGAACATATGTTTAATTTTGATATAAATATGTAAAAATTAATCAGTTAAACGTAATTTGTATATATGTTTGGTGCAGAATACTAAGATGCAAGCAACAGTAAGGAGTGCTTTAGTCAACGGCTTCAAGCATCAATTGGATGAAGGAAATGCTGTGACTTTACAGCGTTACAGTCTGGAGAGATAAAGCCTCAGTATCAAATGGTCAACCAAAGACTCCGGCTTAGTTTTCTGTCCAATACTTTATGGAAAAGTGCACTGATTTTACTGGACCAGTCCACGGCTTTCAATTTTAGAAGTCTCTTTATTAAAAACTTTATAATTAACCTTTTGACGTAAGTGAATATCCCAAAGAGATTCCATTGTAAGTTTTAGATATTATGCATCCACAACCAAAAACTTTAAAGTATCCTAAATATGGCTTTTTGCCCCTAAGAATCTCATAAGGTGTTTTATTAACAGGTCTAGTTATAGATGTTCTATTTAGAATGAATGATGCGGTTTCTATAGCATTACACCAAAACTTTTGTGAGATAGATTGTTCGTTAAGCATTATACAACACATTTCTTGCAAATGCCGAATCTTACTTTCAACAACCCCATTAATTTGAGGAGATCAAAGGGATCGGAAATTATGTAACATTCCATATTTATCACAAAATTCCCCGAATTGCACGTTTTTATGAAAATGGCCACCATGGCTTGTTTTAATTGATGCAATGCAACAACCATATAGGTTTTGTAGACTTTTTCCTAAGATTTTGAATTTTTCAAAAACTTCATTTTTAGATTTCAAAAATTATATCCATGTATACCTTTAATAATCATCAACAACAACCAAAGTATAGAAGTTACCTTCATAGCTTTGAGTAGTAGATGGACAAATTCTATCTAATATAATAAACAAGAGTTTTTACCCCTTTATAGCAGCCAAATAAATTAATGCTCATATGTGTATGAAATGTGATTGGTTTATTCACTTGGAAGGTACAACTAATGTGCATAACTCCTTTCTATTCAACACACACAAGCTTCTTGATTACGCCCAATGGTACCATTTGACCAATTCAATCCACCAAATCAGTTACACCTAATAAATTAATTTTGTCAACTTCAAATACACACACGAAATTATATTTATGGTATTGGTTCCTACAATCAATCATAACAGATATTCGTTTGCTGTCAACATTGTAATATGGAAATGGTTTGTTGCTGTCATTATCGTATCATTGTTTCATCTAATTTTCTTCAGATCTCTAATATTGTTTCGATTCAAATATATGACATATTCGGTTGATTATGTTATAATTTCGATTCAAATATTAGATACATTTCGATTCAACAAATCAGGGGAAATCACATTCAAATATTAGGGGATTTGATGTAACCGATTCTAAGAACATTGTAAGTTAATTTTTTGTATTTTCTTTGTAATTATTATTGTTATATTGTTTGAATCGATTGATTAATTGTTGAATCGATTGTAATTATTATTGTTATATTGTTACAAATCGTTAATTAACAATTGATTTTTAAAAAAAAATACAAAAACCCTAAAAAATTATTTTGGGTAAATGTTTTAAAAGATGGTAAAGCGGATTTTGATAACTAATTTTAGGAACGATTTGTGCTATATGAATACCCGTTTTGTTTTAATTAAATACCTTCTTATTATTTTGATAGCTAATTTTAGGAACTTTAGTGCTATATAATGAAGGCATATTGTGCGCTAAATGTACAAAACACATCTTCCTATTCTCACTGTCAAATACTGAAACAAAAATGGCTACCTTCGTTTCTGGCTATATCAAAGATCTGAGTGCAGTGAAAGAAAACATTTTGTTCCGTGTTCGAATTCTACAAACATGGATGCAGCCCGTTTATGGGAAGCCACATGTTATCAACATGGAAATGATAATCATGGATGAACATGCAAGTATAGATTATGAACATATGTTTAATTTTGATATAAATATGTAAAAATTAATCAGTTAAACGTAATTTGTATATATGTTTGGTGCAGAATACTAAGATGCAAGCAACAGTAAGGAGTGCTTTAGTCAACGGCTTCAAGCATCAATTGGAAGAAGGAAATGCTGTGACTTTACAGCGTTACAGTCTGGAGAGATAAAGCCTCAGTATCAAATGGTCAACCAAAGACTCCGGCTTAGTTTTCTGTCCAATACTTTAGTGGAAAATTGCACTGATTTTACTGGATCAGTCCACGGCTTTCAATTTCGTGCTTTTAGGACAATAACTGATTTAATTGATGAAGAAGTGGGAGAATTTGGTATGTGCCTTTATTTTTCTAATTAATATGTTATTTCTATTACATATCGAATTCACACCGTATATTTGACTTTTACAGATGTTATAGGCCAAGTTCTGGCGTGCGCTGAACTTGACAACTATGACATGAATGGAAAGCCTTGAAAGAAGAAATCGGCCACTCTCATCGATGCTGAGTAAGTACTTAACCAAATCTATTTGTTCTATTAACCGTCAAAATCTAGGTATACACATGTTAATCTCCAAATTCACTTTCCAATATCTTTGTAGGGGTAACGAACTGAATGTAACTTTGTGGGGAACTTATGCGGAACAATTTTGTGAATTTCTTGCCTCAACCACTGATCATGCTAAAATAATTGCCGTTATTCATTTCGGGATGATGAAATTCTGAGACAGTAAGTTTTACATTCTATTACTAACAATTAGTGTGTATAAAATTGATTTCATACACACCCATAATGATGCTTATTTCTTTAATATCATTGGTAATGTAGAGAAAATGTGTGTGCAAAACGGGAACTTTGGAACAAAATTACATCTTCTAAATGGCATTGATGCCATATTAGCACCTGAGTACAAGGACATTGAAGATTTTAGAAAAAGGTGTGTCCACAAATCCCCTAATGTCTAATCTTTATGTTCAATATAATCATATGTTATTGTTAACAATATGTTATTAACTACTATTAGGTTGCTTGAAAATCAACAAGCAGCAGCCAAATCTTAGAATACGGCTTCACGTATATCCACCGCTGAAAAAAACTCCACTATGGATGAGTTTGTAGGGAAATTCGCCATGAGGAATATCGCTGAACTTCTGGATGTTGGCCAGGTATAACCTACTAACACTGCCCGTAACCATGTTTTAATAATATTATTCATAAAAAAGATTTTTGCGCAACCTTATATTGTTATGTTTATCAACGTAGGGTCTTACTTCTGTAATTGTCGGAACCATCTGTGCAATTCAAGAAGAAGAAGGGTGGTGGTATGTCGGTTGTAGAGGTTGTAAAAAGAAGGTTGTCAAGTCAGCCGATATTGTCAATCTTGACTCTAAAAATCCTCCAAAACCAGCTGGTGGCCCAACTGAATAGTACTGCTCAAAATGCTAAAGCACTGTTTCAAGCATCAAAATAGTGTGAGTATTTTATTTCTTTGGATATTCAGTTAACATAAACGAATGCCATGGAGTGTTTCTGATTCTTTGGTTTTTAGGTTCCGTTTGCAAATTAGGGTCCAGGATGAAACCGGTACAATATCATTGTCCCTTTTTAATGATGAGGTCCAAGCTGTTGTCGGGAGGTCTGCATATCAGTTGGTCGATAAATATGGAAAGGTACGCTTATCTATAATCGTAATATCATATCAGTGTTGACGAAACTAAAGAAATTCAGATTCATTGTTATAACCTTTTATTTTACAAAACGTTATGTAGTCTGAAGATAATGGTGTTTTCCCTCATGAAATTACCGCTATTGTTGGTAAAAAATATGCTTTCAAAGTAACAATGGATGAGATTAATGCGAAAAAACTATTGCCCATGTTCAATGTTTTGAAATTGACTGATGATCCGGCCATTCTCAAAACTCTTCGTGCATCTGCTACCCCATATAAGGTATATCAGTATACACATATTATCAACAATTACTCACAACTTTTCATCGCAAAAGTTTGACTGAATAATAGTTTACAAATTCCTTTATTTGGTTTTTAATATTCAAGCCGGATAATGAGGCTACAAGTAAAACTGTCCCTCAAGTCACACCATTGGTGAGTATTTTTATTTGGTCAATTACAATTGTCAAACATACAATAAAGGAATTTGTTGACATTTTTGTGTATGATACTTGCAGGATTTGGAGTCTCAAATAGATGAGAACACGACGCCTATTGCCTTGATGAAAACAACATCTATAACCCCCAACACCCAGGAAATTTCCAAGAAAAGAGGGGCTGATGATGAACCAGGCAGTGAGTCATCGAATGGCAAGAAGCAACTTGTGTCAGTCAAGGTTGAGAAAGACCCGTGAAGAAGGAGCAGCTGAATATTATTAGGATTGGCAATACATTGATGTGTTAAGTCTTATTTTGAATAATGATTTGGACAAGTCTGCATTTTAAATCATTTCTTTTAGACAATTTCCTTTCAGTATTTTTTATTGGGGAGTCCCAATAACTTTTTAGTTTATGTTTGCTTTGTTACTTATTAAGGAGACATTGTTATTGTATGATTGGGGAGTCCCATCATTTCGTTTATGCAAAATTACTTGCGTTAAAAGTAGACCTTCATAATTCCTTGCGTTAGTGAATACATTAGCTAAGGTTGTTTGATTTGGGAAAGGTCGTTAGAGAATACATCTAGAAATGTCTTCACTTTATTATTATCTTTATATAAATAAATATTTATGACAAAAATAAAGTCGTAGCGAAAAATATAACACTCACTTAGTGTATATAAGCACACATATGATAGACTATTCTATCACACGTCTTTTATTAGTTAGAACTATGAACTTATACTATTGGCATCACTTACTTTTCGAATTAGTACGATACAGATACCTTTTGTGTTCTTCTTTTAACACCATAATACTCATTATAATCAGTTTTATAAATTGTGACCCATGAAACTGATGAGAGTGAAAAAAAAAACTAGACTGAAATCTTGATTCTTAAACATTGGAAACCGATTGCCTTAATCTCTATATGATAATTTTTAAAAATTTATTTTTTCAGTTCATTCTTAAATCATTTTTGCAAGTTGCTCTTGCTATGGGGGCATCAAGTTGACTTTCTTAATCATTTTTGCTCCGCCATAATATTGTTTCTTTTCTTTCTAAAATTTTGTTGCTATGTAATGTTGTGTACAGGATGAAATAGGCAATAAGAGGAAGTATGCGACTATAGATAGAATGCAACTCTAATCTAGCATGGTAAACTGATGTAATTGTTTTAATATTAATTTGGAATTCTGGAATTCATCACGGGTTCTATCCATAATCTGGAATCCATGAAATTTAAATTTGGCCATTCAGGTTCAGGTCGAACGGGTTAAAATTTGACCCATATGTGAAATGTGTTCAAACAAGTCTTATCCATGCTAAAATGGTTGATGGTATGATGTATTTGTGAACTCTTATTTCATTACGTTAATTCAGAAATCTTATATGCTAAGAATTTTTTTTTTTTTTTTTTGTATTTATTAAGAATTATAAACTAATTAGAAAAAATAAGCATGTAATGTGAATGGCAGGCCAAGACAGTCCTTAGAGGCAATTTTGTACTTAATAAAAGGTATGAATCAGTAAGCTAATACTACAAAAACTGAGACTCTCAAAAGTTCACCAACCAAACTGCTTAGAAAGTTGCTGATTGGGATAATTTAACTAATTTAAATGTCGGTCCTGTTTGTTGGGAACATTTGGGATTGTGTTTTTTAAATACCATGTGTTAATCTGCTTTTTCAGTATTGTGACAGAGAAAGCGCATATATTCACTTCTTAAAATAGTTTGCCAAACGCTGTCTGCTGTTTATTTATGTTTTCATGTGCGAGCTACAGTCAGAATACGAGCGTCTGTACACCTCTTTAACCACTGAACAGAAAAGTGTTTATGACACAATCATGACATCCGTTGAAACAGAAAATGGAGGTGTATATTTTGTATACGGATATGGAGGTACTGGGAAGACCTTCTTATGGAAAACGCTTGCTGTAGATATTAGAAGAAAAGGTGATATTATCATAAACGTTGTATCTAGTGGTATTGCATCTTTATTGATGTCAAGAGGACAGACTGCTCATTCCAGATTCCATATTCCCATCAATATTGATGAGACTTCTACTTTCTCCATATGTCCACAAAGTGATCTCGCAGCTTTGTTAAAAAAATGTAAGCTTATTATCTGGGATGAAGCTCCCATGACAAATAAGCATTGTTTTGAGGCCTTAGATCTCTCTTTGAGAGACGTACTACGTAAGAGCATGACGGTGGTCTTTGGTGGTGATTTTAGGCAAGTGCTTCCTGTTATTCCAAAAGGTTCACGACAAGACATTGTTAGTGCATCTTTAAAGCAATCTTACTTGTGGGATCATTGCAAAGTTCTCAAGTTAACCGCCAACATGAGGCTCACTGTCGGATCACGCCCTGAAGATGTAACTGAGATACGTGAATTTGCAGAATGGATGTTGAAAGTAGGAGATGGACAACTTGGAGAAGCGAACGACGGAGAGGTTTCAATAGATATACCTAAAGAAATTCTAATAGATAAGGCTGATGACCCGGTTGCATCTATTATTGATTTTACTTATCCAAACCTTTTGAATAACATAGCTGATCCGTCTTACTTTCAAGAAAAAGCAATTTTGCTCCGACGAATGAGGTCGTGGACACTATAAATGATCATTTGCTACAAACATTTCCCGGTGAAGAAATGGTGTATTGAAGTTGCGACAGCATAGATAAAACTGATCGTGGCTCAGCCATAGATGAATCTGTTTTCTCACCAGAATTTATCAACGGATTGAAGTTCTCAGGTGTTCCAAACCACAGGCTTGTGTTGAAAGTAGGTGTCCCGGTAATGTTGTTACGGAACATAGATCAGTCAAATGGCTTATGTAACGGGACAAGACTTCAAGTTACTCGATTATCAAGAACTTCTATTCAGGCACAGATAATTAAAGGAACATATTTTGGCCACAAGGTTATCATACCAAGGCTGAGAATTACTCCATCTGATAAGCGTCTACCTCTAAAGATCGTGAGGAAACAGTATCCTTTGTCAGTGTCATTTGCTATGACAATAAACAAGAGCCAAGGACAATCACTGTCAAAAGTTGGATTGTACCTGCCACGTCATGTGTTCACATATGGCCAACTGTATGTCGCTGCTTCACGTGTCAAAAGCAAGAGAGGTTTGAAGGTTGTCGTTCGCGATCCCGATGGTAATCTATCAAACACCACTACAAATGTTGTGTACAAGGAAGTGCTCCAAGGGCTTTGATCAAAATTCAAGAGGCGTTTACAATATGTATATGACATGATTTATGTAATTTCTCATGGTTAGTTATTTTTGTTAAACTTTTAATGTCATTTCTCAAGTTTCAATTTACAGATGTGTGAAATGGTAACAAGAAGGTATGTCACTTGAAGTCATGGTATAATATTTTTTGTTTTGATTACTTATATTTTCTCCTTTTATGCTTATTTCTAGATTTTTAGCTAAAAGTGATAAGGGGGTGTTTGGGGATTACTAGATGAACTATCATTTATAAAAAAAAATGAAATAACGTAAACAGTTATGCAGGTCTACCAATCCATCCGTCCTGTTTTGACCAAAATACCCGTTTTGTTATGTTACTAAACTTGCTCATTTTCCCCACCTCTGTTACCAACTCATTTCTCAGTTACTTACAGCTATAAGACACGAGGACCAACTATATGATGAATAGATATGAATGCATGAAGTGATATAAAGTTACTAAAAAAGCACAGAGATTTAATTCTATAATTTTAGTAGTTTAGGTCCATCTAACTGCTCAAGTCAAATGATAATTCTGTAATTTTAGTAGTTTCGGTCCATGGATAAACCCGAAAAGCTTTATGTTCAACTTTACATTAATTTAGGAGCACCTTAGCTATATTATTTTTACTTTAATGTCTTTATATTCTATAGCATAGTTCCTCCTCCTCAAAAGCATTTTATTGGATTTTTGACATCCTAGAAATTTGTTTACAACCATTTCACTATTGGGCATTGGGCAGGCTCTTTTATTTTGTAGAATTGGTTTATTCGGGTTAAACTTAGCGCTTTGGAATTTTTGGTCCGTGTCCAATTCTTCTATATACATATATCCAGGATGATATAATAAGGTTGATTTTTATGTACTCATGTTTTATTTAAATTTTATTAATGGTTTTGTGTTTGCAGTCTTTTTCTTTCGCACGTTAATATATTAACTACTTTGAATGGCTGCTTGGGAAAAAAGGTGCTTACATCAGAAGCTCCTCAGTTATATGGGCTATTTGGGATAACTTATAAAGGACTGTTCAGGATTCCTCAATAGAAAAACTACTTTGAGGGAATGATTGCTTTTAGAATAACTACTTTGAAGGGCTGTTTGGGAGTATCCGAGCAATATGGAAGAAGTATCCGACGAAGAAGTCACTCTTGACTGACTACATGTACCCGAGCAAATCCGTAAGTGTCAAGTTAATTTCCCCGTTTGAAAGTGAATATAATAGGTTAATAATAATTTTGGGAAATAACGGATGCTAATGTGCTATGAATGTTGGTAATATGGGTAAGTTGGGTGACAAATAATAAGGTGTTCAATTTTCGCAAAACTTAGGAAAATCAAATCTTGAGAATTTGTGATGATTGCACCCAAGCTATTTAAACTACCATTTGAAGAGGAGTTCTGGAGTAGGGTATCGATGCATGTGCAATATTTGAGCATAAATGTACAAATGGTATGTTTATTGATCACATTAATATGGACACTTGTGGTTGCTCCTGAAGTACCCATTTGTGAGATCAAGTAGCACTACAATATTAAACTTTTGTGAAATCAAACATGGTCACATAACACTGCAATACTAAACTTTTTTGAGATCAAGTATTAGCTAATGTGGTATTTGTTGTAATACAACCTACTTTTTTTCATTAATTGTAGGTGAAAGCTTAATGTTGAGAAGCCTAAAGAAATCTTCTTTCTTTTCTTCCTGTACAGTTTGTAGCAATATGTTGTGATTGATACCTTTTAGGTTTTATTACTGCAGTATTTTGATAATTTGTAGGTGAGCTGTGATGATGTAGCTGAGAATGAATCAAAGCAGAATTCACCGTATAGCAAATTGACAATTAGGAAGTCTGTTTACACTTAGGTGGAGCAGCTGCAAGCTGGAACCGGTGCTTACAATTTGGTTATGAGAGTTGTTAGTTACGCTAATGTGAGCTACTGAATGCTTGGTTGGATATGATACAAAGGGAGGAACTTAAGTGTTTACTACAAGGAGCCTGAAGTGTAGTAATTTACTGTAATAATTTGTATCTGGTACATGACAGAAGGGATAGTAATGTTACGTGTAATCATGTACACGTAATGGACATTTTGTTGAAGTGTTAGAATGATCACTGCATACATTTGCTTTTGAAGAAAAACATGTTAGAGATCACGAGGCAATGAACGTTTATTACATAGATATTTACAAGCATTGTATGTTTTAATATCATTCACTTATAACTTATTATTCCTTTACAAAAAAATTTCATAGCGTTTACGTTCATTGTTCTTTGTTACTTTATTCACGTACTTAATTTTTTGATGCAAAAACCCTCTAAAATCCCTTGAATTTCACGGGTCTATAAGCTAGTAATCCTACATGAAGTAGTTCTAAGACTCTTTTACTTGAAATGTTATTTTTAAGTTTTTGACTTGCATGGACTTGATTTCCTAATTTACATGCATTACAAGATTGATTTGAAAAATTAAGCTTAGGTAAGTTTCTAACTAATTCTTTAAAAAATAACTTATGAATTACTTTCATGCTAGCATGCCCTAACCTTTTATGCCAAAGTGTTGAATTATCTATTATAGATGCAAGACATATTTCATGTTTGGAGAAGTCTCCCCTATTGCACGTATGAGCATTCTTAATCAATACACTATCACATGCATTCACACAACTACACTTATCAAAATCAAGTATTAATTTCATAGAGTTAGACATAGAGTTACCTCCACCGATGCTATTGGAATGTCTATAAACCTTTTCAATTTATGGCTTACTTGCTTTGGTCGGCTTAGACTTATATTCTTGACATCCCTATAAAACAAACATGAAACTCAAACTCTTGGTCCCCCATTGTCTTTTGGGTCCACTGAGGTTAGCATAAACCACTTCCATGTTATACATTCTTGGGTCTTGGAGTAAGTTACTTTAACACCCCCAAATTTGGATAAGCAGCAGAATAGAAATTCAGGGAGTTACTTATTAGTTTCACATTCTAAATCATAGAAAACGACCTCTAAAATGAGACGTTTTCGAAAAACAGCACCATTCGATAATATTAAATAGAAATCAGAGTTTTACAACAAAATAAGGTCCCAAGAAACAGTGCATAAACATAAAGATTGTTCAAAAGTTATCCAAGGAGTGTTTTGAGAGGAGAACTTAGGGTTACTTGATCTTTGAAAATTTTTGTTTGGGTAGGAGTTGTCTCTCCTGTGAAAAAAATTTCTTGTTTGAAAAGATGATTGATTACGATACTTGTTTTTTGAATAAGTCTTATGTGTTTTGAATGAATCATGTCTATCATGTGCAATTGGTTTGTAAAATTGTTTCATGTCCTTGACAATTAAAGTTGGCACTTGAATACCATAAGAGTTTGACACATGTGTTTGAGGAGTTATAGGTTTAGAACGAAAACAAGATAAATCATCATTTTTATTACCGAGCCTGGTGCGATGCTGGCGTGTCAGCGCGTCAACCAGCGCATCAGGTCTTAAGGTTCCCGGTTTCTTATCTTGTTTTTCTTTAGTGAGCACTTTTGGTTTCTCTAAACTTTTGGAAGTGAGTTTTACTATTTTAAAACATTCAAGATCTTCCTTATCTTAGGGCAAAGACTCATTTTCTAAAGTGATACAATTTTTCTTAAATTTTGAAAAACTCATAGCTTCATTTTGAAGTTTAGATACATCATTATTCAAAGAGTCAACCACATGTGTAAGTTTTTCACAACTTAAGCATGGTTCAACCACCTCTTTGGTTTTGAGGTTCTTAATTTCAAGATCAAGCTATAACAATTCGCAATTTCAGGTTAATTTCTATTCCCGAAATTTTTACTATTTATTTTACTATTCATTTTTACTATTCACTGGCACTATTCATTTCCGAGATTTTTATTTCATATCGAAATTTTTATTTTATATTCTCGTAAGATAAATTATTTCTATGACAAGATAAAAGTTTGACGCTTGTCGGGTCATTTTCGCAAAAGTTATTAAGGAATTACACGTTTGGTTTAAACGTCGTTTAAACACCCTGCGCTTAACGAAAACCACTTGCGCCAATTTTCCTCGCATCAGATGAATGTTTAGAACACTCACAATTAATTATGGAATTTCTAAAAATTAAAAATTCTAAGTTAAAATGTCACCAAGTAAGCCTCGTGTCTTACAAAACAGAAATTGCGTTTTAAGCACTTTCACTTATCCGCAACCTTAGCCTTCACCTGCACCATATTTTCTAAGGCATTTAGAAGCTTTTATATTATTGGAAAAGTCAACATAATTTCCCCCTCCATTGACCCTAAAATCATTCTTTGATTTTATAAATCATTTCTTGATTTTTAGGCTTCCGGTTTTAGGTCTAAAAGATGTTTAACACCAACCGACACAAGACTGAGCCCAGTCTAGATGTTATAGGCTATTTTAATTCATTATTATCCTATTAGAAAAGTTACATTTTACTTTTCTCAATTTTGCGCAACTTTCGTACGTTTTACGTATTTCGCGTTTTAGACCCGCGTTTTCAGTTTTAACAGGGTTTGAGCAACCCGATGGAACTTATCACTCATTTTATATTTTATTATGGAGTATAATGATAAGTTAAATCATTCCTGCAAGTTTCGTATTTTTACAATACCCGGTTTTACGTTTCGTGACTTAACGGTTTACGGTTAGCGATTAACGGAACCAAAACTCACTCCGTAAACAAGATAACACCAAAATTGACCAAGTCCTCTATCCTAGCCATTTCAAACCGCCATTAGGGGGGAGTCATCCCTTGGATGGCTTGATCCTAGCCATTGGTTCTTTAGATGTTTACATGTGTAAATTTTATTTACTAAACTAACCTAAGCTTTCTTCCTATAAATACCAACCTAAAATAGCACTAAAACTTGCACCACACCTTCTTATAACCTTAAAGTCCTCAAACCAAAGGCACTTCTCTTATATTTCATAAGAAAGTTTATGAGTTCTTGAGAAGAAACTAGGCTTTGATCTTGTTTTCTTCAAGTTTTCAAGAAAGAGACGTTATAATCTTCAAATAATTTCAAGTCTCCAAAAAGACTTGTTATTATCTTCAAATCACTCCGGGTTTCCAAAGAGACGTCGTTATAATCTTATTTTGGTTCCGGGTTTGTAAGGAGTCCAAAGGAGGAATTGTTCTAGTTCTGTTCTTAGATCCTTGATTTCCTTTCTTAAGTGAAAGCCAAAAGTTGTAAGAAACCCTAACACATTTTCTTTCTCAATATCATTTTCATGCTTATTATACTTTATTTCATGCTATATATGGTCCTTATATTATGTTCATGATTTAAATACTTATGGACTTTGTTAAGTTTATTTATTGTATTTATAAACTTTTAATGTGTCATATAATCAAGTAAGCAAAATATATTTTCTATCAAATACTACAACACTAGGGAACTTTGTGTGAGGGGTTCATCTGGGTAAACGGATCGACGAGTTGCTGGATTTACGAATTAAAGTGTCCTAGCTCCTCGAACGTTTACTACATGACCTCTGAATTACGATGGCCCGAACGGTAGTACGAGATATACAAACTAAACATGTTTCATAAACCATCTTTTTACAACAACCTACCTGACACACTAAGTACTACATCATGAACATTATGCAAGACATATATAGGCTCGTCTTTGTATTCTTAGACATTATTCCAAACCTAAGTCGCAACGTTCTATTGTAGGTTGCACTTAAAGAATTCCCGACTTATCCATCGAACTCATTTAAGAACCATAACACCATCCAACTCACGGTGAGTTCATAGCCCCACTTTCCATTACTTAATTGTTTTACAAACCCTTGGGGGGAATACATGCTATTTTAACCGAACACAATGCTTTGAAATTGTATACTATCCGATTGTTTTATTATCACTAAGTACCACCATTGCCAATCCAAGACCCCATAATCATGAACCATTTAGTCACTAGAAATAGTGAGCGCGAGTATTGTGAATAGGCCTATTGGGATTGACGAATCCCGTTTGTGTTGACCAGTCAGGCAAACAAACGCACTAATATTTGAGACTTAGGTATTTTGCAAAATACCTACCGGGGTAATCCACCGATTGATATTGGTACACGTTAACGTATTGGTTGCATGAGCTTAGTATATGATAATAACCATTTTGATTTCCAACCATGAGTGTGAGATCATAACTCATACTACCAACATATTGTGTTCAACTACATAAACAAACTCTATGAATATCACTCAACCTTTGTGTTGACAGTTTTTAGCATGTATTTTAGGTGCATAATGATCAGGGATGGCACGGAGGGGCACGGGCTCAATCAAGAAGGCTATAACATATTTTATCATTCAAAAAGACACCAAATGACTTTATATTGATGTACTTTGTAAACATGGAACCTTATGGGACCTCTTTTGTAAACTCTGATATACTATAATTTGAATGATAAATCCTTTTTAAAACGACTCAATTAGAGATCGTTTTCTATTATTATGACTGTTGTGCCATCAAGTAACACCCAGTTTGAATTCCGCTGCATCATTGAATTGGGGGTGTTACACAAGCTCCTTTGCTCTACTAGAGAGTTTGTTTGTTTCTTGTTGTAAAATATGTTTCTCTCTAAGTAGAGCTTTTATCTCTTTAATCCAATAATTATTTATTTCTATGAGTTCAAAATTATCATTAAGTAAATCATTAGCATTTAATGTTTTTGTAAAACCCAAAATTTTTGAACCATAATTTTTGCACCATTTGAAATTTATCTAAGAATGAAATACAACTAAATGGCATTTAAAACTATACCTTATAAATTAAAACCTACATTATATGAATTTAATCCTAAAACTAAATATATTAAATCATAAACTAACTAATTCATATCCTAAGTCCAAATGAGAAAACGAGTTTTCTTCCTAGCCCCCTTGTGTCGTTTGATATTTAGAAGATAGGAACCACATTACCACTTTCCAAACATAAAAGATTTGCATGTTTATTTAGCCCTATCACCACACACGGCTTCCCATATCTTCAAATACGCTTTTCCTTTTCTTTATTAAACCATATATCACCTCTTTGTGTCTCTCATTTACACCGAATCCTAAGACAGAAGAACACACACTTAATTCACATTTTTCATTGCTGCCAAGAAAGAAGAAAAAGAAGAGGGTTTGTTGGTGACAAAGAAGGGTGCAAGTCGTTGGAATTTCTTGGAGAATTCAAGCCATGGTTTAGTTTCTTATTCGGTTTATTCCACCAAGTCGATACCAGGTTCTATAATTCTCCTTTTTGTTCTCCTTCTTGTTCTTTTTTATTCGACTTACACATGTGTAAACAAGATAAGAACCATGCTTAGAAACCTCTTCGAATCAAGTTAGTGTATATACCTTGTTGCCTCGTTTTCTTTATCATATAATGTAACACCCTAGGCAAATCCCACATTGGCCGTGACTTGGAGTGATGCTGGGACATATGTTAACATTCGCCTTATACGACAACAACGCGTTTTGTGGTCTAACGGTTAATCGCCCATACGGTTAAGCGTGCTCATGTGAGAGTAGTACTGGCTTGGGTGACCTGCCGGGAAGTCTTCACATGAGGGCCACAAAAGTAAAGCCGTGAGCCTGCGGGCAAAGCGGACAATATTGTGGTCTATAAGGCGGGGTGTTACAGGTGGTATCAGAGCCACTCCAAGCCGTTCGGGATGTGGGGCAAACCTCATCGAGGACGATGAGTCCCTAAGGGGGGTGAATGTAACACCCTAGGCAAATCCCACATTGGCCGTGACTTGGAGTGATGCTGGGACATATGTTAACATTCGCCTTATACGACAACAACGCGTTTTGTGGTCTAACGGTTAATCGCCCATACGGTTAAGCGTGCTCATGTGAGAGTAGTACTGGCTTGGGTGACCTGCCGGGAAGTCTTCACATGAGGGCCACAAAAGTAAAGCCGTGAGCCTGCGGGCAAAGCGGACAATATTGTGGTCTATAAGGCGGGGTGTTACAGGACGCTATGTTTCCCAGAGATATGTCTTCTAACTCCCGCCCGATTATCATACTTTCCGATGTGGACATTGAGGACGCTATGTCTTCCACTATACCCATGGCTACACCTGTTCAGCCTGCACCACTTTCACCACCTTTGGCACAGGATACCGAGGCTTTCTACGAGGATGAGGTTGCTCCTACTCCTCAGATTTCACCCATTGCACCATCTCCTGTTACCCGTCCTTTGACAGAGTCATCACCCCATACTTCATCAGTTCCAGCTGAACCTGTTCTTATGTTTCCTCGTCGCAAGACGGTCATTGGTGCTCGTAAGAGCGTGCGTCGTATTACCACTACATTCAGGACACCAGCCATTCCTACACTACCACCAGCATCAGATTTACCCACTACTACACCTGCTACTACTCCTTCACCTGCTATGTCTTTGCCGCCTAAAAAGCGTGCAAGATGCACTACCCCAGCCTTACCCACTACTCAGATTTCAGATTTACCACCACCTACACATTACCATATTGGAGAGAGCTCGCGGGCTGCTGCCGCGAGGTTACCCACTGCTCTTACTTTGGATGCCCAGCTGACTGATCAGCAGGGGCAGTTAGCTAGATTGAGTTACCGAGTAGATGAGATCCATGCGCCTCGACTAGATGTGGTTGAGAGGGATGTAGAGGATTTGGTTCAGGGTAGAGTTTCTATTGATGTGTCTTATCATGGACTGGAGACACGTCAGCTAGCACATCAGGAGTTGATTGATCAGTTGAGGGATGAGTTACCCGAGATTCGGGACAGAGCCGAGCAGACTCAGGAGGAGCTACGCCGCCAGGCTATTGAGTTGGCATCAGTTAGAGCTGCTTTGACTGCATCTCAGGGCAGAGAGACCGACCTTCAGTTGCGAGTGGAGCAGCTGGAGAAGGTTGCTATTTCCATGGCCAAAGTGGTCAAGACTTGGAGGCGTGGACCAGGTGGACCGAGTGGAGCACCAGGGAGTGCTTAGTGTTAGACTTTATCATGTAGCTTGTACTATTATTATCCTAGTCCCGGGGTGTGGGACATAGTATGAACTTGTTGTCTTTTGGTTGTATTACAAACAAATGTATCAAGTATGACTCTACTATGTAGGATTTGGTTGTGCTATTATGATATCGGTCCACGTAGGCCGAAATTTTCATGTATGATATTCATGTGTTGTGACTATTCTATGAAATTTCATGTTGTTGTGGTTGTCCTCATCGTGATTTCATTGTATTTATACATGTCGTGGTTGTATTTATACATGTTGTGTTTATATACATACAGGTTGTGGTTGTATATATTTTGTGCGATAATCATTTCTAGTATGATTGTGGTTGATGTATTCTGTTGTGATGTACCAGAATTATGGCACCTAGGAAAACAAGATCCAAGGCCGCTGCAACGACTACCCCAGAAATGACCCAAGCTGCTATCAGGAAGCTCGTTAGGGACAGTATAGCCGAGGCCATAGAGATTGAAAGAGCCGCTGTTGCCGCAAAAGCTGCCGAAGAGGCTTCCCAGCTAGAGACATCGGGAGAAGCTAGCAACGGGACTAATGGAAGGAAATGTACGTACAAGGATTTCAAGAGTGGAGATCCTACTTTGTATAAGGGTACTGAAGGGGCTACTGCTATGGTTCGATGGTTCGAACATACCGAATCCGTGTTTATCTTATGCAACTGTCCGGATGATTCCAAGGTTAAGTTTGCTGTTAGCACACTCCGTGATCAAGCCTTATCATGGTGGAACTCTTACGCGAAGCCCATAGGGATGGAGAATGCTTACAAGACCACTTGGGATGAATTCAAGAAGCTAGTGACTAAGAAGTTTTGCCCACGAACTGAAGTGAAGAAGTTAGAGGTAGAGTTTTATGATCTGGTAACCGTGGGGAATGATATCGAGACTTATATTAGGAGGTACCAAGAGTTAGCCGCTCTATGCCCATCTATGGTGCCTGATAATGAAAAGTTGGTTGAGAATTTCATTGGTGGCTTGCCCGAAAACATCCGTGGTGATGTGATTTCTTTTGATCCGCAAACTCTGGATGAGGCAATCAGGATGTCTCAAAAGCTCATAGCTCAAGTTCTGAAGAAAGTGACACCCGCCAACAACAACAACAACAATAACTCCAACCGAAACCGTAACAACAACAATAACACCAACAATTACCGGAACAACAACAACTACTCCAATAACCGAAACAACACCAACCGTAACAACGACAACAAAAGGAAATGGGATAACAACCAAGGTAACAACGCCAACCAACCACCACCCAAGAGGCAAGAGACTGCAAAGGCCTATGCTGCAGGTCCGACAGAAAAGAAAGGTTACTCCGGTACTCTACCAAAGTGTAACAAGTGCCAAACACATCATAACCCGGGAGATTGCCCTAGGCCTTGTAAAAATTGTGGGAAAGTTGGTCATCAAGCTAATGGATGTAGGGCTGCTCCTGGGGGAAACAATCAGAATCCACCGCCAACGTGTTATAGTTGTGGAGAAGTGGGACACTTTAGGAACAATTGCCCGAAGGTAAGGAATCAAGGAGGAATAGCTCGAGGGAGAGCTTACGTCATGGGTGGAGATGATGTTCACGAAGACCCGAAGGTTGTCACGGGTACGTTCCTTGTCAATAATCGTTATGCTTCTATTTTATTTGATTCGGGAGCCGATAAAAGTTTCGTTTCACTTACATTTGCACCTTTACTCAACATTACACCAACCGCACTAGACATTTCATTTCAAGTTGAACTAGCTAATGGGTCTTTAGTTAGCACCAATACCGTTCTCCGTAATTGCACCATCAATTTCCTTAATCATCCATTCAACATAGATCTCATGCCCGTAGAACTTGGTAGTTTTGACATTGTCATCGGCATGGATTGGTTGTCCCGTCACCGTGCAAGAATTATTTGTGATGAGAAGGTTGTTCATCTTCCTTATGATGGGGAGACATTAGTCGTTCGTGGAGAGCGAAGCGGAACTAGACTTAGTATCATATCATGCATCAAGACCGCGAAGTACATCAAGAAGGGTTGTTATGCATTTTTGGCTCACATTACTGAGAAGAAGTCGGATGAGAAACGACTTGGAGATGTGCCAATTGTTAAGGACTTTCCCGAGGTTTTTCCGGAAGAATTACCTGGACTACCACCTACGCGTCAAGTTGAGTTTCAGATCGACTTAGTGCCAGGAGCCGCACCGGTTGCAAGAGCACCGTATCGTTTAGCGCCCTCCGAAATGCAAGAGTTATCGAACCAATTACAAGAATTACTGGACAAGGGATTCATTAGACCGAGTTCCTCGCCTTGGGGAGCACCGGTTTTGTTTGTGAAGAAGAAAGATGGATCTTTCAGAATGTGTATTGACTACCGAGAACTGAACAAGTTGACGGTGAAGAATCGTTATCCACTCCCTAGGATTGACGATTTGTTCGACCAGTTGCAAGGTTCTAGTTATTACTCCAAGATTGATTTGAGATCCGGTTACCATCAGCTTAGAGTTCGGGAGGAGGATGTTCCGAAGACCGCAATTAGAACACGTTATGGACACTATGAGTTTCAAGTAATGCCGTTCGGATTAACTAACGCACCTGCGGTATTCATGGACCTCATGAATAGGGTGTGTAAGCCGTATCTTGATAAGTTTGTGATTGTATTCATCGACGACATCTTAATTTATTCCAAGAGTAAGCAAGAGCATGAAGAACACCTCAGAACGATTCTAGAGCTGCTCAAGAAGGAGCAATTGTATGCCAAATTTTCTAAGTGTGATTTTTGGATACGAAAGGTTCAATTTCTTGGTCATGTCATTGATAGTCAAGGACTACAAGTTGATCCAGCAAAGATTGAGGCAGTTAAAGATTGGGCTACGCCCAAGTCTCCGACAGAAATTCGCCAATTTCTAGGACTTGCCGGATATTACAGGAGGTTCATTGAAGGGTTTTCCAAGATAGCTAAGCCGCTGACCAAGTTGACACAGAAAAATCAGAAGTACGAATGGGGTGATAAGCAAGAGTCCGCATTTCAGTTGTTGAAACAGAAGCTTTGTAGCGCGCCGGTTTTAGCACTACCAGAAGGAATTGAAAATTTTGTGGTATATTGTGATGCATCCCACAAAGGACTTGGAGCCGTGTTAATGCAGGACGAGAAAGTGATTGCTTATGCGTCACGTCAGCTTAAGAAACACGAGAAGAATTACACTACGCACGATTTGGAATTGGGTGCTGTAGTTTTCGCACTCAAGATTTGGAGGCACTATCTTTATGGCACCAAGTGTGTGGTATTTACCGATCACAAGAGCTTACAGCATATACTTGATCAGAAGGAACTCAATATGAGGCAACGTCGTTGGCTAGAGTTGCTTAGTGACTACGATTGTGAGATCCGATATCACCCGGGAAAAGCTAATGTTGTAGCTGACGCTCTTAGCAGGAAAGAACGACCCAAACCTTTGAGGGTCAGGTCATTAGGAATGACGATTATTTCGCCTCTACCATCAAAGATCCTCGAGGCTCAGGTTGAAGCGCTCAAGGAAGAAAATTTACCAAGTGAAACACTTAAGGGAATGCAAGATAATGCAAACGGTTTAGTGAGAAGGTCAGACGGAGTATTGTGTTTCAAGGACAGAAGTTGGATACCCCTTTATGGTGAAGTACGAGAGTTGATTATGCATGAGTCGCACAAGTCGAAGTACTCTATTCACCCAGGTTCTGATAAGATGTATCAGGATCTCAAGAAGCTTTATTGGTGGCCGAATATGAAAGCAGAAATAGCTACTTATGTCAGTAAATGTCTTACGTGTGCTAAAGTGAAAGCCGAGAATCAGAAACCGTCAGGGTTACTTCAACAGCCAGAGATTCCTCAATGGAAATGGGAGCGTATTACAATGGACTTTGTTACCAAACTCCCTAAGACTTCAGGTGGATTCGATGCTATTTGGGTTATAGTAGATCGTCTCACCAAATCAGCCCATTTCATACCGATTAGAGAGACTTATTCCATGGACCAACTCGCTAGACTTTATGTCAAGGAAATAGTCTCAAGACACGGTGCACCAGTCTCCATCATTTCCGACAGAGATAGTCGTTTTACTTCAAATTTCTGGAAGTCACTGCAAAAGGCATTCAACACCAAATTAGACATGAGCACTGCCTATCATCCTCAGACCGATGGTCAGAGTGAGAGGACGATTCAGACATTAGAAGATATGCTCAGGGCGTGCGTGATTGATTTTGGAAATGGTTGGGCTAACCATTTGCCATTAATCGAGTTTTCTTATAACAACAGTTATCATTCGAGCATAAAGGCCGCACCATTTGAGGCATTGTATGGTCGTAAATGCCGGTCCCCAGTGTGTTGGGCCGAGGTTGGTGAAGTACAATTAACCGGTCCAGAGATGGTACGAGATACAACCGAGAAGATTGTTAAAATTCGAGAAAGGCTCGAAACAGCTAGAAGTCGACAGAAAAGCTATGCAGATGTTCGACGCAAACCATTGGAATTTCAAGTAGGAGATAAAGTCATGTTGAAGGTTTCGCCTTGGAAGGGCGTGATCCGATTTGGGAAACGCGGGAAGCTGAACCCGAGATACATTGGGCCATTCAAGATTCTGGAAAAGATTGGTCCGGTAGCCTACAAGCTTGAACTTCCGCCAGAACTCAGCAACGTTCATAACACATTTCATGTTTCAAACCTCAAGAAGTGTCTTTCCGACGAGTCGTCCGTTATTCCTCTTGAAGAAATTCAACTAGATGACAAGCTTAATTTTGTGGAAGAACCTGTAGAAATCATGGACCGTGAGGTCAAGCAATTGAAGCAGAGTCGAATTCCTATCGTGAAGGTCCGCTGGAATTCTCGAAGAGGACCCGAGTTTACTTGGGAACGAGAAGACCAAATGCGACGCAAGTATCCACACCTTTTTCCTGAACCTGCTTCCGAAACCAACAACAATTGAATTCAGGGACTGAATTCCCTTTTGGAGGGGCGACTGTCACAACCCGTAATTTCAGGTCACTTTCCTAACCTCGACAAATCACCATTCATGTCCATCATTTATCACTCATCATTCATTTCATCGTAACCGGTTTGGTTTAGCTACAAAATTTATGCATCATCAGTAGGATCATTGCATACGGACTAGTAATAGTCTGCATATCATCATATTTGCATTTTCATACTATTCCACTCGTAGGATTATCAAATTAATATTTTTGTTACATTTGACGTTTTACGTATAATTACTTTTAATTAAAACGTTAACGCGCGATCGATAAATGTGACTAACACGTCCGACAATCCCCACGATGGTCCCGATATATTTTTATACTCATTTTAACATCAAGAAAATTATAAAATTCATTTACCCGGTATTTTGCGAATTTATTTAATTTATATCGTTCATTTAATATAATTACGACGGTTTACGTAAAAACTAAACAATAATTACCCGAACACCCAATATTTGTACCCAACATATTTTTGTAATTTTTATGACTTCGTCAAGTCCCGACTAACTCCGTTACATTTTATTTCTAGCAAACGCGGTACCCGGTTACACCTAAAACTAATTAAAATTACACAATTAGACACTTGTAATTACCACATGGTTTAATCAAAGAGGCCCCCCCCCCCCTTGGCTCTTTGTGCGCCGGCCTCAACCCCCCCAAGACACCCCATCATGTTGCTAACATCCTATCTCATTAAAACCCACTAATACTTGTCCATAATATATACTTTACCTTATTATTTTACTTCATTTTACACATAAACTCCAAGTAGCTAACAAGATTTTCTCTCCTCCCTCCCCCTCTCTTGTGTTCGGCATCACCAAGAAAACAAGGAAGAAACATCAAACTTTGCAAGATCCATCCATAAACAAGTCATACTAGTAATCCTTTTAGGGTTTTGAAATAAAAACTCAAGGGTTTCTTAGGTTTTCATCCTCATTTGCTCACTAATCTTTCAAGTAAGTTGTCAAAACCCATTTTTATAATTTTATCAAGTTAATATGATGTTCATAACATTTGCATGCAAGATCTATAAGTATATGTTAGCTATACCACTTTTTTTTTTTTAAACCTTTTGCAACTTATGAGCCCTAGATGTGTTTTATACTTAGATCCTTGTTAGATCTACATGGATGATGATGTTTTAGGACCTTGACACTTTAAAAAGATATATGGTAAGTTTTAGAAAGATTGGTTGTTGTTTGTGACATTTTTGGACAAGTTACTAACTAGAAAATCAAGTTTTAACAAGTAAATACAACTTGCTGTCCTTAAAAGTGAAACGTGGGAAAATCAGTAGGTGTGAGATAATTTTTGGCCAAATATTTAGAAAATACATTCCGAGACGAAGCCGTGGCCGAAAACGGGGATAAAATCGAGTTAATAACGAAGGAGATATGATTTTTCAAAGTTTAACGACGAAAACTATAATTTTCAGAAAATAGTGTGCTGTTGGCCGAACTTTCAGGAGCAAAACGAGTCGTTAACCGTGATCTAGATGAGCCGAGACATTGAAAATATATTAGTACATATTTATACGAACCCACGGATATAAAGAACGTCGAAAACGAGCTAATAACGAACAAGATACACGCGTTTAAACATCGATAATATACATTTTATTTTGACAGCTTTTTAACTAGAAAATGTTTTCGTACTAGAAAATGTATTTTTCACATAACGACTATGGAGAACCGTAATTCTTACCCGATGGAACACGTACGATCAAAGACTTATTAACGCGACTAACATATTACATTTCATGTTTTCAAAACGCCGATTCTAACACGAACGTTTTATACACTTTATTACATAACTAGTTTTGACGAAACAAGTTAACATATTTATATCAAGTTTTGGAGAAACTTTACATATTAACTATAACTATATTTTCAAAGTACGAGTGGTATAGGTTGCATATACATGTACATGCACTACATTGCCTCATAATCTAAGTAGATTATGCATATTCATTTTAGGTAGCGGCTAGTGTTCGCGCCTTGTTATTCCAAGTATTCCGATCTCATAGCATTGTTGTACCATCACTTCAGGTGAGTTTTCATAGCCCCGTTTTTCAATTTATTATTTCATTTCAAATCCCACGGGGGAGAATACATTGCAACCATTTTTATATGCGAGCCCTAGTATCAAATTCCTTGTACATAGATTAAGTTACCTTGTTGCCATTGAAAGTCCCCTATATCATGAACCGTTAATTTACCTGTAAGCGAGAGTGAGTGGATAGATCTATCGAGGGTGACGCCTCCATCCGTGTTGGCTTTGACCAACAACCGATAGCGGATGCATTTCATGTCTTTTATTTAGAGTGCCTGGCAAAACACTCTGAGGGGCACCACAGATTCAGTCATAGTTTCGGGGTCATGAGCTTAAGTCTATTGTACACCATTTTTATGTGACTTATGTCATACACTTTATACTTGTGGCTATCGTATACCTTCATTTTATTAAACCTATGATCTCTCACCAACTTTATGTTGACCGTTTTTAGCAATGTATTTTCAGGTAATTAGCTAGCGTGTGGACATGCATTTGGCTATTTTGGAGTCGCGGAGTCGACTTGCATCACTTATTTTCATGCACTTATGTAGCGTTTGATCTACTATGGTTTTGTGTTATAAACTTGCAACATCATTTGGGACCTATGTTTTGTAAACTCTGATTTTAATTATGATCAAACGTGTATTTTCAAAACGACACTTTAGGTCGTTCAATATATCCATTGTATGAGACACCATGAAAGTCACACCAAGGTATTCATATCCGCTGCCATTAACAGGTAAATTCAGGGTGTGACATATAAATTCATATATATGCGTCTATACAAACTTGTTTTGTGAGCAGTTTTGTGTCCTTAATCAGCCTCTATATTCGACCTATAACCCTTCTAAAACATGACCAATAAACATTCTATAGAACCCATCGAATCATGCCTAGATTTATGTTTGTTTGCTACGTTATAAAGCCACATAAAATCATAAAAATTGCACCTATATCATGATGTTTCGAGTCGAGTTTTATGACTTTTTTGGTGACATGTGTATGGTCTGTTTGATTTTTTGTTTCCAGCCATGATCGATCATCTATACAACCTGAACAAGCCTAATTGATCGACCCTTAAATACGCATTAAATGGAATCACAAAATTAAGAACCCTAGACGTATGCATGATAACTTAACGAGGAGTTATGTGTAGTGTGTATTTGTATGTTTACTTGTGTTGATCTAGTTGTTCTCCTTTACACCAACCCCTTTCGTGTCGACATGAGCCCTAATATCAGTCTTGAGAACACACAAATTGGTGCATTAAAAACAGAAAACCTAGGTTGCTTACTAACCAAAGTGCTATGATTTTACGTGAGTATTTTGTTTTGTTTCTGACATGTTACCTCATGTAGATGTGGGTTGTTTATGAGTGACAATTGTGTGAGTCTTTAAACCTGTTAAACATGTGCTAATCGTTGCCTAGTGGTGTTGGTTATTAGTCATTGTTTACTGTTCATTACATACCCTTCGCATAATTTTTATTTGTGTCACCAAGCCCTAGTTTGCCTCACTAAATTTTATACCAAGAGGGTTTGGTTGTTTTGTGGGTTGTTTTGCTCGTCGAAGTACCACCGAGAGTATGTGTGCTCATTGTGTTTCCATATGAATAAGTCCCATCGAAAGTGCGTTTTGTTTAATGGTCTTGGCATGCATAGTGATACCGAGATGGGGTTTTGTTTAGTTTGGTCTCGGTACGGTTTCGTGGTCCAAATACGTTATGTTTTCCGGGTTCGTTAAGAGATATAAACGATCTTAATTACTAGCATGGTGATACAAGTCCTAAAATCCAAAATTAACACATTTAGCCTAAACATTGATTATTTTCACATTAAACCCTATACTTTGCTAAAATGACATATAAGACCCTAAACTATGCTAATTATCATGTTAAGCCTTGAACTTAACTTACTATCACCTTTAAAGCATAAGTTTGGCTAATTAATGAATATTGCCCAAAAGTTACTAATTATGGAAGGTTACGAAAATGGAAAGTTACTAAAAGTATAAATAAACCGTAATCTAGATAACTATATGCACCAAACTTATAAAATGAACTTATAAGTAGTATGTGATCATTATATTGAGTAGATTCCGTGAAGAATGAGTGATCCGTCTCTTGTGACTCTTTTACTCATTTGCTGGCTTTGCATAAGGTACAGATATTCTACCCTTTCTCAGTAAGGGTTCTGATCTCATGACTTTTCGATCTTTGACATGATTCATTTGCGTTGATATGATTCGTTGGTATGACCCGTTTGATATTATCATTTGATATGATTCTGTTTGCTATCCATTCTGTTATAATGATCTGTATATTATCTCATTGATATGAGATTTTGTTCTGTTGATATGCTCTGATTGATTATGCTATAGTAGCTCTACTATGATTATGGATAGCTTTGCTTTGCTATACTTTGCTTGTTCTGTTCTGTTGCCCAAGCTTCTGTATCTGTATCCCTAGCCATGGAGGTACCATGGCCATGTCATTTAGGCACCAATGGCATGACACTTTCTGTGGAGGTGTGATTGATCCACGGTATCCCCTTCTGTTCTGTTATGATATTTGTGCACATTGGCCATTATGATATGTGTATATGCCTATTATGAGTAGGTGTATTTATATGATTTGTTTTGCAGCGGGTGTATGGATGCATCCTAGATTCTGTTATTTTTTGTTCTATTCTGGATATGATTAGTGATTGGTTGGTGTGTGCCATGCACCCTATTTCACTTCTGGGAGCTAGCTATTCCATTTGGTACTTGAGAGGCCTCCCATCTTTGTACAACTTATGATTTGATGGATATATGGATATAATATGATGTGATTATGTGACTAAGCATGTGGCATGCTTTCTGAGCTCGTGTGCATTTCTGTTTTGTTATGTTATATGATTATTATTCTCTTTTTGATTCTTTTGACTTCATTATGATCTCCTTATGTTTTGCTATGATTTGGTTCCAATGGTATATGACATTTTGTTCAGTTGATCCTTGATCTCTTATTTTGTTTGACAGATGATATTCGTTCAGCAGGAGCTTATGTTCCTTTTTCCTATACTTATATATGTTTGATTTTTCGTTTTGTTTATATCTGTTCACTGGGTTTTTTATGCACAGCCGGATTTCTTTTCCTGTGGCAGGTTTTAGGGTGTAAGCTGGGATTTGAGGGAAGAGTGCATAGGAGCTCTTAGTAGACCACCCTGACGATAGATATCCATTTCCTTTTGGATTAGACTTGGACATACCTTCAGTTAAATTTAGTTTGGTTTTGTACTTCAGTTTTGGGACTCGTCATGTTTAGAGTTAGTATTTTATTATCATCTTAGAATACCTTTGTAATTATTGTTGGGAATTAAACCAACAGTTAGTACTACCAGGCTAAATGTTACAACTGTTGGAGAATAACACAAGCAGAACTAACTGCCAGTGCAAACACTTTGTACTGCTTATATTCTGAAAACATGTAATGTGATAAATATAGAAAAGATTTAGTGAATATCCTATTTAGTTAGAGTTATACGGATATTGTAGTTCTCTTGTAAAGGACTCCTTGTTTTATAAAAGGAGGACCTAGGTTAGAGTTTATGTACGTATTCTTTTGTGAGAGATTCAAGGTTGTAAAACCCTAGTGATAGAAGATCACTCGTATTATTCATAAATAATATTGAATCGTTTTAGTTAACCATTGTCTTAATTGTTCATACATATTCAATCACTGTTCCATTCATTCATACACATCACACAAACAATATCTTCTAATTATTAGCTAGTAAATTCCGCGTGCTAGTTATTATTACTCAAAGTATCTCTAACACAAGGAGTGTGTTTAGATCCGGTCAAGTGGTATGAGAGACAGGTTCTCATTGTCTTCATTGTTCGTACATATTCAATCACTGTTCTGGATATGATTAGTGATTGGTTGGTGTGTGCCATGCACCCCATTTTACTTTTGGGAGCTAGCTACTCCATTTGGTACTTGAGAGGTCTCCCCTCCTTGTACAACTTATGCTTAGACAGATATATGGATATGATATGATGTGATTATGTGACTAAGCATGTGGCATGCTTTCTGAGCTCGTGGGCATTTCTGTTATGTTCTGTTATATGATTATTATTCTCAGTCTGATTCTTTTGACTTCATTATGATCTCCTTATGTTTCACTATGATTTGCTTCTTGTGGTATATGACATTTTGTTCAGTTGATCCTTGATTTCTTATTTCGTTTGGCAGATGATATTCGTTCAGTAGGAGCTTATGTTCTTTTTTCTTATACTTATATATGTTTGATTTTTTGTTTTGTTTATATCTGTTCACTGGGCTTTTTAAGCACAGCCGCATTTCTTTTCCTGCGGCAGGTTTTAGTTTGGAACTGGGATTTGAGGGAAGAGTGCATAGGAGCTCTTAGTAGACCACCTTGACGATAGATACCCATTTCCTTCTGGATTAGACTTGGACATACCTTCAGTTAAATTTAGTTTGGTTTTGTACTTTAGTTTTGGGACTCATCATGTTTAGAGTTAGTATTTTATTAATCTTAGAATACGTTTTTAATTATTATGTTTATAAGCCATCCACTTGCGTTTATATGTTCTGATTGATGCCATAATGTGACATTTTGACCCTTGACGGGTTGGGGTGTTACAATTATGGTATCAGAGCTCAGGCTTTGGCTTGTAGCACATAAGTTATGGCCTTTGAAGATTTGGACCCTTAGGTTTGCACTGTATGAGCATATGGAACTACCTTTGAAATTTTGCCTTAAGTTTCCCTTGTAGAAACTATTAGTTGTGACCGGTAAGGATTGCGTAGATTATATGATAAGGCATTTGTTAGATATCTTTCTTCCACACCACTCTGATTTATGCCTCTGATTTCAGTTAAGCCTTTATAAGATCATTCATTCCGGAGATTTAGAAAATGTAGTAGGATACGCAATATAAGTTAGTGATCACATAAGTTTAGAATGCTTTGAGACTTTTGTGGCAATGCCTTACAGGTTTCACTTTCTGATGTAACCGAATTCTTTCGAATTTCGATCTCTGATTTGTTTGTCATTCGTTTAGATGCCTATTCGTCCGTTCAGAGAATTCGTATATGTATGGATCCGATGTGTTCGACACATTCTGTGGTTTCTCTTGCTTTTTCTAAGCATATTAAGGTCCTCTCTGCACTATTAGAATTTGATATACCTATTTCCACCTCTATGAGAAATCTTGTGATTTTCCGTCACGAGTATCAAAATTGTCCAGTACGTTTTGAAGATATTTGAAGATAAGTTTCGTTCTGCTAATCTGTTTCCTTTGGGAGTTTTTGATTTGATATTATTCCGAATATGGAATTGTTGACTAAGCATCAAGATGCTAACAACAGTCATATTAAATTTGTCATCTTTAACGATTTGAGAAACTTAAAATTCTGTACCATGGTTCCCAACCTGGTAAGCAATTATGATCACCTTTACTTTGAAAACTCGAACGTTAATCCCTGGCGGTTGTGAAGATGTTTTGATCTGGTTATGAGAATTTGTTTAGTCACGACTCAAGGTAGAATGTGATTGCAATAAAGGCATGTGTATATGATGCAAGTATTATGACGCCTGGCCAACGTGATAATAGTTACATCATATAACTTGAACTTATTAGGATCATAGGATACTTTGAGAAGTGTCGTGGAATAGTAAGTTGGTTGATTTAGAACTCTATCCCTATAAGAGCGATGCTTTACCTAATTATGAAACTCCATATTGAACGACATCAGCTGAATGGAAAGAATTGAAGGACCAACTTCTAGGAAGTGGTTTTATCCATCCGAGGGTGTCTCCGTAGGGTGCTCTAGTTTTATTCGTGAAGAAGGATAATGATAGCATCAAGTTGTGTATTGAATTTTTGACACTGAATAGTATTGTGGTTAGAATCGTTATCTATTACCTCGAATCGACGATTTGATTAATCAACTTAGGGTATGAAGTTTTTCTCAGTGATTAAGTTTGGATCCGATTATTTTCAGTTACGTTTAAAGGAGCGAGATGTTCCTAGAATTGCTTTTCATATTCGTTATGATCTCTATGAGTGTTGTGATGCCAATTGTATTGGCTACTGCTCCGATTGCTCCTATGGACCTGTTAAATCGTGTCTTTCATGAATACTTGGACAATTTGTCATAGTATGACATATTGGTTTATTCAGAGACGAAAGAGAAACACGGGGATCATCTTCGTATTCTGTGTTGAAATTTCTACATTAGAAGAAGCTCTATGTAATATTTTCGAAGAGTAAAATTGGTTGGGATGAAGAATGAGAGGATAATTTTGAAAAGCTGAAAAGAGATTTGTTTCTGCTCAAGAAGGAGACTTAGTTATGTCCTTATGAAACACGAAAATATTTGGTTATACTTCAATACAGCTACAACCGTAGGAGGTGAACTATCCGACGCATGACTTGGGAGTGATCAGTGACAGACATGAAAAAGCTCAAGAGCAAGACGGTGGAATATGATCTATGCTGGAAGACTTGAAGGAAGCGGTTTTGATTGAAGTACACAGTTCTATTTGCTCTATTCATCTTAGTTGTACTATTATGCATAGAGACTTGAAGCAGAATTTTGATGGAATGGTATGAAGAAGATTGTGACTACATTGGTGGTGAAATATTTAGCGTGTGAACAAGTTAAGGTTTAGCATCAGCATACAAGTGGTTTTCTTTAGCTTTGGATGTTCTTATGTGGAAGTGGGATTAAACCTTCATGGATTTTGCAACGGAATTTCCACGAACATTTAGGAAGGACGATACGAATTAGGTTGGAGTGCATCATTTAACTAGGTCGTCTCACTTTAGAAGACTGGCATAGATTTCTTTCAGCAGAAGATTATTCAAGCTACATGGCGCACCTGCAGGGATCGTTTCAGAGAATCGCGTTTTGCTTCACACTTCCAGAAGAGATATAGAAGACTATGGGGATTGGACTCGGGATTTTAGTACGGTTTCTCACCTTCAGACGAATTGAAAAACAAAATAACTATTCGAACATTGGAAGATGTGTTGAGCGGGAAATTTGAAATGCGCTAGGTCTGGTTGTGTTTGCTCACTAAGACAAATGGCATGCTAGTGGCAAGGGTTTCCTTTCAGAGTTTTGTATGAACGGAGATGTAGAACACCTTTTGGTTGAATTAAGTCAGAGAATTACTTATTGAAGGTCCGGAGTTGATTACAATGACTAATGGGTTAGTTACCATTGTGGAAGGGAAATTTTGAAACTTTAGATCGGGAATTTGTGTGTTCCGTATGAGGTTTTCGTACAGAAGAGTTAGGCGTTTTGGCATATAAGGAAGATTTAGTTCGCGATACGTTAGACCTTATGTTCATTCTTATTCATACGATTATCCCACCTATTCATTACGCTTGCGGATACGTTTTGATACTCTGATATGTGTTTCTCTGATTATTAGCAAGTTACTTAGTTCGTTCAGAATCTGGATAGAGTTGATGGAATTTTTCTTACCGTCTAGCACTACCTCCGTATTTACCTTATGTGTATATGTGTTTCATGTACCTCTTTGTGAGATTACAACCATCATCTGCTACGCATTTGTTTTGTATTCGTTGGATCAGATTTGTTATGATTTGTGTTATGTGGAGAGATTGGGGCTATCCTAGTTTGTCGGGATCGATTCATGAGAAATAAAAAAATTCCGTTCATTAAAATTCCTTGGAAGAATCATCCCGAGCGAGAAGCTACTTGGGAAACTGAAAAGTCTATGTCTGCTAGTTATCCACATTTCTTTCCGTGACTCGGTACGTTTCCGTTTTTTCTTTTGCTTCAATTTCGTGGACGAAATTCTCTTTTTAGAAGAGAAGAGTTGTAAAACCCGAAATTTTTGAACCATAATTTTTCCACCATTTGAAATTTATCCTAACTATGAAATACAACCAAATGGCATTTAAAACTATACCTTATAAATTAAAAACTACATTATATGAATTTAATCCTAAAACTAAATATGTTAAATCCTAAATAACTAATTCATATCCTAAGTCCAAATGAGAAAACAAGTTTTCTTCCTAGCCCCCTTGTGTCGTTTGATATTTGGAAGATAGGAACCACATTACCACTTTCCAAACATAAAAGATTTGCATGTTTATTTAGCCTGTAACACCCCGACCCGACAAGGGTAAAAGTGTCACAACAATGGTGACATATCAGAAACATACACAAGCATACATCTTCAATAATACAAAGGAATACAAAGGTTACAAGAAATTACAAGGAAATACAAAATTTACAGAGGAATAAATACTAAGTCTGAAAATATAAATTCTTCAAGTCATCTCTATAACAAAATAACTATCACAGTGTAGTCTTCTAAGTCCAATGGTACTCTCCACTCATACCCAGCTTCCTACTAAAACCTGCCATAGGAAAAGAAATGCGGCTGAGCTACGAGAGCTTAGTGAACAGATATAACGGTAATAAAGCAGTAATAAAGAATAGTACAGAGTGTCAGAAATATATGTCATGCAGATATAATCCGAATCAAAGGATAAATAAAGGAGTAAGGATAGAGGATAGGGAATAATAAGTAGGTAAAGGTAAAAGGAAATAGTGCAAGGTATAATAATGGTCAAAGGTAAGTAATGTATATGGTAAAGGTAAACAGTAATCCACCACGAGCCCAGAAACAGATATATATAATGTAACCATGTCAATCAATCATGCAAAGGGGAGTCCTCTCAGTAACCAGATAATATGAGGGGTGTCCTCATGTATCAAATGGAGTAGCTAGCTCCCAGATATGTGAAAGACGTGTATCGCACACACCATCAGTCACCAGATATATATAACAGATAAACAGATACAGATAACAGAAATCAGATCAGATCTAGGATGCATCCATACGCCCCAGGTGGCCAGAGTCTACCAATACACACCAGATAAAATAAAGTCAGGGACGGGACAGGTCATCACTCTCCTGCCCTAGAGTCATGTCATCGGTGCATCAATGACATGGACATGAAACCCTCATGCCTAGTGATTGGCTCGGGTCTCAAACTGTGGGTCATGGTCAAATATCAGGTCAGAAATCAGAGTATTATATCAGAAGGTTCATAGCATAATGGTCCATGTCAAATGTTTCAGAAGTAAACATTAAAGGTTCAGAATCAGATAGGTTTATATCAGAGTTTATAACAATGTTCAAGTCCAGGTTCAGAAATAGTATACCAGATTAATGCTTATATCAAAGTTCAAATTAAGTTTCAAAACAAGAGTTTATAACCAGGTTTAGAATAAGGTTCAAATCAAGGTTCAATAGGGCATATCAAAGGCTTATAATCAAAAGGTTTATAGGTTCATAGAAAAGATTTTAATTCAAAGGTTTCATATTAAACTTGTATTTAAAATAATCAATCAGTGACTTTCATAAAATGATGTTTGGTAAAACCTTTTTATACAGATAGTCTTTAAAAGAAATTTTCATAAAACTTTTAGTGCAGTATCAATTCAAAATTGGTATAACGTCGTACTCAAAAGCTCTTCCAAAACATTTTCATATCATTAAGGAAGGTTTTCAATTTAGTTATATTATCAAATGAAACTTCAGGGTATACAAGGATTTGAATATGCAGGTCACAAGGTAATGAGTCAAGTATCAAGGGAAAATTCAGAGTCAGATATCATGTCAGAATCAGAGTGTTATAACAAGTTCATATTTCAAAGGGTTTATAACAGATGGCTCAGAATCAAGTTTCATAACAAAGTTCATATCAGGAATTATAACAAAGGGGAATCATATGAAAGGTTCAAAGTAAAGGGGATCATAGCAATGGCATCAATACAGAAGCTGACAGATCAGAAAAATGAAAGAGATCATGAGAAACCTGTGAGAAGGTCAGAATATCTGTACCTTATACCGCAAGTGAAACACATCTAGAAATACAAAGATCGGAAACAAACTCCATCTTCAGCGAATCTACACGAATACATGGTCGTCTTATTATTAATATCTTATTTAAATCAGATTACTTATTTTAGTCGGCTTTCCATTTTTAGTAACTTTCCTTTTTATACCAGCTTTTCAAATTTTAGGGTTACAAATGACAGTTAAGTACACTTGTAGGTTTAATATGACCAATATGATACTTTAGGTTTTAATATGTCAAATAAATTTATTTTAAAGTTTATGCAATAATTTTATATTAAGATGATAATCTTTGACCCCGTCGACAAAAATATGATATTACGACTCGCATTCTTCCTATTTATAACGTGACCATCACACAAAACACCACACATAATTCGACATAAGTAATTCCACACACTCCACATGACATAGGACCAGATACTAATGAAGCAAAAATGGATTTAGCAGCCCCTTCCACACTCACGTTACACCCTCAGACCAATTAACAAGCCAAACATATTACAAGGTGAAACCTTTTTAACTCATGTATATAATCATGCATGAATCTTATTTACTTTGAGGTTTATTCCCGATTTTTAAAGCCATGTTATAATGAGTTTAGTAGGTTTAAATGGCTAGACCAAAGACTTGTATAACAAACTGATTTGTAAGGCAACAACAGAAATAAAGTCGACACACTACGTAGACCCATGTTCAACACACCACTCGACAGTCAACAATAGTGAAACAACACATGGAATAAGGAGACCAAAAAAAAACACCCAACGCCTATCCCCTTTTCTGTCCTGATTAATCAACGTTTACCCATCCCAAACCAAAACACGAATCAGATTATCGCCTGTTCAAAACACCCTTTTTCCCACCCAAAGTCACATGCGTTCATGAGTCCAACACGTCACGTACACACATGCATGTCAAACCGCCACACGAGATTGCCATACACTTTATTTCGACCTGATCCACATTTACCATAACATCATTCTCGACATAACTTACATGTTCCTTTAGGACTTGTTTATGTTTTCCAAGTAATCGAATGGGCAGGATACAAGGCTGTCAAAACGTGTTCAAAACTGTCATGTTCTTCTTTTGTATACTCTAACTGATGCAAGGGATTTTGGTGGTTTTAAGTTCAGAACTTGGAGTTGTTTTTGAGAATATATGAGGTGCATATAATAATGGGATATGAGATAACTTCTACTCTACAATTTCGGGATATGATTGTGATATAACTGACCGAGATTTTCTCTTGACCAAAAATACAAGACGCTAGTACATGTTGCATATTCATTAATTATTCATTTGTTTATTTGTTCTTATCACTAAGCATGCAATTCTTCAAATTTGGTATATGGAGAAATGTACATATGTCGTGTAATGCTTAACGTATTTGAGTTTAGGAACTAGGATTTATTTAAAGGTGTAGTTTATTTTTATAACACAAGGGTTTAATGTCACTTACATATTAATTAACTTAGGTTGAAATTTATATACACTCTTATAGTATAGTTTTAATAATATCATGATTTCATGTAATAGGGGGTAATTTGGGAAATTAAAAGAATGAAATTTTTGGGGTTTTACAACTTCTTCCCCTCTAAAAGAAAAAATTTCGACCTCGAAATTTGAAGTTGTAAGGTTAAACAAAGTCGTAGCAAATCGTAAAATGTCGTCACGAACATCCTCACGCCCGGGGAGGTTCTTCCAGAAGGATCTTCAAAACAAATGGTTTCTCATGACTCAATCAGAAACAAAGGGGGGTCAGATTCCTCAGAAGAAGACAAATTAGGTTGATTCTGATCAAAAGAACCATACAACATAAAATAGATGATAGGTGAGTCTTCTGAAAAGCTTATATGAAATACGAACAGAATTTCAAATCAGATTAACTGTATCATCAGTAGAGAGCTCTACAAAGAGTTCAAGATTTATAACTGAGGTCAACAGAATGCAAAGCGAGAGTCCAAACTCATCCAGATATCTAATGAACGAAAACAGAGTATACGCATAGGTAGAATGAACCTAATGTCTCACTAATCACGGATAAACCAACGGAGATCAGATTCTAAACTTCTTAGGTACTCCCCAAGACATCCTATGGCCACAATGAGTGCACGTTATATGGTGTAAGTATTATCACGTTGATCAGGCGTCATAATACCAGCACCACATAAGTATGCCTTCATGATGATCATACTTTATCTCGAGTCGTGAGTATAACAACCTATCTTAATCCACCTAGTACTTCTACAGTCTCAGAGTCAACCAGATCAAACTCATAGTCAAGAGAGAAATAAGACTATTCGCAAGAGTATCAGAATTTCCAGATTGCCTAGCAGAGTAAGGCACGCCGTCACAAGCATCAGATTTTCCACAGTTCGCCAAAATTCCTCAGAACAAAACCATCATCGAACATACGAAAATAAGCACGGGGCTGAAATGCTTCTAGGAAACTTAAATCATTAGCGGATCTTATTACTATATAACGAAGTTCAAGGGAGTCAACGGAAGTGAAAACTAATCGTCAATAACTTCGGTCTTCACAGAATCAATTCTTCCAAACATAAAAGGTCTGATTCAGAAATCCGTTCATTCAAAACATCTACTCTCTTCAAGTCCGGTTAATATGTCTTCGTTTTTCCATCAATCTGGAAGTGAAGCAAAATCGTCTAGTTCACCACGCCTCCTGCAGTTCTTCTTGGAATGTGATGGAGTAATGTGAATTTCTGGCACGATCTTTAAGTTTCTTCATCATCCAGTCTGCTTCCGCCCTCAATTCATCTTAGTACAACCAAGATGAATAGGGAAGTGAGACTGTAAGTCTTAATCAGCTCCAGGTTCGCCGTCTTTCTTCTGCATCGCCAACACTTCTGTCTTGTAAGGAATGTCTTCACTCTCCAGGGTAGTCACCACTGTTGTCAACTCTAGGTCAGGTAGTGAAGTAATACTTCTGATGCGTTTCTAGTTGTCTTGATGCATACGCAAAACATTCTGAGTCTCTTTCTGAAATGTCTCAAAATTTGTTCCGTCTGAAGGTATGGAAACAAATTTCTATTTCAGCTTTCAAAAACTCCGTTCTCAATCAGACTAAGCTGTTTCTCTCTGGTCACGAAATTTATCAAGGGTAACGCAAGTTGTAAACGTCTTCAGAATTTTGATGCAAGGTTCAAAAGATTTCAGTTTACCATTTTGTTATCGGTCTTGACCATTCGGTGATAGTATCAAAATTTGTGGGATTTAAAAGGGATATTCTCAATCAAGAAAAACCGTTTTCTCAACAGATATCAATCTCTCAGAATGCACAAGTGATCATCAAATTTCTTACAAAGTGCAAAAATGATTTTCATGTTCTTCTTCGTCTCCGAATGTACTATTAAGTCATACAATGACCATTTGCCCAAGTACTCACGAGAACACATTCATTTATCAAATTTACTAAATAGTCAGAGCTTTAGCTAATACTATTAGCGTCACAAATCTTTATATCAGTCGTTACAAATGCGGACAGCGATCTCAAGAATAACCTCAATTCATATTTCCATCTGAAGGAAACTTTGCGCTCTGAAATTGAATAGATACAAAGTCGTTTCAGGGTGGAGAAATAAGGGTTCCAAATAGCAATACGGTTCAGCTTCCTGAATCAATACATGTCTCCTGTCATCATTCTTCTTTATCGCGAACAAACCTGAAATACGCCAAGAAAATACACTTAAGCGAACTTACTTCTCACTCCGGTGGAAAATTTGGTGGTTGAATCAGAAATCGTGTTCAGAAAATTCAGGGTGCCACGTAATTTTCAAGATAAGGTTCATTCATTGTTGTACGAAATGGGTTCAAGGAAAACTTCATAATCGCGAACATAACACACGAGTCTTCAGAGTAATAATGATAGTCCAGAGTTTAACAATCGGTAATCATGGTAGGGAGTTCAAAATTGCTTCATACGTCAAAGGTGAGACATAGGAGGATAGTTTTCAAACAACCAATCCTTTATCAGAATAACATTAGAGTTAACAGTCCACAGAAATACAGATCAACAAAGCAAATCTTATCGTCCAAAATGAGAGGGAAACATTCTTATACTCGTGGTTAAACACCACAAGACTTCTCATAGGGACAGAGATGGTTAAGACGAAATCAAATGGTGTCATAAATTTATAGATGCTTATCAAGAGACAAGAGACAATTAACAGAAGGTATCAAATGCTTATCAAAAGCAGAAGACAAATAACAGAAGGGTGTCAAGTACGTCATCGCCAAGGAGATTTTCAGAATGCCCGAAGAGGCATCAAAATGATTAACAGAAGGATCAGAGGTCAGAGTTAGACTCTGCAGACAAGGATTAAATAGCGTCAGGCAATTACTATGCAGTTCTCAACGCCTTCCAGATTTATTTAGGTTCAGATTTTAGGTAGTGCAGAGCATAAGCTTTCGATTTCCAAAAGTGATCTTAACAGAATTTAATCAAAAGCAAGGCACGAATCAGAGTGATGCGGAAGCAAAGATGCTTAAACAAACGCCTTATAGTCTACCCATTCCTCACTGGTCAAAACTTAAGTTCATATCAAGGAATCGTAAAGCAGGTTCTCAGGGTGTTCTCCTATGTTCTTACATTGGAAGCCTAATGGTCCAGAACTCACATGTCAAGGGTAAATGTATTACGAGTCGCAGCCTGTCGCTCTGATACCATAAATTGAAACACCCCAACCCGACAAGGGTAGAAGTGTCACAACAATGGTGACATATCAAAAACATACACAAGCATACATATTCAATAATACAAAGGAATACAAAGGTTACAAGAAATTACAAGGAAATACAAAATTTACAGAGGAATAAATAATAAGTCTGAAAATATAAATTCTTCAAGTCATCTCTATAACAAAATAACTATCACATTGTAGTCTTATAAGTCCAATGGTACTCTCCACTCATACCCAGCTTCCTACTAAAACCTGCCGCAGGAAAAGAAATGCGGCTGAGCTACGAGAGCTCAGTGAACAGATATAACGGTAACAAAGCAGTAATAAAGAATAGTACAGAGTGTCAGAAATATATGTCATGCAGATATAATCCGAATCAAAGGATAAATAAAGGAGTAAGGATAGAGGATAGGGAATAATAAGTAGGTAAAGGTAAAAGGAAATAGTGCAAGGTATAATAATGGTCAAAGGTAAGTAATGTATATGGTAAAGGTAAACAGTAATCCACCACGAGCCCAGAAACAGATATATATAATGTAACCATGTCAATCAATCATGCAAAGGGGAGTCCTCTCAGTAACCAGATAATATGAGGGGTGTCCTCATGTATCAAATGGAGTAGCTAGCTCCCAGATATGTGAAAGACGTGTATCGCACACACCATCAGTCACCAGATATATATAACAGATAAACAGATACAGATAACAGAAATCAGATCAGATCTAGGATGCATCCATACGCCCCAGGTGGCCAGAGTCTACCAATACACACCAGATAAAATAAAGTCAGGGACGGGACAGGTCATCACTCTCCTACCCTAGAGTCATGCCATCGGTGCATCAATGACATGGACATGAAACCCTCATGCCTAGTGATTGGCTCGGGTCTCAAACTGTGGGTCATGGTCAAATATCAGGTCAGAAATCAGAGTATTATATCAGAAGGTTCATAGCATAATGGTCCATGTCAAATGTTTCAGAAGTAAACATTAAAGGTGCAGAATCAGATAGGTTTATATCAGAGTTTATAACAATGTTCAAGTCCAGGTTCAGAAATAGTATACTAGATTAATGCTTATATCAAAGTTCAAATTAAGTTTCAAAACAAGAGTTTATAACCAGGTTTAGAATAAGGTTCAAATCAAGGTTCAATAGGGCATATCAAAGGCTCATAATCAAAAGGTTTATAGGTTCATAGAAAAGATTTTAATTCAAAGGTTTCATATTAAACTTGTATTTAAAATAATCTTTCAGTGGCTTTCATAAAATGATGTTTGGTAAAACCTTTTTATACAGATAGTCTTTAAAAGAAATTTTCATAAAACTTTTAGTGCAGTATCAATTCAAAATTGGTATAACGTCGTACTCAAAAGCTCTTCAAAAACATTTTCATATCATTAAGGAAGGTTTTCAATTTAGTTATATTATCAAATGAAACTTCAGGGTATACAAGGATTTGAATATGCAGGTCACAAGGTAATGAGTCAAGTATCAAGGGAAAATTCAGAGTCAGATATCATGTCAGAATCAGAGTGTTATAACAAGTTCATATTTCAAAGGGTTTATAACAGATGGCTCAGAATCAAGTTTCATAACAAAGTTCATATCAGGAATTATAACAAAGGGGAATCATATGAAAGGTTCAAAGTAAAGGGGATCATAGCAATGGCATCAATACAGAAGCTGACAGATCAGAAAAATGAAAGAGATCATGAGAAACCTTTGAGAAGGTCAGAATATCTGTACCTTATACCGCAAGTGAAACACATCTAGAAATACAAAGATCGAAAACAAACTCCATCTTCAGCGAATCTACACGAATACATGGTCGTCTTATTATTAATATCTTATTTAAATCAGATTACTTATTTTAGTCGGCTTTCCATTTTTAGTAACTTTCCTTTTTATACCAGCTTTTCAAATTTTAGGGTTACAAATGACAGTTAAGTACACTTGTAGGTTTAATATGACCAATATGATACTTTAGGTTTTAATATGTCAAATAAATTTATTTTAAAGTTTATGCTATAATTTTATATTAAGATGATAATCTTTGACCCTGTCGACGAAAATATGATATTACGACTCGCATTCTTCCTATTTATAATGTGACCATCACACACAATACCACACATAATTCGACATAAGTAATTCCACACACTCCACATGACATAGGACCAGATACTAATGAAGCAAAAATGGATTTAGCAGCCCCTTCCACACTCACGTTACACCCTCAGACCAATTAACAAGCCAAACATATTACAAGGTCAAACCTTTTTAACTCATGTATATAATCATGCATGAATCTTATTTACTTTGAGGTTTATTCCAGATTTTTAAAGCCATGTTATAATGAGTTTAGTAGGTTTAAATGGCTAGACCAAAGACTTGTATAACAAACTGATTTGTAAGGCAACAACAGAAATAAAGTCGACACACTACGTAGACCCATGTTCAACACACCACTCGACAGTCAACAATAGTGAAACAACACATGGAATAAGGAGACCAAAAAAAAAACACCCAACGCCTATCCCCTTTTCTGTCCTGATTAATCAACGTTTACCCATCCCAAACCAAAACACGAATCAGATTATCGCCTGTTCAAAACACCCTTTTTCCCACCCAAAGTCACATGCGTTCATGAGTCCAACACGTCACGTACACACATGCATGTCAAACCGCCACACGAGATTGCCATACACTTTATTTCGACCTGATCCACATTTACCATAACATCATTCTCGACATAACTTACATGTTCCTTTAGGACTTGTTTATGTTTACATGATGGCATACCAAGACTATATATAAACCCAACGACACACACGACATAAGGTAGACTCGAATACCCAACACCAAAACAGTTCCCATGGGCGCATGAGTTGTGCTTTTATATGATTATTAGTCGCTTAAAATGTGCAAGAATCGAATGAAAAAGGAACAACCGGCCTGCTATCGTTTTACATATATTTTACCAGGTTTAAGAACTCAAGGTGACACCCATATAACCAATCGTTTAATCATATTAATTACTTAACGAGTACATCCTTTTAGGTTTTTATGTTACACATATATTCATACGTGTCATTATACTAACGAACAACTAGGTTCTCATACTTTTTACGTATCATATGATTCGAAACACGAAAAACAAAAAGGTAAATGTAGGTATACCTACTGGTTGAATGCACGACGGATTATGGTGGACCTTGATCGGCTGTATGAACGGAACACAAGAACGATAGACGTATCACGAATGAACCCAGCACATGCATCAAAATACCCTTCGAACTAAACGTAACCACGATCAAAACCCTTCCCTCAAACAGTTCTGTCGCGCCTCTGATTATTAAGAACAAAAGGGATCGGTTGTTGTTGGCTTATGTTGTGTATTTTGTTTTCCAAGTAATCGAATGGGCAGGATACAAGGCTGTCAAAACGTGTTCAAAACTGTCGTGTTCTTCTTTTGTATACTCTAACTGATGCAAGGGATTTTGGTGGTTTTAAGTTCAGAACTTGGAGTTGTTTTTGAGAATATATGAGGTGCATATAATAATGGGATATGAGATAACTTCTACTCTACAATTTCGGGATATGATTGTGATATAACTGACCGAGATTTTCTCTTGACCAAAAATACAAGACGCTAGTACATGTTGCATATTCATTAATTATTCATTTGTTTATTTGTTCTTATCACTAAGCATGCAATTCTTCAAATTTGGTATATGGAGAAATGTACATATGTCGTGCAATGCTTAACATATTTTAGTTTAGGAACTAGGATTTATTTAAAGGTGTAGTTTATTTTTATAACACAAGGGTTTAATGTCACTCACATATTAATTAACTTAGGTTGAAATTTATATACACTCTTACAGTATAGTTTTAATAATATCACGATTTCATGTAATAGGGGGTAATTTGGGAAATTAAAAGAATGAAATTTTTGGGGTTTTATATAGCCCTATCAACACACACGGCTTCCCATATCTTCAAACACGCTTTTCCTTTTCTTTATTAAACCATATATCACCTCTTTGTATCTCTCATTTACACTGAATCCTAAGCCAGAAGAAAACACACTTGATTCACATTTTTCTTTGCTGCCAAGAAAGAAGAAAAAGGAGAGCGTTTGTTGGTGACAAAGAAGGGTGCAAGTCATTGGAATTTCTTGGAGAATTCAAGCCATGGTTTAGTTTCTTATTCGGTTTATTCCACCAAGTCGATACCAGGTTCTATAATTCTCCTTTTTGTTCTCCTTTTTGCTCTTTTTTATTCGACTTACATATGTGTAAACAAGATAAGAACCATGCTTAGAAACCTCTTGGAATCATCTTAGTATATATACCTTCTTTCCTCGTTTTCTTTGTCATATAAATTCATATATATGCGTCTATACAAACTAGTTTTGAGAGCAGTTTTGTGTCCTTTATCAGCCTCTATATTCAACATATAACCTTTTTAAAACAAGACCAATAAACATGTTATAGAACCCATCGAATCATGCCTAGATTTATGTTTGTTTGCTACGTTATAAAGCCACATAAAATCATAAACATTGTGCCTATATGATGATGTTTCGAGTCGAATTTTATGACTTTTTTGGTGTCGTGTGTATGGTCTGTTTGATGTTTTGTTTCCAGCCATGATTGATCATCTATATAACCTAAACAAGCCCTATTGATCGACCCTTAAATACGCATTAAATGGAATCACAAAATTAAGAACTTAGACATATGCATGATAACGTAACGAGGGGGTATGTGTGGTGCGTATTTGTATGTTTACGTGTGTTCATCTGTTTGTTCTCCTTCGCACCAGCCCCTTTCTTGTCAACATGAGCCCTAATATAAGTCTTGAGTACACACTAATTAGCGCATTAAAAACAGAAAACCTAGGCTGCTTACTAACGAAAGGGATATGATTTTATGTGAGTATTTTGTCGTGTTTCTGACTAGTTAACCTCATGTGGATGTGGGTTGTTTACGTGTGACAATTGTGTGGGTATTTAAACCTTTTAAACATGTGCTAATCGTGGCCTAGTGGTGTTGGTTATTAGTCGTTGTTTTCTGCTCATTACGTACCCTTTACACAATTTTTATTTGCCTCACCAAGCCCTAGTTTGCCTCACTAAGTTTTATACCAAGAGGGTTTGGTTGTTTTGTTGGTTGTTTTGCTCGAGGAAGTACCACCGAGAGTATGTGTGCTCATTGTGTTTCGATATGAATATGTCCCATCGAAAGTGTGTTTTGTTTAATGGTCTCGGCATGCATAGTTATACCGAGATGGGGTTTTGTTTAGTTTGGTCTCGGTACGGTTTTGTGGTTCGAATACTTTACGTTTTCTGGGTTCATTAAGAGATACAAACGATCTTAGTTACTAGCATGGTGATATAAGTCCTAAAATACAAAATTAACACATTTAGCCTAAACTTTGATTATTTTCACATTAAACCCTATACTTTGCGAAAATGACATATAAGAACCTAAACTATGCAAATTGTCATGTTAAGCCTTGAACTTAAATTAGTATCAATTTTAAACCATAAGTTTGGCTAATTAATGAATATTGCCCAAAAGTTACTAACTATGGAAGGTTACTAAAATGGAAAGTTTCTAAAAATAAAAATAAACCATAATCGGGATAACTATACGCACCAAAATTATAAAATGAACTTATAAGTAATATGCGATCATTATATTGTGTAGATTCCATGATGAAGGAGTGATCCGTCTCTTGTGACTCTTTTAATCATTTGCATGCTTTGCATAATGTCTAGATATTCTACCCTTTCTCAGTAAGGGTTCTGATTTCATGACTTTTCAATCTTTGACTTTATTCATTTGCGTTGATATGATTCATTGATATGATCTGCTTGACATTATCATTTGATATGATTCTGTTCGCTATCCATTCTGTTATGATGATCTGTAAATTATCTCATTGATATGAGATTTTGTTCTGTTGATATGCTCCGATTGATTATGCTATAGTAGCTCTGTTATTATTATGGATAGCTTTGCTTTGCTTTACTTTTCTTGTTCTGTTCTGTTGCCCGAGCTTCTGTATCCATATCCCTAGCCATTGAGGTACCATGGCCATGTTATTGAGGCACCAATGGCATGACACTTTCTGTGGAGGTGTGATTGATCCACGGCGTCCCCTTCTGTTCTGTTATGATATTTGTGAACATTGGCCATTATGATATGTGTATATGCCTGTCATGAGTAGGTGTATATATATGATTTGTTTTGCAGGGGGCGTATGGATGCATCCTAGATTCTGTTCTATTTTCTTCTGTTCTGGATATGATTAGTGATTGGTTGGTGTGTGCCATGCACCCCATTTCACTTCTGGGAGCTAGCTATTCTATTTGGTACTTGAGAGGTCTCCCATCTTTGTACAACTTATGATTTGATGGATATATGGATATGATATGATGTAATTATGTGACTAAGCATGTGGCATGCTTTCTGAGCTCGTAGGCATTTCTGTTCTGTTATGTTATATGATTATTATTCTCTGTTTGATTCTTTTGACTTCATCATGATCTCCTCATGTTTCGCTATGATTTGCTTCTGATGGTATATGACATTTTGTTCAGTTGATCCGTGATCTTTTATTTCGTTTGGCAGATGATATTCGTTCAGCAGGAGCTTATGTTCCTTTTCCCTATACTTATATATGTTTGATTTTTCGTTTTGTTTATATCTGTTCACCGGGCTTTTTAAGCACAGCCGCATTTCTTTTCCTGCAGCAGGTTTTAGGTTGGAAGCTGGGATTTGAGGGAAGAGAGCATAGGAGCTCTTAGTGGACCAACCTGACGATAGATACCCATTTCCTTCTGGATTAGACTTGGACATACTTTCAGTTAAATTTAGTTTGGTTTTGTACTTCAGTTTTGGGACTCATCATGTTTAGAGTTAGTATTTTATTATCATCTTAGAATACCTTTGTAATTATTGTTGGGAATTAAACCAACAGTTAGTACTGCCAGGTGATGAGTGGCCTTTTACTCATCGTTTTATACCCGAAAAACCCCACAAAAATGACCAAAAACACCCAAATGGACCAAATATTGTTACAAATATCCTTGGATTGGGTTTTATGTGTTTCAAGTACAAAATGATTGAAAATGAGGCAAATATGGACAAAACCGAGCTTGGAATGGAAAAGGGCTGAAAACCGAAGCCGGGAAAGACAATTTTCATTTAGATTAAATTCAAGCTCAAAAATCCCAAAATGGCCCTTGGATAATTTCATACTTGACAACATTGGTCCCTTGAATCAACTTTGGAAAATTTGGCAAAATTAGTCCTTGAAATTGTAAGTTTACACTTATGGTCCTTTTGCCAAAGCCTAACCTATCCTAATGAATACCATCCGGATCCAAAATTCAACCCAACCAAAGTAAAACCCACTAAACCTTTAGCCCATCTAAAGCCCGATCCCATCCCCTTAACCAAACCGGGGTCAAACACAACTCAAAAGAATAGTCAAACACCAAGCTTAACAACTATTCATCATCTCCTAAACCTCTTCTTTCCCGCCTAACCTCGCTAATCCCCTACCCGTCACTCTCACCACCTCACTACCATCCAAAACCTTCACATGGATGTGTTCCCCCCTCTCCTTGCCACCTTGGCAATCCCAAGGTACAAAAGGACCATCTACGGTTGAAATTGAAAGGATTGAGGACCAAGAAATGATCCAAGGGCTGTGAAATTAGCACAAGAGACAAGCTGGGATTCCACTCACACAAGAAGCACAAGACCCAGAGGAGAAACCCTAGTTCATATAGTATAAATAGATAGCATAGTAGCAGTTGTAAGGTAGGTTTTATTTAGCTTATTTTTAAGGTATTGTATTTTTTTTAGCTTATTTATATTCCAGCTTTGCAATTTACTCTTCTTTAATGTTAAGTCAGTTTGTACTTTAATTATTCAAGAAAAATCCAAAAATATAGCATTTAGCTTATTTACTGTTCAACAACTTATTCATGTGCTTATTTTCATTTTTTGTGACTTTCTGATGTCATTGATGTTATATGGAGTTAGTTTGATAGCTTTTATTAGCTTAGGTTCAGTATTGCTTAAAAAGTCTTAAAAGCCAAAAATATAGCATATTTAGGTATAGCTTATTCAGAGCTTATTTTCTATTGAAATTTGTTCATTAAGGTTATAATGAGTTAGAAAAGCAGTAGTGTATCAGTTCTTAGGTTAAAATAGCTAGGTGTAGTTAAAAATAGCAAAGATCAGTTCTTATAGGGGTGTTTGGATCAGGCTTATTTTTGACCAAAAAAGCTAGCTACTGTTCATCTGCCATTTCATGAACTTTGGTTAAGCTTATTTGAGGGTAGTTAAGCTATTTTTAAGAGGTCTTAAGTCATTTTGATGCCTTTTGTAGTTTTTAAGTAGATAGTGCAAGATTAGAACATAGACAGTCTATATAAGCTAGTTATAAGCTGAGCTTATTTAGGATCACATTTTTGGTATTTTTAAGTTAAATATAATGTTTAAAGTGAATGTCCAAAGATTGGTTTAGTTTCATTGAGATTTGAAGAATCTGAGGTCCAAAAACCCCATTCTGCACATCAGAATCTATAAGCTCTTTTTGAATTTTACCACAACCAGCCCTTTGTTTTCCATTTTTAAAATTTTCTTTATAAGTCTTCTTTAGCTAAAATTTGGTATAATTCTTATTTAGTTGCTTATTTAGTTAATCCATATTTTTCCAAATTTTAAAAACAATTTTTCATCAGCTTTTTGATGACTTAAAAAGCCCTCAGTAGACAATCCTTGGTCTGCACAAAATTTTGTATTTTGCCATTTTAAGCTGTCTTCTTCCATTTTTCATAAGCTCATATTAAGCTCTTTTGTTATAAAACTTTTCACACTTAAAATTGGCCTGCTTATCTAGTTGATACCTATTTTTGTAGATTTTTAAGATTTTATTTAGAGTGCTTTTTCATGGCTTGAATAAGCCCTTTTCTGCCTTGCACAATTAAGTGCCTCAGCAGACCTAAGCTACCTTTTGGCTTATTTAAGCTTTGTAAAGTTCTCATTGCTTGTGTTTGTGGCTTATTCCGTCATTTGGTTTCCTTTTAGTTTATCCTTAGTACATTTAGCTTATTCATAGTCCATTTTAGCTTATTTTAGCTTATTCCCTTTTGTTTCCTTGCTTTGCCTCATTTTCCTTCTTTTCTGCAACTGATCAGTTAAGCTAGATTATTCTGAGCTTATTTGTGATTTTCAAAAAGAGTTTTCAGTTTTAAAGTAGCTTATTATCTTTTGCTTAATCAACTTCCAAAAAGAAAAAAAAAAAAAAAAAAAAAAAGAAGCCGTAACTGGGATTCGAACCTGGGTCTCCTCACTCACACCACAAACACCTTACCAATGCCCTAGGGTCTTTTATCAGTTATGGTTTGCATTATAACACCTCATGTCCCTTTAAGCTTATCAGCCACAATGAGCTTATTTCCAGCTTATCTGGATAAGCTGGCTTTCTGATTTAATTTTTCCTAAACTCAGTAGATTATTTAGGACTTTCACAAAAATTTCCAGATTTTTCTCATTAGTTTAAGTATTTTTTATCATTTAATTTCTTTTAAATAGTTTTAAATTCATAAAAAAATAAATAAAAATCAAAAAAATATAATTCTTTGTTCTAAAATTTTCTTTTTACATTTAGGACTTAGGAAAATTAATTTGGCATCCCTAGGATTTGTATTTCATAGATTTCACTTTTATAGCTCGGGATTAGCTCGGGTTTTGCGTGTTTTTAGGTTTTTCTTTCACGTTTGCCTTATATTAGCATTTCCCTTGCGTTATTTATTGTTTTTAGTTAATATTTCATTTTTCTAGTCTAAAAACCACAATCTCACTTTTATTCACCATCCAAACACGTTTCACGAACACAAATCACAATTCCATTCAATCTTCATCGGGATAATGAACCGGGGTTACACATATTTCCTTTGTTTTTCCTTTTGGAAGTATAAATTGCTAATATCAGTTTTTGGCGCCGCTACCGGGGAAGGTTGAAGTGAGTTTTTGATTTCTGTGTATCGATTCGTGTTTTTGATTTCTTCTGTAAATATTTTCAAAAATATTAAAATCCAAAAAAAAAATAAAAAATCATTAACACTTTTCCTAAAGTGTTTAAAAATACCAAAAAAAATCGTAAAACAACAAAAAAAACGTGAAATCATTTGATTTCGGATTATCTTTCGATTACAACCTATACAAGTGTTTTAAGGTTGGTTTTACATTAAATTGACAAACTGAAAGAGGCGGGTTTTTAATCAGCTTTCGAGCGAACCTTTTCTTCTCCGCCACTCTGCGAGTAGTCTTAAGAGAAACGAATTCCGATTGAGGGATCGATACCAAAAATATTGTGATTATTTTTAATATAAAAACCAAAAAGATTTTCCTTTTCCAAATTCATTTTTCTTTTAAATTTATTTTTGGTGTATGCTCAACCGTACCAAATCAAAATTAATTGATAAATCTTCTCTCATACCGACTCGTCGTTCTCGTCGACGCAAAAGAGTAAACGTACCCGAGTTACGTACTCAAGTTGATACTCCCATTATCGAAATGGCCGAGGATCAACGTACTATGCAAGAGTTACTCCAGTGTCCCACCGAGGGATACGGAGATGCTATTGTGGTACCACCAATTAATAATACAAATTTTGAGCTTAAAACCGGTTTAATACAACTTGTCACGGGAAATCAATTTCTTGGTTTTGAGAGGGAGGATCCCCACACACACATCCGATGGTTTAACCAGTTGACTTCCACACACTACCATAAGGATGTCCCTCATGACACTATTAAATTGATGTTATTTCCATTTTCCCTCGAGGGGGCAGTCCGGATTTGGCTTGAAAAAGAACCCCCTCGATCGATCCATACTTGGGAAGATCTCGTCCTTAAATTCGTGCACTATTTCTTTCCTCCGTCTAAAATGACTAATCTCAGGAATGAAATCACAAATTTCCAACAACATTTTGATGAGAATTTTGGTGAGGCATGGGAACGATTTAAGGATCTCCTACGTAAATGCCACATCACGGTTTCTCGGACTACATCAAATCGATACGTTCTATAATGCTTTAACTCAATCGGATCAAGATTCACTCAACGCAGCTGCCGGTGGCAATATCTTGAGTCGAATGCCGAGAGATATTTTGACGATTATCGAGAACAAATCCAAGGTGCCCACTTCTCGAAACAAATCGGTTGTTTCAAAAGTGAGTACCAATGTGAGTACCAATGTCTCTAGCACGGATGCTAAGATCGACAAACTCACGGAATGTATCCATTCTCTTCTTCTCTCTAAACAAAAGAAACATTCTCTCTCCACCCGCTCAAGTCAAAGCGGTGGAAGAAAATTGTGTTATATGTGGTGGTCCTCATCCTTATTATGATTGTCAAGCTACCGATAGCCAAGTTTGCGATGCTACCGTAGCAGCTGCAAACTACAATCAAAATCAAGGATTTCATCTGTCACAATTCGCATTTTCTGGTTTTTACTATGCACGGTTTGCATTACTTCAATTAACGTATGGTTAATTATTAAACGTTATCACTCAGTCATTACTACGAATAATATAACCGATACTCCCGACTATGATCCTAAAATATTTTCTTGCTAATTCTAAGGATATAAAAAATTTATATTATTAATTTACCCGGTGTTTTGAAACCATTTGCTATATTTTCCGGAAAACGCTTATGACTCCGTCGGTTTGCGATATTTCATCACGATCATTATTTTGACACCCGATTCTTATCAGTAACATGATTTTATAATTTTCACAACTTCGTCGTATTTTATTTCAACTCGTCGCGATTTATTTTCAGTTAACCCGGTACCCGATAACACCGAAATTATACACTAAACTAACTAGAGCTTATCCTAAATATCTTATAAGAAAAAAAATCTCATCTTAAGGCTTCCTCAAGAAGCCTTGCCGCCCCCCCCCCCCCCCCCCCCCCCCCACCTTTTCCTCTTCACTTCCTTGCCTAATAAGTTAAACCTTTTAATTACCTAGCTTACTTATACTTGATTTAATCCATAACACTTTTACATAACACTTTCCTAACTAGCAAAAACCATTTTTCTCTCCTTTTGTTCATCATTTCCCATAGCAAGAAGGACCTCACCAAGAATCATCCATAAATTTTTCAAGTTCAAGTGTTATACAAGTTCCATATATCTTCCTTGTTAGAGTTTTGCGATAAAAACTCCAAGGTTGTGATCTTTTTCATCCAAACTCATCAATCTTCAAGTAAGCTTCAAGTGAACTTCTCATACTTTCATTTGATCATTAACATCATGTATTTTCAAGTTATAATGGTTAAACATGCAAGTTACATATGTTACTTATACCACTTTACTTTAAAAACTACCTTAAACACTAGATCTGTACGTTTTATTAACATCCTCGCGAAGCCCATCATTTTTGGTGATGTTTAGGACCCATGACACCCTAAGAAGGTGTATGGTAGGATTTGTGTATTGGTGGAGTTGTTTTGAAGAGTTTGATCAAGCCGTGAACCAAGAAAATGAGTTTCTAACGTATATATATACCTACTGTCCCGAAAATGTAAATCTGGAAAAATCAGTAAACATGGCATTATTTTGGCCTAAATATTCAGAAAATACACTCAAAGACGAAAACGTGGGCGCTTGAATCACTAAAAACCGAGTTATAACGAAGAAGATACAAATTTTTAAAGTTAAGCGACGAAAACTATTATTTTCAGAAAATACATGCTGTTAGCCTAACTTCAAGGGACAAAACGAGGCGTTAGCCGTAGTCTAGCTGAGCCGAGCCACTGAAAATATGTTAGTTCATGTTATGACGAACGCGTGGGTATAAAGAACGTTGAAAACGGACTTGTAGCGATCAAGATATGAATTTTTGAAAAGCCGACGAAGTATACTTATTTTTGACAGCATCACTACAACACATATATTTTCTAAGTATAAACTGTTTTTGCAAGACACCATATTGCGAGCCATTTTCCCGCTAAACGAGGCAGTTTTGAGCCATAAACCTCTATGGGTGAAAGGAAGTATACCCGGCCTATTTTCCAAATCAATCAACTGTTTGTTGATCGGACTTATAACGAGAAAGATATGATTTTTCTAGTTTCCCAGAAAAACAGCCATTTTGTGAAATTAAAGTCTAAGTGTAAAGACTAGAAATTTGCAAGTCGCCAAGTTGATGACCGATTATCTATATGATCGAGACGCGTATGATCAAAAGTCAAAGGAGACGGCTGAGAGATTATGTTACAAGGATTTCAAAAACGTCAAGTTCTATTACTAACTCTCAGCGTACAATATTTCACGACTAGTCTTACGAGGCCATTTGGGCATATTTTCACAAAGTATGAAAAGTGGTATTTTGCGAGAAAAACATTATATTTGACCATAAAACACCAAACGAGGATCGTGGAGTACCGTTTCAACATATTTACACGAAAAGTAGTTTATAACTTAACGAGACGTCAAAAATGTAGTTTTCGACGATAAACATTATTTTCAAAACTAACGAGTGGTATCGTTAACATACGTATTTGCATGTGTAGCATCATTTCATTTGCTTACGCTAGATCATATCATTCATATTAGGTCGCGGTTAGAGATCGAGCCTCATTTCATCTTATCCATTATTATCATTGTTGCTATCGCATCAGGTGAGTTTCATAGCCCCTACTTTATACGTTTTGAACTACTTTGGGGAGATACATGCTTAAACTGCTTGCTTACATACATGATTGTGTTAAACTTATTTGCGTTATTCTTGAAAGCAACTCGCGGACCTAAGTATCTAACACTTGGGGTAGCCGTACAGTACATATCGCGGACCTAAGTATCTAACACTTGGGGTAGCCGTACAGAACATATCACGGACCTAAGTATCAAACACTTGGGGTAGCCGAACATAAGTCTCCTAGTGAGCAGCATAAGGTCTACTAGTGATATAGAACGCATATCGTATACTTACATGTCTTACTCAAGCTATATTTTAGCAGTGGGTTGTAAACACACAGGTTGCAAGTTTTGTTATGGGCGGGATTTGCAACTGAGTGGATTTACAATGCCTTTGCTGTGGAAACATTCTCGAAGAACTTTTCAACTCATTTATAACAAACTCTATGAACTCACCAACCTCGTGTTGACACTTTAGCATGTATTTTTCAGGAACTAAGCAATAGCACGCTACTGGAGGCTTTTGGCAGGGCATGGCATGGTCATAGAAGACTCTGATAAAACATTTGGGACCGCTTAACTTATTTTATGGGCCAACTTCCGCACCACTTTTCATAATGTAAATTTAACACTTTTGACTTCTCAAATATATTCTAAATGATTGATGTGAAAACCGTTCTTTACACTTGTGTTATGATACCAATTGAGTTGCACCCCAGCGACACGTAAGCTTCCGCTGGACCCGATTTTGGGGGTGTGACAGATTGGTATCAGAGCCTTGGCTATAGAGAATTGGGTAATTTTAAAACCTAAACTATAGCTACTTTTACGAAAACTTAACCCTATGACCGCCACGTGCCTGCCTGCCAAGCTGATGCCTCATTTGTGGTTTGTTGCTAACATATTTAATGAGATTTGTATCTTATTGCCAGATAGATTATACTCACTTACTCTCGTTGATTACTATAATTGTATTCCATATAAGTATGCTTACATATCATGCAGGTCGCAACGTTACAACCTTTTCCTTACGTAGTTTCATCATTCGACCTCAAGCCTGATCACCTGCCTTAGTCTTTTGAACCACCCTTTACATGTGAAGGACATAGTATTAGTATAACTAAGCTGAGTATTCCAAAATTCATTGAACCTCGGTAGAATATAGACTGGTCATCTATATTCGACCCGGGACAGTGGGACATAGCCTGACCACCTATGTTCGACTCAGAGATGAATTTTGCAATACTGAGAGTAGTTATAATAGAATTATGTCCAGATTGATTTGATCGGTGTAAGCAATTCCAATATCGAGCCAATCTTTTAAAAGACCTCATTTCAGGATGTTGAATCCATTCTTTCAGACAACTTGTTTCCTAGCTTGATTTAGTGACAGTTCCTGTTTGATGAGTTGCGAAAATCAAGCTAAGAGTCAAGTTGTTACCCGAGCCGATTCAGTTTAATCTCATGACAGTTCTTGTTTGATGAGTTGTGAGATTAAATTTGAACCGACAACCTCAAACCGATTTAGCCTAATCCCATGACAGTTCTTGTTTGATGAGTTGTGGGATTAAGTAAAAATCGGTTACCTAGAGGTCTTTTGGGGACTACGCTCGATAATGGGAAAGTTTACCCCCATCAAACCCGACCATGAGAACGTACGTACGTAGAACGAGCGAGCTGAATTCAGGGACTGAATTCCTCTAACGGGTGGAGACTGTCACAATTCGCATTTTCTGGTTTTTACTATGCACGGGTTTGCATTACTTCAATTAACGCATGGTTAATTATTAAACGTTACCACTCAGTCATTACTACGAATAATATAACCGATACTCCCGACTATGATCCTAAAATATTTTCTTGCTAATTCTAAGGATATAAAAAATTTATATTTTTAATTTACCCGGTGTTTTGAAACCATTTGCTATATTTTTCGGAAAACGCTTATGACTCCGTTGGTTTGCGATATTTCATCACGATCATTATTTTGACACCCGATTCTTATCAGTAACATGATTTTATAATTTTCACAACTTCGTCGTATTTTATTTCAACTCGTCGCGATTTATTTTCAGTTAACCCGGTACCCGATAACACCGAAATTATACACTAAACTAACTAGAGCTTATCCTAAATATCTTATAAGAAAAAAAATCTCATCTTAAGGCTTCCTCAAGAAGCCTTGCACCCCCCCCCCCCCTTTTCCTCTTTACTTCCTTGCCTAATAAGTTAAACCTTTTAATTACCTAGCTTACTTATACTTGATTTAATCCATAACACTTTTACATAACACTTTCCTAACTAGCAAAAACCATTTTTCTCTCCTTTTGTTCATCATTTCCCACGGCAAGAAGGACCTCACCAAGAATCATCCATAAATTTTTCAAGTTCAAGTGTTATACAAGTTCCATATATCTTCCTTGTTAGAGTTTTGCGATAAAAACTCCAAGGTTGTGATCTTTTTCATCCAAACTCATCAATCTTCAAGTAAGCTTCAAGTGAACTTTTTCATCATCTCATACTTTCATTTGATCATTAACATCATGTATTTTCAAGTTATAATGGTTAAACATGCAAGTTACATATGTTACTTATACCACTTTACTTTAAAAACTACCTTAAACACTAGATCTGTACGTTTTATTAACATCCTCGCGAAGCCCATCATTTTTGGTGATGTTTAGGACCCATGACACCCTAAGAAGGTGTATGGTAAGATTTGTGTATTGGTGGAGTTGGTTTGAAGAGTTTGATCAAGCCGTGAACCAAGAAAATGAGTTTCTAACGTATATATATACCTACTGTCCCGAAAATGTAAATCTGGAAAAATCAGTAAACATGGCGTTATTTTGGCCTAAATATTCAGAAAATACACTCAAAGACGAAAACGTGGGCGCTTGAATCACTAAAAACCGAGTTATAACGAAGAAGATACAAATTTTTAAAGTTAAGCGACGAAAACTATTATTTTCAGAAAATACATGCTGTTAGCCGAACTTCAAGGGGCAAAACGAGGCGTTAGCCGTAGTCTAACTGAGCCGAGCCACTGAAAATATGTTAGTTCATGTTATGACGAACGCGTGGGTATAAAGAACGTTGAAAACGGACTTGTAGCGATCAAGATATGAATTTTTGAAAAGCCGACGAAGTATACTTATTTTTGACAGCATCACTACAACACATATATTTTCCAAGTATAAACTGTTTTTGCAAGACACCATATTGCGAGCCATTTTCCCGCTAAACGAGGCAGTTTTGAGCCATAAACCTCTATGGGTGAAAGGAAGTATACCCGCCTATTTTCCAAATCAATCAACTGTTTGTTGATCGGACTTATAACGAGAAAGATATGATTTTTCTAGTTTCCCAGAAAAACAGCCATTTTGTGAAATTAAAGTCTAAGTGTAAAGACTAGAAATTTGCAAGTCGCCAAGTTGATGACCGATTAGCTATATGATCGAGACGCGTATGATCAAAAGTCAAAGGAGACGGCTGAGAGATTATGTTACAAGGATTTCAAAAACTTCAAGTTCTATTACTAACTCTTAACGTACAATATTTCACGACTAGTCTTACGAGGCCATTTGGGCATATTTTCACAAAGTATGAAAAGTGGTATTTTGCGACGAAAACATTATATTTGACCATAAAACACCAAACGAGGATCGTGGAGTACCGTTTCAACATATTTACATGAAAAGTAGTTTATAACTTAACGAGACGTCAAAAATGTAGTTTTCGACGATAAACATTATTTTCAAAACTAACGAGTGGTATCGTTAACATACGTATTTGCATGTGTAGCATCATTTCATTTGCTTACGCTAGATCATATCATTCATATTAGGTCGCGGTTAGAGATCGAGCCTCATTTCATCTTATCCATTATTATCATTGTTGCTATCGCATCAGGTGAGTTTCATAGCCCCTACTTTATACGTTTTGAACTGCTTTGGGGAGATACATGCTTAAACTGCTTGCTTACATACATGATTGTGTTAAACTTATTTGCGTTATTCTTGAAAGCAACTCGCGGACCTAAGTATCTAACACTTGGGGTAGCCGTACAGAACATATCACGGACCTAAGTATCTATCACTTGGGGTAGCCGTACAGAACATATCACGGACCTAAGTATCAAACACTTGGGGTAGCCGAACATAAGTCTCCTAGTGAGCAGCATAAGGTCTACTAGTGATATAGAACGCATATCGTATACTTACATGTCTTACTCAAGCTATATTTTAGCAGTGGGTTGTAAACACACAGGTTGCAAGTTTTGTTATGGGCGGGATTTGCAACTGAGTGGATTTACAATGCCTTTGCTGTGGAAACATTCTCGAAGAACTTTTCAACTCATTTATAACAAACTCTATGAACTCACCAACCTCGTGTTGACACTTTAGCATGTATTTTCAGGAACTAAGCAATAGCACGCTACTGGAGGCTTTTGGCAGGGCATGGCATGGTCATAGAAGACTCTGATAAAACATTTGGGACCGCTTAACTTATTTTATGGGCCAACTTCCGCACCACTTTTCATAATGTAAATTTAACACTTTTGACTTCTCAAATATATTCTAAATGATTGATGTGAAAACCGTTCTTTACACTTGTGTTATGATACCAATTGAGTTGCACCCCAGCGACACGTAAGCTTCCGCTGGACCCGATTTTGGGGGTGTGACACATTGGTATCAGAGCCTTGGCTATAGAGAATTGGGTAATTTTAAAACCTAAACTATAGCTACTTTTACGAAAACTTAACCCTATGACCGCCACGTGCCTGCCTGCCAAGCTGATGCCTCATTTGTAGTTTGTTGCTAACATATTTAATGAGATTTGTATCTTATTGCCAGATAGATTATACTCACTTACTCTCGTTGATTACTATAATTGTATTCCATATAAGTATGCTTACATATCATGCATGTCGCAGCGTTACACCTTTTCCTTACGTAGTTTCATCATTCGACCTCAAGCCTGATCACCTGCCTTAGTCTTTTGAACCACCCTTTACATGTGAAGGACATAGTATTAGTATAACTAAGCTGAGTATTCCAAAATTCATTGAACCTCGGTGGAATATAGACTGGTCATCTATATTCGACCCGGGACAGTGGGACATAGCCTGACCACCTATGTTCGACTCAGAGATGAATTTTGCAATACTGAGAGTAGTTATAATAGAATTATGTCCAGATTGATTTGATCGGTGTAAGCAATTCCAATATCGAGCCAATCTTTCAAAAGACCTCATTTCAGGATGTTGAATCCATTCTTTCAGACAACTTGTTTCCTAGCTTGATTTAGTGACAGTTCTTGTTTGATGAGTTGCGAAAATCAAGCTAAGAGTCAAGTTGTTACCCGAGCCGATTCAGTTTAATCTCATGACAGTTCTTGTTTGATGAGTTGTGAGATTAAATTTGAATCGACAACCTCAAACCGATTTAGCCTAATCCCATGACAGTTCTTGTTTGATGAGTTGTGGGATTAAGTAAAAATCGGTTACCTAGAGGTCTTTTGGGGACTACGCTCGATAATGGGAAAGTTTACCCCCATCAAACCCGACCATGAGAACGTACGTACGTAGAACGAGCGACCTGAATTAAGGACTCAATTCCTCTAACGGGTGGAGACTGTCACAATTCGCATTTTTGGGTTTTTACTATGCACGGGTTTGCATTATTTCAATTAACGTATGGTTAATTATTAAACGTTACCACTCAGTCATTACTACGAATAATCTAACCGATACTCCCGACTATGATCCTAAAATATTTTCTTGCTAATTCTAAGGATATAAAAAATTTATATTATTAATTTACCCGGTGTTTTGAAACCATTTGCTATATTTTCCGGAAAACGCTTATGACTCCGTCGGTTTGCGATATTTCATCACGATCATTATTTTGACACCCGATTCTTATCAGTAACATGATTTTTATTTTTCACAACTTCGTCGTATTTTATTTCAACTGGTCGCGATTTATTTTCAGTTAACCCGGTACCCGATAACACCGAAATTATACACTAAACTAACTAGAGCTTATCCTAAATATCTTATAAGAAAAAAAATCTCATCTTAAGGCTTCCTCAAGAAGCCTTGCCGCCCCCCCCCCCCCCCCCCCCCCCTTCCCCCTTTTCCTCTTTACTTCCTTGCCTAATAAGTTAAACCTTTTAATTACCTAGCTTACTTATACTTGATTTAATCCATAACACTTTTACATAACACTTTCCTAACTAGCAAAAACCATTTTTCTCTCCTTTTGTTCATCATTTCCCACGGCAAGAAGGACCTCACCAAGAATCATCCATAAATTTTTCAAGTTCAAGTGTTATACAAGTTCCATATATCTTCCTTGTTAGAGTTTTGCGATAAAAACTCCAAGGTTGTGATCTTTTTCATCCAAACTCATCAATCTTCAAGTAAGCTTCAAGTGAACTTTTTCATCATCTAATACTTTCATTTGATCATTAACATCATGTATTTTCAAGTTATAATGGTTAAACATGCAAGTTACATATGTTACTTATACCACTTTACTTTAAAAACTACCTTAAACACTAGATCTGTACGTTTTATTAACATCCTCGTGAAGCCCATCATTTTTGGTGATATTTAGGACCCATGACACCCTAAGAAGGTGTATGGTAGGATTTGTGTATTGGTGGAGTTGTTTTGAAGAGTTTGATCAAGCCGTGAACCAAGAAAATGAGTTTCTAACGTATATATATACCTACTGTCCCGAAAATGTAAATCTGGAAAAATCAGTAAACATGGCGTTATTTTGGCCTAAATATTCAGAAAATACACTCAAAGACGAAAACGTGGGCGCTTGAATCACTAAAAACCGAGTTATAACGAAGAAGATACAAATTTTTAAAGTTAAGCGACGAAAACTATTATTTTCAGAAAATACATGCTGTTAGCCGAACTTCAAGGGACAAAACGAGGCGTTAGCTGTAGTCTAGCTGAGCCGAGCCACAGAAAATATGTTAGTTCATGTTATGACGAACGCGTGGATATAAAGAACGTTGAAAACGGACTTGTAACGATCAAGATATGAATTTTTGAAAAGCCGACGAAGTATACTTATTTTTGACAGCATCACTACAACACATATATTTTCTAAGTATAAACTGTTTTTGCAAGACACCATATTGCGAGCCATTTTCCCGCTAAACGAGGCAGTTTTGAGCCATAAACCTCTTTGGGTGAAAGGAAGTATACCCGGCCTATTTTCCAAATCAATCAACCGTTTGTTGATCGGACTTATAACGAGAAAGATATGATTTTTCTAGTTTCCCAGAAAAACAGCCATTTTCTGAAATTAAAGTCTAAGTATAAAGACTAGAAATTTGCAAGTCGCCAAGTTGATGACCGATTATCTATATGATCCAGACGCGTATGATCAAAAGTCAAAGGAGACGGCTGAGAGATTATGTTACAAGGATTTCAAAAATGTCAAGTTCTATTACTAACTCTCAGCGTACAATATTTCACGACTAGTCTTACGAGGCCATTTGGGCATATTTTCACAAAGTATGAAAAGTGGTATTTTGCGAGAAAAACATTATATTTGACCATAAAACACCAAACGAGGATCGTGGAGTACCGTTTCAACATATTTACACGAAAAGTAGTTTATAACTTAACGAGACGTCAAAAATGTAGTTTTCGACGATAAACATTATTTTCAAAACTAACGAGTGGTATCGTTAACATACGTATTTGCATGTGTAGCATTGTATCATTTGCTTACGCTAGATCATATCATTCATAATAGGTCGCGGTTAGAGTCCGAGCCTCATTTCAGCATATCCATTATTATCATTGTTGCTATCGCATCAGGTGAGTTTCATAGCCCCTACTTTATACGTTTTGAACTGCTTTGGGGGAGATACATGCTTAAACTGCTTGCTTACATACATGATTGTGTTAAACTTATTTGCGTTATTCTTGAAAGCAACTCGCGGACCTAAGTATCTAACACTTGGGGTAGCCGTACAGAACATATCACGGACCTAAGTATCTATCACTTGGGGTAGCCGTACAGAACATATCACGGACCTAAGTATCAAACACTTGGGGTAGCCGAACATAAGTCTCCTAGTGAGCAGCATAAGGTCTACTAGTGATATAGAACGCATATCGTATACTTACATGTCTTACTCAAGCTATATTTTAGCAGTGGGTTGTAAACACACAGGTTGCAAGTTTTGTTATGGGCGGGATTTGCAACTGAGTGGATTTACAATGCCTTTGCTGTGGAAACATTCTCGAAGAACTTTTCAACTCATTTATAACAAACTCTATGAACTCACCAACCTCGTGTTGACACTTTAGCATGTATTTTCAGGAACTAAGCAATAGCACGCTACTGGAGGCTTTTGGCAGGGCATGGCATGGTCATAGAAGACTCTGATAAAACATTTGGGACCGCTTAACTTATTTTATGGGCCAACTTCCGCACCACTTTTCATAATGTAAATTTAACACTTTTGACTTCTCAAATATATTCTAAATGATTGATGTGAAAACCGTTCTTTACACTTGTGTTATGATACCAATTGAGTTGCACCCCAGCGACACGTAAGCTTCCGCTGGACCCGATTTTGGGGGTGTGACATCATCCTCAAGGTGAAGTTAACTACCGAGCTAACAACCAAATGGGGCCACCCGGTTTTACACCCGTACAAAACAACCAAAATCGTTTTCATCAAACCAACCAAGGTTACAATCAAAACCAAGGTTACAACCAAAACCGTGGAAATCAAAATTATCATGCTCAACCGCAACAAGTCTATCAATCTCCTCCTGCACAAGTTGCACCTTCTCCCGATTTCTCAAACTATATGAAGACAACCGATACTAGCATACGGACCATGCAGACTCAAATTAACAACATGAGAGTTGAACTTCGGAAAGAGATTGATACAACGTTGACGCGACAAACAAACGAGCTTAAGCAAATGATGAGTGGTTTTTTACAAATGAATCAACCCTCAACCTCGGGTACATCTTCTCTTCCTAGCAACACAATTGCTAACCCGAGGGGTGATTTGAAAGCAATCACCACCCGAAGTGGTGTATCTTATGATGGACCCATGGCTCCGACTACCTCTTCTTCTCTACCTCCCAAGGTAGTCGTCCGTGAGACCGAGGCGACAAAGGACACGGAACTTCCTACTAATAACGGAAGAACCGAAAACGTCCAACCTCCGGTTGTCCAACCGTCTAAACCAAAGATTGTTTTTGAGCCCGAAGAAGCTCCCGTTAAAACCAAACTTCCTTATCCATCAAGATTAAATGATCAAAAGCTCCGCGAAAAAGCTTCAAATCAAATGGAGAAATTCTTTCAAATCTTCCAAGATTTGCATTTTAATATAAGCTTCGCGGATGCTTTACTTCTGATGCCTATGTTTGCTTCCACCATTAAGGGTTTATTGAGCAACAAGGAAAAATTATTTGAACTAGCAAAAACTCCTCTAAATGAGAATTGCTCAGCGGTTCTCCTCAAAAAGCTTCCGAAAAAGCTTGGAGATCCCGGAAAGTTCCTTATTCCATGTGAATTTCCGGGGATGGTTGATTGCTACGCCTTGGCCGATCCTGGTGCAAGCATCAACCTAATGCCGCTATCCATTTGGAACAAGCTTTCTCTCCCAGAACTGACCCCTACATGTATGACTCTTGAGCTAGCCGATCGGTCGATTACTCGTCCTAAGGGTGTAGCCGAAGATATTTTTTTGAAAGTGGGGAAGTTCCATTTCCCCGCCGATTTTGTGGTTGTAGATTTTGATGCCGACCCCCGAGTTCCTCTAATTCTTGGACGATCGTTCTTGAGGACCGGGCGTGCTTTGATTGACGTATATGGTGAAGAAATAACATTGAGAGTTGATAATGAGGCCGTAACCTTTAACCTCGACCGAACTTTCAAATACTCCTCCAATCACGATTCCGTCTCGGTTAATCGAATTGATGTGATTGATGTTGCCTCGGAGGAGTACTCTTAAGAAATTCTTGGATTTTCTGATAAATCCTTGAGTGGCAATCCCACTCCTTCTTCTCAACCTATTCTTTCCGACCCTTCCCTATCCCTCACTCCGTTTGAGGGAGGTGATTTCTTCTTGGAAGAGGTCGAGGACTTTCTTGCTATTGAAACACCAACTTCACCGGAAGTTGATGATTCTTATCTTGATCCGGAGGGAGATATTCTTTTGCTTGAAAGATTATTGAATGAAGATCTGACATCTTTTCTCCCTCCGACGAAAATTAAACATGAAGAAATTAAAGAAATTAAGCCGTCTACTGAAAATCCTCCGGAGCTCGAGCTCAAGGATTTACCTCCTCATCTTGAATATGATTTTTTAGAGGATACCGAAAAATTACCCGTCATTATTTCTAAAGAGTTAAAAGATGAGGAGAAGGCTCAACTTCTTGATGTGCTCAAAAAGCATAAGAGTGCCATCGCTTGGCAACTCTCAGATATTAAGGGTATTGACCCTCGATACTCACAACATCTTGATGGAGGATGACTTCAAACCCACGGTGCAACAACAAAGAAGGGTGAACCCAAAAATTCATGAGGTTATCAAAAAGGAAGTTCTTAAACTCCTTGATGCCGGAATGATTTACCCGATTTCTGATAGCCCGTGGGTTAGTCCCGTCCATTGTGTCCCCAAAAAGGGGGGTATGACCGTTATTGCAAATGAAGAAAATGAGTTGATTCCCACACGTCTCGTCACGGGATGGAGAGTATGTATTGATTATCGAAAACTCAATGATGCTAATTGTAAGGACCATTTTCCGCTTCCTTCTATGGATCAAATGCTTGAGCGTTTAGCGGGAAATGAGTTCTATTGTTTTCTCAATGGCTTTTCCGGGTATTTTCAAATACCAATTGATCCCCAAGATCAGGAAAAGACCACCTTCACTTGCCCTTATGGTACGTTTGCCTACCGGGGCATGCCTTTCGGCTTATGCAATGCTCCGGGCATGTTCCAAAGGTGCATGATGGCCATATTCCATGATATGATCGAGAAAACAATGGAGGTCTTTATGGATGATTTTTCAGTATATGGAAATTCTTTCTCTTCTTGCCTCTCCCATTTAGACAAAATGCTAAAACGGTGCGAAGACACCAATCTTGTTCTAAATTGGGAGAAGTGCCACTTTATGGTCAAAGAGGGCATTGTCCTCGGCCATAAAATCTCCAATGCCGGGATTGAGTTCGATCAAGCTAAAGTCGATGTTATCGCTAAGCTACCTCATCCCACCACCGTCAAAAGGAATCCGAAGTTTCCTTGGTCATGCCGGTTTCTATAGACGATTTATTCAAGATTTTTCTAAAATCGGCTGGCCTCTGACCCGCCTTCTTGAAAAAGATGCTCCATTCTTCTTCTCTCCTGAATGCATCAAAGCATTCGAAATTCTCAAAAAGAAATTAACGGAAGCACCGATCTTGGTTGCCCCCGATTGGGACTTGCCCTTTGAATTAATCTGTGATGCGAGTGATTATGCTATTGGTGCAGTCCTGGAGCAGCGAAAATCTAAATACTTCCAGCTGATACACTATGCTAGCAAGAAAATGACCGACGCTCAAACTCACTATACTACTACTGAGAAAGAGTTGTTGGCCGTTGTCTACGCTTTTCAGAAATTTAGACCATATCTTGTCTTATCCAAGACCATAGTGTATACGGATCATTCGGCTCTCAAGTATCTTCTTGCTAAGAAAGATGCTAAGCCGAGATTACTTCGGTGGATTCTCCTCCTACAAGAATTTGACATCACTATTCGTGATAAAAAAGGAGCGGAGAATCTCGCCGCCGATCATTTGTCTAGACTTGAAAATCCTCATCAAGGTGTTCTCGAGAAAAAGGAAATTACCGAAACATTTCCTCTCGAGACACTTGGGATGATTTCTCTAAAAGATGATCCGAGTACCCCATGGTTTGCCGACTTTTCGAATTACCATGCGGGGAATTTTGTTGTGAAAGGGATGTCGTCCCAACAAAAGAAAAAATTCTTTAAAGATGTGAAACATTATTTCTGGGACGACCCCTACTTGTTTAAGATTTGTGCGGATCAAGTCATCCGGCGGTGTGTTCATGGCCAAGAAGCCATGGATATTCTTAAAGCTTGCCACAATGGACCCACCGGGGGACATCATGGCCCAAACTACACCGCCAAAAAGGTGTTTGATTCCGGTTTCTATTGGCCTACGATTTATCGTGATGCCCATGACTTGGTGAAGTCATGTGATTCTTGCCAACGTCAAGGAAAAATCTCGCAAAAGGATGAAATGCCTCAAAATGCAATTCAAGTTTGCGAGATATTTGACGTGTGGGGCATCGATTTTATGGGCCCGTTCCCGTCTTCACGAGGGAACATGTACATACTCGTGGCGGTCGACTATTTGTCTAAATGGGTTGAAGCGAAAGCGCTCCCCACCAACGACGCCCGAGTAGTTGTGAAATTTTTAAAGTCTCTCTTTTCTCGGTTTGGAGCTCCCCGTGCTATCATTAGTGATCGCGGTACACACTTTTGCAATGACCAATTCGCAAAAGTCATGCTTAAGTACGGTGTCACTCACCGTCTAGCTACCGCATATCATCCACAAACTAGTGGGCAAGTGGAAGTTTCTAACAGAGGTTTGAAAAGAATTTTGGAAAGGACCGTAGGCGAAAACCGTGCCTCTTGGTCGGACAAATTAGATGACGCACTATGGGCCTTTCGTACGGCTTTTAAAAAACCCATCGGGTGCACTCCTTACAAGCTTGTGTACGGAAAGGCGTGTCATCTACCGATTGAGCTCGAGCACAAAGCCTATTGGGCCTTAAAACATGCAAATTTTGAGGTAAAGACCGCGGGTGATCACCGAAAGCTTCAATTGAATGAATTAAATGAGCTTCGGGATCAAGCCTATGAGAACTCGTTAATCTATAAAGAGAAAACAAAGAGGATTCATGACTCTAAGATTAAGAACCGCATTTTCAATGTTGGTGATCGAGTCCTCCTCTTCAATTCTCGATTAAAGATTTTCTCGGGCAAGCTTAAAACCCGTTGGTCTGGGCCGTTCACCGTTGTTCAAGTTTTTCCATATGGAACCGTCGAGTTATCTCAAACCGACGACCCCAACTTCAAAGTGAACGGTCATAGGATCAAGCATTATTTTGGAGGGGACATACCATCCATGGTTGTCCCGGATCTCCAAACTTTCCCCATGGACAATTGAATTCGGGGACGAGTGAAGCTTAGCGACTCGATTAAAAACAAGCGCTTCGTGGGTGGCAACCCATGCTTATCATTCTATCTTCTTTCTATTTTCTAACACTAAGTGTGGGGGAATTCCTCTACTTCTTGCTTTGTTGTTGTGTGTTTGCCTTTGTTTTCAGGATTCCTGTAGATCGTGATGATTGATGCGCCTGTTTTCAATCCAGCCGCCCAATATCCGATCTCTTTGTTTATGTTTTTCCAGGGATATCTTATTAATCCTTTTTTGTGAAAAAGATTTCGTTTCCACACTTAGCTAGTAGTATTACCCTTTTACGTTCTATAGTGTCGGCATAATAGCCAGTACTTTGAATATTGAGGGCAATATTCAATTCTAAGTGTGGGGGGGGGGGGGAATTCTTGTGAATTTGACCCAAAATTTTAAATTTTTTTTTCACATTTTGTACCTACTAGTCCCCTAGCACCCCCGTTTTGACCAAAATTTAAAAAAAAAAAAATTTATCATCTTTTAATTAAAAATTGCATGAAAAAGAAGTGCTTTGCACATTAAAAAAAAATAATAAAATAAAAAAAATAATTTGCTATATATTAATGCTTCGGTATTAGTGGAAGTTTAGAATTGATTAGGCTAGAACAAGGGGAATCCCGACTCTGCCAAAGTGTTGATTTGGCTGCTACCCTTAACGTTTAGGCTAAGTTTTTACAAATTGTGCAAATGAAAATGCTAAGCGTGGAGTAGTTGGTTCTCTTTAGATCTTATATAAGTAATCTATGGCTTTTCCTCCCAGGAGCTCCTAATCTGACTTAATAAGTGCTTATTTTCAAACGTTTGAACTCAAAAATTATTTTGTTTTTATACGATTTTGACAAGTACTAGTTCAAAGTTTTATTTAAATTTCGGAACAAGCATACTTTCTTAAAAACATAATAAGAATGCAAAATGAAAGTGAGACGTTGCTTGAAAGTTGCAAAAATTAAAGTTTTGAGTATGAATAAATAAGTCCTAAGCTACGGTTCGAGATCGGTCCTTGGATCCTTATTTCCAAAAGGCGTTTAGGTCTTGGCTACCCTCTTACACCGGCCCTTGGATCTTTATTCAAGAAGGTGTGAGGTCTTGGTCTAACACCCTTGGAACCTCATTTCCGGAATGTCTAGAGTCTTGAAACTCTCCGTTGTAACGACCCTTGGATCCTTTATTCCTAAGGTATAAGGTCTTAGAATTTCCCCGTGAAGCTCCGTAGTTTGTGGTATAATAAGAAGTAAAGTTGTCAAAAAAAAAAAAAAAAAAAAAAAAAAAAAAAAAAAAAGTGAAAAAGTGATGAAAAATGAAAAAGAATATATATATATATATATATATATATATATATATATAATATATATATATATATGTTGTTTAATGCTTATGTTGCTTATGAATAAATGTGCGAAACTTGCTTCTTGCAACATTTAAATCAACCTTTCAACTAGTATTCGTCAAATTCTTATAAAAATGTTGATTTTTCAGGTCCAAATTTTGAAAACAAGCACACACACACCTAAATTATGAATAATTGTGGGAGCGAAAAGTTAAGTCTCGACTTACATAGATTACAAATATAAGTAGTGTTAGCATTTTACAAAAACATTTGCACAAGGGTTTTAAACTTAGTTCGGAAGTATTAAAAAGAGGATGACGATTACAATTCCCCGGAGTCACCCATCTTGTGTGATTCCCGTTCCATGATGCCATTTTTGAAAATCAAGCATGATATTTACGTTTGTTCTCGTTTAGATTACTTGCATTTTATAATAAGCCAAAACAGGATATTTTTGGTAACCTTGATATTCTTTTGATCCTTTCATTACTTTATATGATCGGATTGCTAGGGACTAGCAATTGATTAGTGTGGGGGATTGATGAGTGGCCTTTTACTCATCATTTTATACCCGAAAAACCCAACAAAAATGACCAAAAACACCCAAATGGACCAAATATTGTTACAAATATCCTTGGATTGTATTTTATGTGTTTCAGGTACAAAAGGATTGAAAACGAGGCAAATATGGACAAAACCGAGCTTGGAATTGAAAAAGAGCTGAAAACCGAAGCCGGGAAAGACATTTTTCATTTGGATTAAATTCAAGCTCAAAAATCCCATGTTGATGCAAATAATGTTCTAAAAACGTTATTTATATCTTTCGATTACTTCACGTTTTGAGGATGACAAAATCTGAACTCACGTTACATTAAAATTAACGTTAACAAGCTTTTAATTGGAAGATCCCGTTTCTATGCAAATCACTCTTGAACAAAGTTACAACTTGAACTAGTGATCAAAGAAGTGAATTCATGTTTTGAAAATTCACATTTTAAATGGGACAAAACATTTTTTCAAAAATACACATGACAAATTATTTTTGAAATATTAAGAAATGTTTTAATGGAAAAATAAGTTTGAAAATCACAACAGCTATTTTTCCCCCCAAAATCAGCTCCAACCTTCCCCAAATAAGTTTTCACCAGAAAGGACAAAATTTGGAGCGTCCTAGTCTACCACGGCTCCACGGTACCGTTAAATTTAACGGAGCCGTGGGTCGTTTAATGGAGCCGTCCGTACCATTTTGAATTGTAACGTTCAGATTTTCTTTGCCTATAAATACCCACCTCTTTCACAGCTTTAGGCACCCTTCACACACAGAAAAATCCCTTAGTAAAATCCTCTCACACCTTTCACTTCTTAGGGTCATTTAGATTAGTTTTTCTTTGTTTCAAGAGTGATCCAATCATCCTTCAAGTAATCCTCTTCATACCTCTTCACTAGCAAGAGAAGAACACAAGTATCCAAGTTGATACAAGGTGTTGTCATCCCTCTTCATTAGCAAGAGAAGAACTCAAGTAATCAAGAAGATACTAGAGTTATAGTTGATAGGTTTTTGTAACACTTGTTACAACCTTGTTGTGTCTTAGCATACATCAAGTTTATTTCCTTTTTGTGAGAGAGAGTGAAGATCAAGTGTGATCTATAGAGATAGTGAACATCTCTTGAAGCCATTGGGCTTGTGTGATTGATCAAGAAGATCAAGGGTCATTAGGTTAGTGTTAGTCGAGTAGAGTGAAGTGAGTGTGGATCATTGTGATCGTGTTGAGATCTTGGTGATCTCTTGAAGCCATTGGGCTTGTGTGTTTGGTCACGTGGACCTTGGTAGATTGGTGCTAGCTAAGATTAGCACTCGACATCTAGCTTAGTGTCGGAAATAGGATAAGTGACGTGTACGGTTTTCTCCGCCTGAAGGGAGGTTGTTGATATAGTGTTTGTAACTCTCGAGTGTGGTACTCGGGGAGTGGAGTAGGGCGAAGAAGAGCTTCGTAGCCGAACCACTATAAATCCTTTGTCTCGGTTTGATCTTTACAACTCTACTCTTTACTTTTATTTGTTATTATTACGTAGCTTAGTTTGTAGTTCATATTGGTGTTGTTTGATTACACATAGAGTTCGAATCAAAGTTTCCAATAGCATACTTTTAAAACAAGATTTTTTAAAAGAAGTTTTTAAACCGGTAAACTATTCAACCCCCCCTTCTAGTTTCCCACAATTGGTATCAGGAGCCACGTCAGTCAAGTTTTTAAAGTATATTGTATTTTAAAGCTTGAACCGATCAATGGATTCCGACAAATATCTAGAAGGGCAATCTATGCAAAGACCACCACTTTTCGAAACCGATTGTTTTATTTATTGGAAAACAAGATTCGAAACGTATGTGAAATCAAAAGACATTGATCTTTGGCATGTTATTACCGAGGGTGACTTTCAACCTATTCAAAAGAATCCGGAAACTAAAAAGGATGAAATAGTTTCTTATGATAAACAAAGTGATGAACTTAAAAGGAAATTAGCCAAAAATAATGAGGCTAAAATGATGATTTATAATGCTTTGCCTAAAAAGGAATTTGAATGAATTTTTATGTGTAATACGGAAAAAGACATTTGGAAAACTTTGTTAGTCACTCATCAAGGTAATAACCAAGTCAAAGAGAACAAGATAGATCTTCTTGTTCAACAATATGAACAATTCTCCATTTCGGAGGATGAGTCAATAGATAATGCTTTTGCTAGATTTAATACTATTATCACTAGTCTTAAAGCTCTTGATGAAGGTTATTCTAGTAAGAACTATGTTAGGAAGTTTCTTAGAGCTCTACATCCTAAATGGAGAGCAAAGGTCACCGCCATAGAAGAGTCAGAGGACTTGGCGGCATTGTCACTCGATGAACTTATAGGAAACTTGAAAGTTCACGAGATGATCATCAAGAAGGATTCCGACATTGTCAAAGGCAAAAGTGAGAGAGTTAGATCTCTAGCATTAAAAGCCAAGAAGGAGTCTAGTGATGAGGAATGTTCGAGTTCCGGTAGTGAAGATGAAGAGTACGCACTAGCTGTTAGGAACTTTAGAAAGTTCTTTAGGAGGAAAGGTAGATTTCCTAGACAATCTCGCGATGAGAAGAAGTCATCCCAAAGAAATAATGATGAAAGAAAAGGGACAAGTGATAGGAGATGCTTTAGATGCGGAGATCCTAATCACTTGATAGGAGAATGTCCTAAGCCACCAAAATCCAACAACCAAAGAGCCTTTGTAGGAGGTTCTTGGAGTGATAGCGGTGAAGAAGAAGAGAAGAAGCCTAACGATGAAACGTGCTTAATGGCTCAAGCTTCTAACGAGGTATAATCCGACTCTTCTTATTATAGTGATAATAATTCGTCAGTAGATGACAGTGAATTACATGACGAATACAAAAAAACTATGCGTAGTTAGTACTAAGATCTTAGGTAGAAACACAAAGCTAAAATTAAAATTAAAAGAACTAGAACTACAAGTGTAATACCTGAAATTCTATAACATGTAAAATGACCAAATTACCCCTGGGAATTTAAAAACTAAATAAAACATATGTAAAGCACAAAATAAATTCCAAACTTCTAACAATGAACAAGTTATGATCCCAAATATTTTTAACAACTCCATTTAACATTTATACAAGCCATGAAAATTACCAAAATGCCCTTGGGCGCCTAATGTAATTTAAATTCAAATAATGATTTAAATAAAAGTAATTTAAAGGTAATTAAAGAGAATTAAACATGGTAAATCAATGCATTAATTTTTCCTTAACCAAAATTCCGAAATTATGGCCATGTAACCTCCCTTTTGACCGGTCCTCATTTTTAAAATCCATTCAACACATTTTTATCTCAAAAACCCTAGTGCCGATCTAACCAAAACACAAAAAAAAAATCCATTGAGCCTCCATACGATTTCCACAAATCCTCTAAGTATTTTTCTGTGATCAATCTACTTCTAAGGAGTCCTGGAAAAATAGTTTTGAAGGTGTTCTTTGCACGATTCCATTGTGGTGAATTTTCTCCCATCGCAACAAACAAAAGAGGTATAATTCGTTTTAATTCACTCGATCACCACAAATCTTGTTTCTCATTTTTCTAACACTCATCCTAACGTGTAAAACCTAGGAAAAATAGTGGTGAAGCTTTGTTTGGTCGATCTCTATTTTTTGGAGAATTATTTCCTTTCGTGCGCTAGTAAACAAGGTAATTCCTAAATTAATTCTACGACACCTCTAAAATTCGTTGGCCATTTTTTTGATGATCTTCATGTCGAATACAACCTGGGTAAAATGATAAAAACAACCCATGCATCATGGATAAATCGTATGGAAAATATTGTGATATAAACCCTAGAATCGAATATAAAATCAAAAGGCATGCATGCGAATTTTCTGGATCATGTTATTATTTTTCATGGCATCTATGATCATCATATAACACTAGAAAAATGTTCATTTGAATTGTGGAGGCCTAAATCTATTATTGAGGAAATTGTTTGTAAATCGGCTAAAGAGAAATAAAAGTGAAATTATGGAAAACCCTAAAACTAATTCGACCTAGGTATTTTATGATGAAATCTGGAAAATTGATGTGTTTAAATGATGTGGTAATGATGATGTAATGATTAGTGAAATTAGGGTTTTGATTTTGTTAATTTTATGTATATCGATTTGAATAATTAAATCCAAGGGTGTGTTTTGTAATTCTAAAAACTCAAGGGATAATTTTTGTAGGTTATTTGAACATGGTATAATTCGTATAAAATGTTAAATGAGGGGTTTATATGTAAATTTTGTATTTAAAAGGTTAAATGGGTAATTATATATAATTAATAATTCGATTTGCAAATTAATTAAATCAAGGGACTAAAAATGTAAATACTGGAAACTTGAGGTCATTTTGAGTAAATTATAATGTTAAGATGGTTTGGTGTAAGTTTGGATAATTATGGGGGCTAATATGTAATTATTTGGAATTTACAAATTAATATATATGTTTTATAATTATAGGGACTAAATGTGTAATTATGGGAAACTAAAGGGTTAAATCGTACCATGCATGAAATTAGAAGGTAGATTCTGTACATAATTAAATCTAAGGGTTAATGGTGTAATTAAAGATATTATATGGATTAAATTGTAAATTATGTAACTTTAGGGTTTATTTGGTAACTTTTATAAATAAAGGGTTAAAATGTAAAATATGGAACTTAAGGGGCTAAAGATGTAATTCTGAATAAATGGAGTATTTAAATAAGTAAATCATGATATTTTCATTCTAGACCTTTAACTTGATATATTTACAATTAAAACCCTAAACTATGTAAACTTGTCATATTTAACCCTAAACTTTTATAACTTGCTAAAACCAACCCTAATTCCATAATGAGACTAAATTAATGACTTAACTAAATCATAATACTTAAATCTTACTCATTATAGAAATCTGCTAATTTTGGAAACTTACTAAATAAGGAAACTTTCTAAAAATGGAAACCTGCTAAAAATAGAAAGTTACTTAATATGGAAATGGGATCTTTAGTAATCATGTATTTACTCCTCTAGGTGTGAAGAGGGAGTAGTTCTGTGCTCTTTATCATCTTATTCAGTGTGATTCTTGTCAAGCAATAAGGTACAGATATTCTGCTTCTTTATTAAGAGGCCTTCATTCTCTGGTTATGACTCATGTTAGGGTTTCCCTATACCATTGCTATGTTCCCTTCATTCATGAACTTCGATTATTGAACCATCATGATATTGAACCTTTTATGATTATGAACCTTTGCTTATGAACCTTGCTTATGAACCTTGCTTATGAACCATGATTATGAACCATGATTATGAACTTATGAAACATGATATTGACCTATGCAAGTAAACTAAAAACATGATTCATGATACTTGACCTTTACCCTCAGTTTGATACTACGAGCCACTCACTAGGCATGAGGGTTTCATGTCCATGTCAGTCGATGCACCGATGGCATGACTCTAGGGCAGGAGAGTGATGACCTGTCCCGTCCCTGCATGTTATGTTTATGATTCATGTTACGTAGAGGCAGATTATGGCCACCTGGGGCGTATGGATGCATCCTAGATTTGTTCATGTTCATGTTATGTTATGTTATTCATGGTGACTGATGGTGTGTGCGATACACGTCTTTCACACTCTGGGAGCTAGCTACTCCAACCCATGATGAGGACACCCCTCATATTTACAGGATACCCATGATGAGGACACCCCTCATATTTACAGGATACTAAGAGGTCTCCCCTCTACATGTTTATGATTATGATTATGGTTATGATTTCATGTTATGGGCTCGTAGTGGATTACTGACCTTCCCTTACCATGCACCTTTGTCCTTTCCCTTATGATACCATGTATTCTTACCGTGTATTCTTACCTTGTATTCTTACCATGTATTCATGCTTCCATTCTCATTAACTCATGTATTATTCATTATGCTACTGCTTGTTACGTTATATCTGTTCACTGAGCTCTAGTAGCTCAGCCGCGTTTCTTTTCCCGCGGCAGGTAATTTAAGCTAGGAGCTGGGCATGGCTTTGGGGTTGAGTGTACCTGAGTGGAGCTTGTTCTTTATAGCTTTTCTACCATTTGATTTCCCTCAGTCATTATGTTGCCATTGTTTAGGCATTGAACTTATGCATTTCTTTTATTTTCTTTCATTTTGGATATAAGTCATGTTGACTTATTGTTGGATTATGTTTTTGACTTCCGCTATTTTATTCATGGATACTATGTTTATCTGATATGAAACCATGTATTTGTGATATCTCTACCCTTGTCGGGTCGGGGTGTTACAATTTATGGTATCAGAGAGACAGGTTTCCGAAACCCGTTGGCTTAGGCCTTTGACCTGTGAGGATTTGGGTAGACATTAGGTTTCCCTTTCGCGTACTCTCTTTTCTTGCCCTACTCTTGCGTATCTTGTTCGATCCTTGCTGATCATTTTCGTATATAGCTGAACCTTGCATTGAGGGCCTATGGTGGAGGCGATATTTACTTGTTTAGTTTTCTCGAGTTTATGTGTTGCTTTGAGTTCTTGTGCTTAGTATCGTGTATGTCATTTTCAGAATGGCACCCCCCGCACACAACAAGCAACGTTGGACCATCGCTTTTCCTACTGGCTGCAGACGAATTGGAAAACTGAGGCGAACTGCAAGGAGGATTTCAATTCCCGCGAGTATGTGGCCGTGCCGCATTGAAGAGAAGCTGACCATGGAGAATCGAGACGGAACGGAGGTGCAGGTGTACATTACAAAGGTGATCAGTGAAGATGGAGTCGTAACCAGGTACTCGGGCCAGTGCCCCAGGTTCATTGAAGAGGACGGAGTAGTGCGGGCTGAAACTCGCAATGTGGATCTTCTGAGCATCAATTGAGGGATTGTCCCAAGTTTGAAGGTAACAACGACAACAATAAGAGCGCCAACGACATCAAGCCAGCTCAGTGAGGAGATCGCTTCCACGATTTGTTATTCTTCATTCCGTTTGATTAGATATTTGGATAACCACTTTCTCTTTTACGATTATGATACATTCGATGCTTTATTGATTTCTCGTGCGGATATTTTGAAGTCTAAATTAATAATTTTATCCCATGTTGAATTTTGAGATTTTGATTTGATTTATTCACTCTGAGAATTCTTATGATCATGATACGATGGGCGAAACTGATGGTGTTCTTCACTTCTGCTCTACCTTAATAAGTTTTACTCTATCCGTTTGTTTCCACTATCTTGCGTTAAGATCCGTTCTGTTAAATTATTCCAAGCTATCCGTGAGTAAGGCTTATCTGATCTGGTATGTTCCGTTTCGTTCCTGTCCTATTTTCTCTTCCATGTCCTTGCAAATTTCGAGGACGAAATTTTTTTTTGTTAGTGGGGAAGAAGTTGTAATACCTGAAATTCTATAACATGTAAAATGACCAAATTACCCCTGGGAATTTAAAAACTAAATAAAACATATGTAAAGCACAAAATAAATTCCAAACTTCTAACAATGAACAAGTTATGATCCCAAATATTTTTAACAACTCCATTTAACATTTATACAAGCCATGAAAATTACCAAAATGCCCTTGGGCGCCTAATGTAATTTAAATTCAAATAATGATTTAAATAAAAGTAATTTAAAGGTAATTAAAGAGAATTAAACATGGTAAATCAATGCATTAATTTTTCCTTAACCAAAATTCCGAAATTATGGCCATGTAACCTCCCTTTTGACCGGTCCTCATTTTTAAAATCCATTCAACACATTTTTATCTCAAAAACCCTAGTGCCGATCTAACCAAAACACACAAAAAAATCCATTGAGCCTCCATACGATTTCCACAAATCCTCTAAGTATTTTTCTGTGATCAATCTACTTCTAAGGAGTCCTGGAAAAATAGTTTTGAAGGTGTTCTTTGCACGATTCCGTTGTGGTGAATTTTCTCCCATCGCAACAAACAAAAGAGGTATAATTCGTTTTAATTCACTCGATCACCACAAATCTTGTTTCTCATTTTTCTAACACTCTTCCTAACGTGTACAACCTAGGAAAAATAGTGGTGAAGCTTTGTTTGGTCGATCTCTATTTTTTGGAGAATTATTTCCTTTCGTGCGCTAGTAAACAAGGTAATTCCTAAATTAATTCTACGACACCTCTAAAATTCATTGGCCATTTTTCTGATGATCTTTATGTCGAATAAAACCTGGGTAAAATGATAAAAACAACCCATGCATCATGGATAAATCGTATGGAAAATATTGTGATATAAACCCTAGAATCGAATATAAAATCAAAAGGCATGCATGCGAATTTTCTGGATCATGTTATTATTTTTCATGGCATCTATGATCATCATATAACACTGTAAAAATGTTCATTTGAATTGTGGAGGCCTAAATCTATTATTGAGGAAATTGTTTGTAAATCGGCTAAAGAGAAATAAAAGTGAAATTATGGAAAACCCTAAAACTAATTTGACCTAGGTATTTTATGATGAAATCTGGAAAATTGATATGTTTAAATGATGTGGTAATGATGATGTAATGATTAGTGAAATTAGGGTTTTGATTTTGTTAATTTTATGTATATCGATTTGAATAATTAAATCCAAGGGTGTGTTTTGTAATTCTAAAAACTCAAGGGATAATTTTTGTAGGTTATTTGAACATGGTATAATTCGTATAAAATGTTAAATGAGGGGTTTATATGTAAATTTTGTATTTAAAAGGTTAAATGGGTAATTATATATAATTAATAATTCGATTTGCAAATTAATTAAATCAAGGGACTAAAAATGTAAATACTGGAAACTTGAGGTCATTTTGAGTAAATTATAATGTTAAGATGGTTTGGTGTAAGTTTGGATAATTATGGGGGCTAATATGTAATTATTTGGAATTTACAAATTAATATATATGTTTTATAATTATAGGGACTAAATGTGTAATTATGGGAAACTAAAGGGTTAAATCGTACCATGCATGAAATTAGAAGGTAGATTCTGTATATAATTAAATCTAAGGGTTAATGGTGTAATTAAAGATATTATATGGATTAAATTGTAAATTATGTAACTTTAGGGTTTATTTGGTAACTTTTATAAATAAAGGGTTAAAATGTAAAATATGGAACTTAAGGGGCTAAAGATGTAATTATGAATAAATGGAGTATTTAAATAAGTAAATCATGATATTTTCATTCTAGACCTTTAACTTGATATACTTACAATTAAAACCCTAAACTATGTAAACTTGTCATATTTAACCCTAAACTTTTATAACTTGCTAAAACCAACCCTAATTCCATAATGAGACTAAATTAATGACTTAACTAAATCATAATACTTAAATCTTACTCATTATAGAAATCTGCTAATTTTGGAAACTTACTAAATAAGGAAACTTTCTAAAAATGGAAACCTGCTAAAAATAGAAAGTTACTTAATATGGAAATGGGATCTTTAGTAATCATGTATTTACTCCTCTAGGTGTGAAGAGGGAGTAGTTCTGTGCTCTTTATCATCTTATTCAGTGTGATTCTTGTCAAGCAATAAGGTACAGATATTCTGCTTCTTTATAAGAGGCCTTCGTTCTCTGGTTATGACTCATGTTAGGGTTTCCCTATACCATTGCTATGTTCCCTTCATTCATGAACTTCGATTATTGAACCATCATGATATTGAACCTTTTATGATTATGAACCTTTGCTTATGAACCTTTGCTTATGAACCTTTGCTTATGAACCTTGCTTATGAACCTTGCTTATGAACCATGATTATGAACCATGATTATGAACTTATGAAACATGATATTGACCTATGCAAGTAAACTAAAAACATGATTCATGATACTTGACCTTTACCCTCAGTTTGATACTACGAGCCACTCACTAGGCATGAGGGTTTCATGTCCATGTCAGTCGATGCACCGATGGCATGACTCTAGGGCAGGAGAGTGATGACCTGTCCCGTCCCTGCATGTTATGTTTATGATTCATGTTACGTAGAGGCAGATTATGGCCACCTGGGGCGTATGGATGCATCCTAGATTTGTTCATGTTCATGTTATGTTATGTTATTCATGGTGACTGATGGTGTGTGCGATACACGTCTTTCACACTCTGGGAGCTAGCTACTCCAACCCATGATGAGGACACCCCTCATATTTACAGGATACCCATGATGAGGACACCCCTCATATTTATAGGATACTAAGAGGTCTCCCCTCTACATGTTTATGATTATGATTATGGTTATGATTTCATGTTATGGGCTCGTAGTGGATTACTGACCTTCCCTTACCATGCACCTTTGTCCTTTCCCTTATGATACCATGTATTCTTACCGTGTATTCTTACCTTGTATTCTCACCATGTACTCATGCTTCCATTCTCATTTACTCATGTATTATTCATTATGCTACTGCTTGTTACGTTATATCTGTTCACTGAGCTCTAGTAGCTCAGCCGCGTTTCTTTTCCCGCGGCAGGTAATTTAAGCTAGGAGCTGGGCATGGCTTTGGGGTTGAGTGTACCTGAGTGGAGCTTGTTCTTTATAGCTTTTCTACCATTTGATTTCCCTCAGACATTATGTTGCCATTGTTTAGGCATTGAACTTATGTATTTCTTTTATTTTCTTTCATTTTGGATATAAGTCATGTTGACTTATAGTTGGATTATGTTTTTGACTTCCGCTATTTTATTCATGGATACTATGTTTATCTGATATGAAACCATGTATTTGTGATATCTCTACCCTTGTGGGGTCGGGGTGTTACAACAAGTCTTAGAACTAAATGATCAAGTCAAGAGACTTGAGAAAAACAAGGAAGTAGACGTAGGATGCGGGTCATGTATTAGTCTTCAAGTAGAAAATGAAAAACTTAAAGAAAATACTTTAAGAATCATTAAGTTTGATGAAGGAACTAAAAAGCTTAATGATATACTTAAAAATATTAGATATAGTGAACATGACCGTTCGGGTTTAGGATTTGACCCAAATCAGGCTTCTACAAGTGGTACTAAACAAGTAAAATTTGTAATGCCTGAAAAGTCCATGTCTGAAGGTGACGGCACCATTAAAGATACAGACGGCACCACTAAATTTAGTGGTACCGTGGTACCGTGTGGTGTTGAGGACAAAACTGGGTCAATTCTGAAAAGTAACTTAAGTCCTAAACCAAGTCAAGTAGTTGTAAATAGAACTAAAGTGTCTACTCCAAGTAGAGAGGAAACCAAAGGCTTTAACAAACCATTGTCATCTCCCGAACATGGATTTGTAAAGCGTGACACTAGGTCAACTACTCCTCCACCTAGAAAGGTAAACTCTCCCAAACCTCGGTCTAGAACTCCTCTACCGAGAGGTAACTTTAGAAGACAAAATCATCCAAGTAATTTTCCCGTAACTTGGAATGATCGTCCACCACAAAGTTACTTACCATGGGAAATGTGTCCTCCATTCTAACATCCTAAACTAACGCAACAAATGCGTAGGATGTTTAACTCTAACAAATTTGGACCCATGAGATATTGGGGACCAGATGTTTGAACATTTGTTTTGCTAGGAAAACATGAGTGTTAATAAACTTTGGAGTATAACAAAAGGAGTATGATGCGTTATCAAGCATACCCGGTGACGCAATAGTTAAGTCGTGTCTTTCATGCTTAACATTCAACAAAGGTACCCTAGTCTTCTAGTTTTAAGAGCAAACACCTCAGGCACAGGTACGCTTTCTTAAAACACCCTTTGTTAGTAGTAATGTTTGGCATGAAATAGTGTAGTTAGAATCTAACATGGTAGGCACTATAACACAGAAACTCTATTCACATCTCATCATGCCAAATTCAACTTGTCCAGAAATGTTCGATGATCGCTTGAAGATCATGCGTGACAAGTTTGAATTAAGCATTGATAAGTGAATCAAGTTCCCTTCCTTGCATATACGTAATCTTGCCTAAATGAAGTATCCCTGTAAACTTATGTATACTATATGTATGAGATATATAGTTTAAGTAATAGTCTTTATTGACAATAACGCCCATATCCGCAAATGCGAAACTCACAAGAGACGAAGAAGGTGAGTGCGCGGATATAACTAGGTTAGGGGCATAATAGGTAAAGTAGTTTACCTAACGGCAAGTAGGTCCATTATCATGAATAATGTTGGCTTTGTGCCCACTTGTAAGAAGTATCCCAAAACTTCTTACATCAAAGTGTTTAATGTATCATACCATACATTAAAGATACTATACACTTGAGATTACGATATCTTGAGGAGATTGATGTAGAAAATGTTTCTATACCAACTCTGATAATGAGAGAGTTAACGTGGGTTGAAACATAATGAGTAATGTTTGTACCTTCATATGTTGATTAACAAACATCTTGGTTCCCCAAGAAACAAACTACTCTTATCATCACCACGACCGAAACCAAGTACGCAAGCGCCGGAAAGGCATGACAACAAACACTATAGATGAAACAACTCCCTGTGAAGAGTAGCAGTCAAGATGCCATTAGACTTGTCCAGGAACCCTATAGTTTGCTCACGAACGAAGCTCGTCGAAGTACGTCATCTCCCCACAGAAAGACATCTCCTCCGTCATGATAACGTCGAAAGAGAAATCTTTTCTTTGAAAAGTATTTCTTCTCACCTGAACCTTTACATTCTCGTCAAATGACCTCTTAATACTCCATTGGAATTATTAACGTCATCTCTCACGTCCCATCATATGACTTTTCAAGTCATTCCTCATATCCCGCTCATGACTATTTCAATATTTCTATGGAAATATTAAAGTCATCCCTCGCGTCATACCTTATAACCTTTCATCCCCTCTTATGACTATTTGAATATCTCTCCGGAAATATTGAAGTCATCTCACACATCCATCTTATTCTCGACTCATGACTCTTGAATATTTCATTGGAAATTTCAAGTCATTCCCTAAGCCTCATCCCATGACTTCGTAATATTTCACTGGAAATATTAACGTCATTCCTCGTGTCTCGTCATATGACTTTTCAAGTCATTCTTCTCATCCCGCTCATGACTATTTGAATATTCCTTCAGAAATATTAAAGTCATCTGTCACGTCATACGTCATAACCTTTCATCCCTTCTATGACCTCTCGAAAGTTTCACGGGAAACATTGAAGTCATTCTCTACAAATCGCTCATGACTTTTTAAGTCATATCTTTCACTCGTCACATGACTCATGAATATTTCACGGGAAATATCTAGTCATTCCTTGTGTCGCGTACTCCGACTAATTAAATATTTCATGGGAAATATTATAGTCATCCTCCTAAACACAACTCATAACTTCTATTTATTTCACGGGAAATACTAGAAGTAAATCCTCATCCAATGACATCTTAGTCAATTTCCTCGGAAACACTAAGGTCATTTCCGGTCATCCCATTTAATCATCTTTCGTCAAAAAGTTTATTAGGTATAAACTTTTTCCTCGTGTCAAAAAGTCTTACTAAATAAGTAAGATTAATCAGCCAAAAGTCAAAACAGAAGAAAAACTGGACCATCAGACATACGGCTCCACTAAAGAGCCACGGCTCCACTAATGTTTAGTGGAACCGTGGAGCCGTGCATCTGAAAAACGCGCCCAGTCACTCTTTTCTTCTGCACAAATTTTCCAAACACACAAAACCTCTTCCACTTGCTGTCAAAATCGAACCATAACACCATAATTCTACTAAACTCTTGCAAATCAAGATTGAGGCATTGGAATTAACAAATCCTAACCACAACATCATCAATTGTAAGTAATTCACTCTTATTTTCTTTTAATTTGAGTCTAGGGTTTGTTCTTGAGTATAAATCCGAATTGGGGATTTTCAAAATTAGTTAAACCCTTATGAAATTAAGACTAGGATTAGACAATGTAGTATTCACATGATTCCCTAAACCTAGGATTTCCAAAAACCCATTTATGTTGCAAAACCTAATCCGAAATTAATCACTAAATTCGGATTATGATTGATTATTTGTAATGGAATCATGTTTAGGATGATTAAAATTGGATTAGGAACGTTCTGCATTAAAGCTTTTCAATCTTAAAGCTTGTTGGCACCATGTTGAGGCATTTGCCAAACACCCCAATTCGATCATTTTTCGAAAAACTTCACAAGTCTAGGATCATGAAACCTTTTTCATGCATTGTTGATGCAAATTAAAAACGTTTTTGCATGCATACATGAACTCTCAAATATGGCTCGAAGTACATAATTAATATGTATTGTTTGACATATTTGATTGAGCAAAAGTGAAGTTAGGAGCGTTTGGGTAATCTCTTTAGGATAATTTTAGAGTCGAGATTGCCGCACCTCCACATTGTTTGCATTTAGGCACACACACTAGAAGTGTAATCATTAAAATGCAACGAACTAACATATACAAAAATATTTTTTTGTTGACAAACAATGCCTCGGAATGATTATCAATTAACCCGAAATTACATCATTGAAACACTTGAAAACCCAAACATCACTGATGAACAAAAGGCTTATTTTGCCAAAGTGCTAACACGATACATACACGAAGGGCGTGTAGTCGATGCACTTTATGTCATGTCAGACAGAGTCAGTGCTTGTTTCCCCTCTATTCGGTTCGATTGTTTATACACAATAAACGATCAAGTATGTCCCCTTTTCGTTCTCAAATTTTACAGTCGTGTTCGTACCTACACTGACTCTGACAGAAACGTCTTTCTTGACTTTTGGATTCAACACCAAAATATCACCCTGTCTGTCACTCAGTTTGGTGAAATTCTTGGTGTTCCCTCATATGGTCAGTGTGCATACACCAACGACCATTCTCTAGAGTCTCTTTACTACAATGTTGAGATAGAAGGTGCCTATAGTACCCAAATTCCCGACATTGAAGTAATCAAACAAATTATCCAAATTCCTCGAGTCGCCAACACGTACCAAAAACGTGATGGATCCATTGTCTTTCTCGACCCATCCAAAATCTACCTCAGGGAACTCCGTCCCGACCTTAGAAGTTGGGAACTTCTTCTACGTGAAAATGTGTTAAGCCTTGCGGGCAACCGTGATCACATATCGGCAAGTCTTGCCCTTATGCTCTACTGTCTTAGTATCGAGGAACCATTCAACCTCGCATACTACATGGTCAAACGGATGGCCAACATTCATCGTCGGTCCGATGAGCTCATGCCATACGGCATGTTGCTTACTCGTTTATTCAGGTGGGTCATGGAACATTTCCCACATCTTCAAAGTGTCGACTATGTCCTAGTCAATCCGGTTATGCACCCACTTGGTGGACCACAACGTCGCACAAAGCAACGCAAGGACAAAGGGTCCAAACGTGGTCGTAAATCCACTTCCGATATTCCCCATTCATCCTCCTCCTTCAGTCACGAATCATCATCTGAACCCATGGATGAGGACGATGATGAGGTGAACGAAGAAGGAACTTCTAGCTCTCAAATCCCTTCTCCCGACACCTACTTTCGTAACCTTGATACCTCATCATTTCGACGTACAACCGACATCGAAAATGGGATGGTAAATCTATGCCACATGATGAGAAGGCAAACCACAATGTACAATAGACAAGTGGAGATGCATGAGCAAACTATCGGGGAATTCAAGTCCATCGGCAAGGCGATCAAAGGGCTTGGGAACAAAATTAAGAAGTTGGGGAAAAGAAAGGATTAGATGGAAATAACTTAAGTAGTATTATTAATATAAGTACTATGATTAAAATACTACTAATAGTTTGTGGCATTGTTGCCTAATACATTAACTTGCTTGATGTGTTTCCTTTTAACATGATTAATTCTCTTGTTAATTAATCCTCATGTTAGTTTATCTTTCCTAAATCATGCATGTTAGCTTATTTTATTACATGCACTAGATGTTAAAAATGCTTGAATTCATGCATGCTTAATAGTTGCCTAAATACATAGATGATCACATGATTATGTTAGTTGCTAGTTGAAACTAGCTTTAGGAATTCTATGTGTTTAGTAATTTGAGGCTTTGAGATTTGCAGCCAATGGATTCCCCAGAAATTTCCCCATTTAGGCTGCCTAAAACCTGCAGACCTGGAAAGAAGGTCAAAAGAGCCCACGGCTCCATTAAATAGGCCACGGCTCCACTAAATTTAGTGGTGCCGTAGCACCTTTAATGGTTCCGTGCCTCTGGAAGACGGAAGCTGCTATTCTTTTCCACTTTTTGACTATCTTTTCCGGAAAATCTGCAAACAAAACCTGATTCCCATGCACCCAAATCCCCAAATCCAACATTTCAAACTTGCATGCTTATGTTTTGGCTATTTAATCTAACATTATGCATTGCCATCCTTAAACCCATCCTTACACCTTCACACTCACCATATCACTATCATGGGATCAAGAGTATTCAAGAAACCTAGATTCAACATCAAACCAACCAACCAAACCTCTCTAGTTGATCAATGGATCAAGAATGTCAACACACCCCAATCATCAACTAAACCTATCACCAATGACATTCCCCTCATTGATCTCACCTTGGATGATGATGATGATACACACACACCCATAACCTCAACCAAATCATCATCTTCTTTCACTACACCCCATGCTCCATCCAAGGCAACATCAACCAAACCAACATCCTCATCCTCCACAACCTTTAGAACCAACACACCTTTAACCTTCACCCCATCATCTTCACCATCACCACAACCTTTAGCCCTCACACTAGCCCTATCACCCATATCACCTTTTGAACTTACCACCAACACATCATCATCTTCCCTATCACCATCACCTCAACCTTTAATGGGTCATCCCATCCTTTATCCCCTACAACCACACACCTTGAGTTGTGCTTGTTGTCACCACAACCAACTCCTTATCATGGGCCTTAGAGATGAATTGAGTCTTCAATTCTCCTACCTTGAACACCTCCTCACACCACCACAAGGACCCATCATTTTACCACCTCCACCACCACATAGCCCATCCAACTAAACATAGTCATGTTTAGTCTTTCCCAATAAATACCTAGGAACCCTTTTGAAGTTGGAAGCAAATCTAGAAGCCTCATGTTACTTTAGAAGTTTATGTGTCTTCTTGTTAGTTTAATTTGCTTTCCTAATGTAGTCATACTTATGTATGACATTTAATTTATGTTTATGTAATGGGCTTTTCATTTTGGCTACTTAGCCATAATCCTTTTATTGTGGTTGGATATTTGTCTAATGTGCTACTTGTTAGATATTGTTTATTTGCCGTCTAACCTTGTTTTGTAGCATGATCCATTGCTCGATTCCTTTGTGTTCTCCAAATGAGGGGGAGTACACATCAAGGGGGAGCCTTAACCACCTTTTTGATTTGACAAAAAGGGGGAGAAATGGGAGTAAACTCATTAAAAACTTGTTAAAACTAATTTTAACCTAAAATGAGTTTATATTTTGTCATCATCAAAAAGGGGGAGATTGTTGATGCAAATAATGTTCTAAAAACGTTATTTATATCTTTCGATTACTTCACGTTTTGAGGATGACAAAATGTGAACTCACGTTACGTTAAAATTAACGTTAACAAGCTTTTAATCGGAAGATCCCGTTTCTACGCTAATCCCCTACCCGTCACTCTCACCACCTCACTACCATCCAAAACCTTCACATGGATGTGTTCCCCCCTCTCCTTGCCACCTTGGCAATCCCAAGGTACAAAAGGACCATCTACGGTTGAAATTGAAAGGATTGAGGACCAAGAAATTTTCCAAGGGCTGTGAAATTAGCACAAGAGACAAGCTGGGATTCCACTCACACAAGAAGCACAAGACCCAGAGGAGAAACCCTAGTTCATATAGTATAAATAGATAGCATAGTAGCAGTTGTAAGGTAGGTTTTATTTAGCTTATTTTTAAGGTATTGTATTTTTTTTAGCTTATTTATATTCCATCTTTGTAATTTACTCTTCTTTAATGTTAAGTCAGTTTGTACTTTAATTATTCAAGAAAAATCCAAAAAAATAGCATTTAGCTTATTTACTGTTCAACAACTTATTCATGTGCTTATTTTCATTTTTTGTGACTTTCTGATGTCATTGATGTTATATGGAGTTAGTTTGATAGCTTTTATTAGCTTAGGTTCAGTATTGCTTAAAAAGTCTTAAAAGCCAAAAATATAGCATATTTAGGTATAGCTTATTCAGAGCTTATTTTCTATTGAAATTTGTTCATTAAGGTTATAATGAGTTAGAAAAGCAGTAGTGTATCAGTTCTTAGGTTAAAATAGCTAGGTGTAGTTAAAAATAGCAAAGATCAGTTCTTATAGGGGTGTTTGGATCAGGGTTATTTTTGACCAAAAAAGCTAGCTACTGTTCATCTGCCATTTCATGAACTTTGGTTAAGCTTATTTGAGGGTAGTTAAGCTATTTTTAAGAAGTCTTAAGTCATTTTGATTCCTTTTGTAGTTTTTAAGTAGATAGTGCAAAATTAGAACATAGACTGTCTATATAAGCTAGTTATAAGCTGAGCTTATTTAGGATCCCATTTTTGGTATTTTTAAGTTCAATATAATGTTTAAAGTGAATGTCCAAAGATTGGTTTAGTTTCATTGAGATTTGAAGAATCTGAGTTCCAAAAACCCCATTCTGCACATCAGAATCTACAAGCTCTTTTTGAATTTTGCCACAATCAGCTCTTTGTTTTCCATTTTTAAAATCTTCATTATAAGTCTTCTTTAGCTAAAATTTGGTATAATTTTTATTTAGTTGCTTATTTAGTTAATCCATATTTTTCCAAATTTTTAAAAAAAATTTTCATCAGCTTTTTGATGACTTAAAAAGCCCTCAATAGACAATCCTTGGTCTGCACAAAATTTTGTATTTTGCCATTTTAAGCTGTCTTCTTCCATTTTTCATAAGCTCGTATTAAGCTCTTTTGTTATAAAACTTTGCACACTTAAAATTGGCCTGCTTATCTAGTTGATACCTATTTTTGTAGATTTTTAAGATTTTATTTTAAGTGCTTTTTCATGGCTTGAATAAGCCCTTTTCTGCCCTGCACAATTAAGTGCCTCGGCAGACCTAAGCTACATTTTGGCTTATTTAAGCTTTGTTAAGTGCTCATTGCTTGTGTTTGTGGCTTATTCTGTCATTTGGTTTCCTTTTAGTTTATCCTTAGTACATTTAGCTTATTCATAGTCCATTTTAGCTTATTTTAGCTTATTCCCTTTTGTTTCCTTGCTTTGCCTCATTTTCCTTCTTTTCTTGCAACTGATCAGTTAAGCTAGATTATTCTGAGCTTATTTGTGATTTTCAAAAAGAGTTTTCAGTTTTAAAGTAGCTTATTATCTTTTGCTTAATCAATTTCCAAAAAAAAAAAAAAAAAAAAAAAAAAAAAAAAAAAAAAAAAAAAAGAGAAAAAGAAGAAGCCATAACTGGGATTCGAACCTGGGTCTCCTCACTCACACCACACACACCTTACCAATGCCCTAGGGTCTTTTATCAGTTATGGTTTGCATTATAACACCTTATGTCCCTTTAAGCTTATCAGCCACAATGAGCTTATTTCCAGCTTATCTGGATAAGCTGGCTTTCTGATTTAATTTTTCCTAGACTCAGTAGATTATTTAGGACTTTCACAAAAATTTCCAGATTTTTCTCATTAGTTTAAGTATTTTTTATCATTTAATTTCTTTTAAATAGTTTTTAATTCATAAAAAATTAAATAAAAATCAAAAAAATATAATTCTTTTTTATAAAATTTTATTTTTACATCTAGGACTTAGGAAAATTAATTTGGCATCCCTAGGATTTGTATTTCATAGATTTCACTTTTATAGCTCGGGATTAGCCCGGGTTTTGCGTGTTTTTATGTTTTTATTTCACGTTTGCCTTATATTAGCATTTCCCTTACGTTATTTATTGTTTTTAGTTAATATTTCATTTTTCTAGTTTAAAAACCACAATCTCACTTTTATTCACCATCCAAACACATTTCACGAACACAAATCACAATTCCATTCAATCTTTGTCAGGATAACGAACCGGGGTTACACATATTTCCTTTATGTTTCCTTTTGGAAGTATAAATTCCTAATATCACCAGGCTAAATGTTTCAACTGCTGGAGAATAACACAAGCAGTACTAACTGCCAGTACAAACACTTTGTACTGCTTATATGCTGAAAACTTGTAATGTGATAAATATAGAAAAGATTTAGTGAATATCCTATTTAGTTAGAGTTATACGGATATTATAGTTCTCTTGTAAAGGGCTCCTTGTTCTATAAAAGGAGGACCTAGGTTAGAGTTTATGTACGTATTGTTTTGTGACAGATTCAAGGTTGTAAAACCCTAGTGATAGAAGATCACTCGTATTATTCATAAATAATATTGAATCGTTTTAGTTAACCATTGTCTTCATTGTTCATACATATTCTATCATTGTTCCATTCATTCATATACATCACACAATCAATATCTTCTAAGTATTAGCTAGTAAATTCCGCGTGCTAGTTAGTATTACTAAAAGTATCGCTAACACAAGGAGTGTGTTTAGATCCAGTCAAGTGGTATCAGAGACAGGTTCTCATACTTTGAATTAGAAGATCCAGAAGAATTTTTTTAAGAAGGAAGATGGACATGGAGACATCTACAACCAATGTTGCTGCAAAGTTACCAATGCTCAAGCCCAATGAGTTCGACATGTGGAGGTTAAGAATTGTGCAATTCTTCCAAGTGCAGGACTATGCACTTTGTGAAATTATAGAAGAAGGGAATTCATTCAAGCCTACAACCACAACATCAACTGTGGAAGGTAAAGTTGTGACAACTGTGCAGACAAAGCCAATGACTGCAGAGGAGAGAATTCAGATGAAGAATGACATCAAGGCAAGGAGTATGCTTATGATGACTATACCTAATGATCAATTCTTGAACTTCAGCAAGTTCAAGGATCCCAAGTCATTATTTGAGGCCATTGTTGCTAGATTTGGTGGGAATGATGCCACCAAAAAGACTCAGAAGACACTTCTCAAGCAACAATTTGAGAACTTTTCTGCAACAAGCAATGAATCACTGGATCATATGTTCAACAGACTTCAGAAGCTTGTGAGTCAGCTTGCTATTCTTGGAATTGAGATACCTCAGGAAGATCTCAACTCAAAATTCCTGAGAAGTCTACCGTCAGAATGGGCTATGAATGTTGTTGTGTGGAAGAACAAGCCGGATATTGAATCTATGAGTCTGATAGATTTGTATAGCAACTTCAAGATAGTGGAGCAAGATGTAAAGAAGGTTGCTGGAACAAGCTCAAGCACTGGGAATTTGGCATTTGTGTCATCTCCCAGTACCTCAAGTCCAGTAGAAGAAGTGCAAGTTGCTGGAGAAGTTGGTACTACTAGCACAAATATTGGTACTGCTAGCACATCAAGCAGTACTAAAGGCATTCTGGATGAAACAACTTGTTGTGCTTTCTTGACTACTCAGCATAATGGATCCATGTTGACATATGAAGACCTTCAAGAGATCAATGATGATGATCTGGAGGAGATGGATATTAAATGGCAAATTTCTCTTCTTAGCTTGAGAGCTAGGAAATTCCATCAGAGGACAGGGAAGAAGATTACCATAAACAGCAATGATACTGCTGGTTATGATAAGTCAAAGATTGAATGTTATAATTGCCATAAGATGGGTCATTATTCAAGAGAGTGTGGAAGGCCAAGACAACAAGATGGCAAGAGCAGAGGCTTTGGAAGCAAGACCAAGGAAGTGGAGATTACTGACTCAAGCTCAAAGGCTATGGTAGCCATTGATGGTTTGGGATTTGACTGGAGCTTTATGGAAGAGGAGGAAGCAGCACCTACTGAGATGGCTCTCATGGCTTTCTCTGATTCTGAGGTACAAGTTTCTAAGTGTTATAAATCATGTGATGCTTTAAAAGAATTAGAAACTCTTAGGAAACAGTATAATGAACAGAGAATAGAGTTAAGCCAGACTATTTTTAATTTGGCAAATCATAAAAGAGGTTTAGCTGTCTTAGAGTAACAAATTGTACACTATAAAAGTAATGAATCTAAATTTGCTGATGACATGGTTGTGCTTAAGAAGGACATATTTTTTAAAGGTGTTGAAATTAAGTTTTTGAGGGAAGAGTTTGCTAAGCTTAAACAGGATAAGAGAACATTCAATTAAGTGTTGAGACACTAGAGTATGCATCTAAAGGTGTCAATAAAATAATTGAGTGTCAAATCATCAATAAGGCTAAGTCAGGTATAGGGTATAACTCTGTTCCACCTCCTTATAGAGGAATACCTACACCTCTAGGTATAGACCTAGAACACACAGGCTTGCCTGAATTTCAACTACCCAAGCTAGAATGTAAGACCCCAAAATTAATATAATCTGAAATGACTAAAATACCCTCTGAATTTGAACTTTTAAGAACTTATGGAAATTTAATAAGTAACATTATGTGAGCTTAACCTAAGTATCTAACATGCCGATATTTGAACATATGAACGTAATACGAATATTAAAACTTATGTTATACACAATTAAAATATTGTTACACATTTTCTTGTCTAACCGATTAATATGTATGTACACAAACGAATTTGGTCTTGTATATAGTTCGGGTACGTGATTGATATAATTTTGGTAAACTCCCCTAAATTAGCTCCCCATAACCGATCCTTAATCTTTTCCCCCTCCATCTCATTGTCGGCATATTACAAAAAAAAAAAAAAAAAAAAAAAAAAAAAAAAAACCCTAAACTCTCCCAACCTCAAAAACTTCGGCTGCTGCTTCTTGTTCACTCCTTGTTCGATCCATTTAGGGCAAAAAGAGAAGGCTTGATCTTTGTATCACGTAAGGTAATCATGTACACATAATTTCACCCATTTGAAATTCTTGATAACAAACCCTAATCGACCCACTTTTGTTGTTTCTGTCGTGTGTATCTAAGAAGAAGAAGAAGAAGGAGAAATCGTGGTGATTTGATCTTTAGTGTGATCGTTCTTCGTTTGGTCATCGAGGGTATTGTATCCTCCTTGTTAAATTCTGTCATGTTCGGTCCATTCCTTGATGTTCTTGTCGAAATTAATACATATGATGATAACAAGATCACATAAAATGATAATATGTTAACATAAAATAATGATTCTATAAAACCCTAACTATGAATCGAATTGGTTATATGAATCTGAATTTAAATTGATATGAACATGTTAAAATATGTAAGGATCGACCTAGATATGTATTAAACTTAGCAATAATCATTTTATGTCAAGATATGATCATTTGTGTATCAAAACCCTAAAAGGTTACATGGAATAATGAGAACTGCTACTGATCTGAAATTTAGTCCGAGTTTAATCGATTGAATCTTGATGATAACTAAGTGTTTTTGGGAGTTTTTGGAGTCTAGAAGTAAGTTCAGGAAAATAGCTTTCTGGGAAAATTAATCTCGTGATTTTTAGAGGTCTGGAAGGCATCTTTTTGATTTTTGGAAAATTAAGTGTCAAATCGAATTCGTATGTCTGGAAAAACAGTCCGGGTTTTTCATTTTTCATTTTCAAACCACGACGAATTAGAAGGTGTCTTTTGAACTAAATAATATTTCATATGTCTAGTAATTACTGGAATTGTTTTAGATTTTTATAAATTTTCTAGATGGGTAAAAGGAATAAAAAGTTTTCGGGTGTTTCATCAGATCCGATTCCGGAACGTGTTTGGGAAATTGATTTTTCATTCGTATCTATGCTACTTAATAAAATTTCGGAAAATTAGGGTAAGTTCTTAAGACATATAGGTACGTGTGTAAATTTTGAGAATTTTATTTCTGAGTTCTTATATGGATCATAAATTCGACGAAACAATACTAATTCATGTGTAAAATCTGTTAGAAGTTTAAAAGATATTAAAAAGGTGTTAGGTGTTTATTTTTCAAACTAAAGGGTTTAAATGGTCATTTTTCTGAAAACTAAAGGACTTAACTTGTAAAAACATGTAACTTGGTAATGTTTGCATTTTACACCCTAATCTAATCATAATGACACTATAACCCCTAAACTTGTGATAATTGCATAATAAACCCTAAAATTATGAAGACCACATTATGAACCCTAAACTTATGTAAATATCATTATGAACCCTAAACTACTAATATTACCACATTTGATACTTTAAACTTAGTAAATGATAACCTTGAATATTCTTTATACGGAAACCTGCTAATTATGGAAACTTACTAATTTTGGAAACCTGCTATAAATGGAAAGTTACTTAAAATGGAAAGATAACTAAATTAGTGAATTAGAACCATTAGTAATTCTGTCTTCTACTCCTTTAGGTCCAAAGAGGGAGTGACTTGGTTTCCTGTCAGTGTTTGCGTTGTGATTCTGTTTGCTTGCTAATAAGGTACAGATATTCTACCCTTTTTCAGTAAGGGTGCCTTCGTTCTCATGACATTCTGCATTTCTGATTCATTATAGGATTCCCTAAGCCATTGCTATGTTCCCTTATACTTTGATTCGTTCTTCATGTTTCACTTACATCTTTCTATATTGGTTTGATTTTGATCTGAGCCTTCTTATTTGGGGCCTTCTTATTTGATCTATTCCTCTGTTATGCTTCATTTGATTTGCGAACCTTGATAATTGAACTTTGCCATGTCCCCTTGATACTTGATATGACTTGTTCGTCACCCTGTAACATGAATATTGGAATCACTTAATACTTGAAGGATTATTTGATTTTGGTAACTAGATGTGAAAACCTTTCTGAATTATATATGAAAATGTGTGAGAAAAGCTATACTACTTTTAAATGAAAGTTACTAAAAGTTTTTAAGAAAACTATTTTTAAGACTATCTTTATGAAAACCATTATTGAAAGATTGCTTTAAATGGACTTTTTAAATTGAAACCTTTTTAAATGAACTGTTGATATGAAACTTTGATTATGAACTTTCTGATATTGACCTTTCTGATATTGAACCTTCTGATATTGACCCTCTGATATTGACCTTTCTGATACTGAACCATCTGATATTGAACTATTGATATGAACCCTCTGATATGAACCTTTGATATGAACCCTCTAATATAATTGAAATGGAAATTGGACTTGAAACACTTAATATGAAACTTGAACTGAATACTTGTACATTTGATACTTGACCATTGACCCTCAGTTTGAGACTACGAGCCACTATCTGTACCACTAGTCATGAGGGTTTCATGACCATGTCATTGATGCACCGATGGCATGACTCTAGGGTAGGAGAGTGATGTCCTGTAACCACTGTGAAAAATCCCTCATTTAAATAAACTATCTCTTAGAATATTTATCCTTTTCTACGCGTGAAATTTTTTTTTTATTTGATTGTAAACTATTATCTTATGTGATGAAGATCACATCCCGAATAACCGTGCTTGCAACTCAACCTTAACTGATTTAGTATTCAACTATGTAAACATCTTTGACCTGAAACGTTATAAGGTCCCACTTATCACTTTACGTTATTTCGCTAACGTACGTTTAAAACTGAACGTTCCTTAACTGATGATAGCTTTATGAAACCCTAAACTACCATAACAACATTTATGAACAACAAAACCCTAGAAATACTAAAGTACAAATTATCTGATTGATGTACAAGTGCCTAAAGCATAGAAACCATAATTCCATAATAACTCCCGGTAAAACCCTAATTTCAGGTAATTATGATTTTATGTACAAAACTTACAAAACCTAATTTATTTATATAAGATTTTTATAAAATATAAATGTACAAGTCATTTAAATTCAATGTACAAGTCTTTTATGCATGAAATCATTTAATTACAAAAACCTTATTAAAATCTTATTTATATTTATTTTGAAAGCATGATTTACAAACCATACATGCATAATCCTTAAAGATAAATTTTCCTAAACTCATTAAATATTTTTACAAGTCTTTAAACCCAACGTACAAGTGTCTAATGCACAAAAACTAAAAAAATCTCATTTATTTACTTTTAAACTAAATAAAAGTTAGCAAATAATTTTTACAACTAAATAAACTATTAAAACTATATTTTTCTTATAAACTAAATAATAGTACAACTCTATTAAGCATGTGTTACCATTCTCTTAAGCCTAAATCATTTTCATTTCAATTTCTTTAAAAATCCGGTTTATATAAAATATAACCAATCCTAAATAATTTTCCTAAATAACTAAACACATGAACTAGCCTAACTAATTTCCTTAAAACCTAAAGTATTACTTCCTAAACCCTAAGTACTACAACACAAAGCCTATTCGGTTCCATACAAAATCCCTAGTCGATCCATGACTTAAAACCCTAACAAAGTTAGCCTTCACATAAAACCTACACCAAATATCCCTCACATTTCCCCCTCCTCCATGTCATCAATGACATCATCATTTGGTGACTTGTAAGGTGAAGAAATCTCCACATCATCTCACTTCCAAAGCCTACATGGCCAAGCCCTCTCCTCACACTTGTCTTGACACATGGCACCAATAGAAATTTCACACATCAACCTAAAACTAGAAAACCCTAATTTCCATACTTCTATAAATATCATCTCATATACTTCCCTTTTTCCTCACATTCCAGTCGAACATACCACGCAGCCCCATTTCCATTTCCTCTACTGACTAAACAAATCTCATAAAAGCTAAAGAAGCCAAGGAGATGTGAAGAGTTGTAGATATACGATTCAAGTTCATATTCATCCATAAAACCCTAAACGAGCAAAACTCTAAGTAAGTTTACACATCCCTTTTAAATTCAGTTTATCTACTTTATTTATATTTAGAAACACTAAAACATAACCAATAAATATAAACATAATCAAAAGTCATAAATTTCTTTGTTCATTTTCTTTTCTGTTCGACCAGTAAGATGATATGCTTAAAGAATTCGAATTTTTGCTAAAACACACCAACAACTGGTTAAACATGTTAAAATACATCTAACATTAACATACCATCCATAAAAACCTATTTAAAAACGTTTAAAAACTTAAAAACCCAATCAGTTATTTTCTGTATTTATATCGAGTCAAAAACAGGCCCCAACACCCAACTTTTGATCTATAAACCGACCACCAAACAACCCCTATAAAAATCTACTTTTTGGTATACGTAAAGATCACCTAACTAACTTTGATTAGGAAAAGAATTACGAGATATGGTTAAGTGAGTCAAAAGATATCGATTCTTAAACTATGTTCAAAATCGCTATAACTAGAAACTTGATATTACCAGTTATTGTTTTAGTTATGTCGACCAACAGTCCAACTTCTCACCCATGTTTCGACCCTCATTTGATCACTAAAAATTCTGATTTTTTGACACACATAAAGACCACGTAGCTAGCTAATAATAGGAAGAAGAATCATGCAATATGGTTAAGAATTCATTAAAATATCAAGTCCTAAAAATCCTTGTATATCGCTAAAGTTAGAACTTAAAAAGTTCAGTTGTTTCTTTTCAGTTATATCTGACCAGCGACTCTACTTTAGACCTAGCTTTCGGCCCTTAAATGAACCTTATAAAATATTATTTTTGGCTCAGTATTAGATCACCTAGCTTTCTATTTCTAGGAACAAGAATTTCGTAAAAAGGTCAAATGGTTAAGAAGATATCGAGTCACAAAAACTGCCCAAGCGCTAGAATTAAATCTCTATTTTTCAATTGTCAAAAACATGTTCCAGCGACCCAACTTTTGAGACTTAGTTCGACCTTCATTTGATTTTCAAAATTTATAAAATTTGGTCAGTAACAAGACTATCCAGCAAACAAAATATAGGAAAAAGAATTTCGAAAAATGATCAAGTTTTCATCAAGTTATCGGGTTCTAAAAATTGCTCCTTATCGCTAGAAATAGAAACATAAATTTCAGTTAATTATTTCCAGTTCTTATCAACCTAACTCACTGATTTTGAACCCAGTTTTCGACCCCATATGAACTCTAAAAACTCTGTATTTTTGGCATGTCAAAATTTACATAGCAAACTTATTTTAGAAAGAAAAATCATGAAAAATGACTGATCGAGTTAAAAGTTATTAAGTCCTTAAGTTTGCTCCATCGCTGAGATTTAGAAACCAAGATCCAGTTTTATTAAAAACGGTTTTACTCAATCGACTTTGGCAATAGTTTTCAACCTACAAATGATTTTCATAAATTATAAAATTTCGTGTGTTTCAAGTTGACCTAGCTAGAACACGTAAAATCATCTAGTATTCAATAAGATAATTGAATCCAAAACTCTAGCCTTACACTTACTTCATGCGTTTTATTTTAAGTTAATTAGAGTTATTTTGGGCTGACTCTGTAAATATTTTAAACCAAGGGTTATTTTTGGCAATAATAAATAAACAGGGTAGGAGATGTCATTTTTGAAACTTAAGGATAGAAACTGTCATTTTCCAAAAGTTCAGGGTATGAACTGTCATTTGACCAAAGTTTAGGGGTAAAAGTATAATTTTTCATAACTAGTATTTTTATCATTCTTATTTCCGATTTAAGAATTTATAAACGTGATACGTTTATTTCGATAACAAACGAACGCAAGATATAACGAACCAACGAACGAACGAAAGATAATTATAACGACCAAACGAAAGCATAAGGTCGAGTAATAAGATAGAATCTTATTTTGAAGAGACTTCATGTTGTCTCATTTCAATATTTAAACAACAACCAAACAACGAAACGAACATTGGAACCTTATATATTCTGAGGACGATTACTGAAACTTGATATAACCAACCCAGGTTGCAAGCCGGAGACGTTTATCAACTTTGTGTAACTTTGTTTCCATACAGACTATTTAGGTGAGTTTATAGTCCCACCTTTCTTATTTACATGTTTTCCAAATATGTGGGGAGATACATGCTATTAAACCGAACACAAGTATTTTCCTGATTGTTATTGCACTAGGCTAACTTACCTTATTATTGAGATTGAATTATTTATTTAAAAGACCCTCATATCATGCACCATTAGTCACCTGCTGGGTGAGCGCGAATATGTGAATAGATCTATTGGCCTGACGACCCATTTGTACTAACCGGATGGATATCTACGTGGTAGCCGGTTAGACAGATGTATTATATTTGATATCTTTAACTCGGGGGCAAGACCACTCTCATTTCAATCGTGATTGTGGAACCTGGAAACTGTTAACGCATTGCGTGTCATGAGGTTTAGTGCAATATTACCGAACTACGATATAACTGAATTCTCTTACTTTGGCTTGTGTTCAAACTGATTACAACTTTAAACACTATGGATTCACTCAACCTTTGTGTTGACTTTTTAAGCATGTTTAGCTCAGGTATTTAGAAGTATGATTATTGGCACGGAGCGGCGGTGGACTTTCTTCTTAAAAATAAAAGGGTGTCCACTTTGTTATAATTCAAAAGGATAATGTAACTTTCATAATGTATTTTCCGAACCTCCCTCTGGGACCTATCTTATGTACTCTGATATTAATAAATGAATGATAACAATTTTTATTTAAAAACGTCTCTTTTCGAGTCGTTTTCTATTTCCATGACTGTGAACCATGAAGTAGCACCCCAAGCATATATTCCGCTGCGTATCTCGAAAATGGGGGTGTTACATGTCCTATCCCGTCCGTGACTTGATTTAATTTGGTGTGTTGAGGAGGTATTTGGCCACCTGGGGAGTATGGATGCATCCTAGATCTGTTATCTGTTATCTGTATTTGTATCTGTTATATCTGGTGACTGATGGTGTGTGCGATACACGTCTTTCACATATCTGGGAGCTGGCTACTCCACCCCTTGGAGGTATCCCCTCATATTACTGGTAACTGAGAGGTCTCCCCTCTACATGATTATGATATGATTCTGTTTCTGGGCTCGTAGTGGATTACTATTTCTGTTACCTTAAGACCTTGTACTTAGTATTCCGAGGTCACCCCTCCGGATACATACTTGACTTGATACTTGACTTGACTTGATTTAATTTGGGCTTGTGGTGGGTTACGGTTTCCTTTACATTTATCTATTGTAACTATTTCTTGATAAATGTGCATAACCTTTTCTATTTTCCTTCCTAACTCCTGTTACACCTTGCATTGTTTCACTTACTTCACTATTCCATTATTACGGCTTGTTACCTTTATATCTGTTCACTAACCTTTCGTAGCTTAGCCGCATTTCTTTTCCTGCGGCAGGTTTTAGTTTGGAGGCTGAGTATGAGTGGAGAGTACCTTGGACTTAGAAGACCTTACTAGCTATTGGGGATGACTAGAAGAATTTATATTTAGAGTTAGAAATTATTGTATTATAACTTTGTATTTTCGAATTTTCCATTGTAACCATTGAAATTCAATTGTATTATTTATGTCATATGCTTGTGTTTGTTCTGATATGAAACCATTACTGTGACATCTTTACCCTTGTCGGGTCGGGGTGTTACATAGAATATGGTTCTCAACCAAAGGAAAATGTAGTAGTTGACAAGCCTGTAGAAGTAAATGTAAGCTTTGAGAGTGCTAGTGATAAATCACTCTCTGAGGACAAGGTGTTCTCTACGAGGGATTTAGATGCTCCAACCATAGAGGATTGGACTTCCGATGATGATGAGAGTGATCAGGTTAAGGCTAAACCTAATACTGTTAAGGTAGAAGGAACAAGAGATCCTAAGGTGGTCAAAGTTAATACTATTAGGCCTAAAACCAATGCTAGACATGTTAGGCAACCAGTAAGATATTGTGAAATGTATAGAGCCGCATACAAGCCCAGAGGTAACCAAAGGAATTGGAACAACCTCAAGTCTCACCAACTTGGTGATGACTTTGCCTTTTATAGAAAAGCTTGTTTTAATTGTGGAGAGTTTGACCATCTTGCAGCTTATTGCAACAATAGGGTAACTAAGTATTCAAACAATAGGGTGAACTCTGAAAGACTTACAACTCACCCTTCCAATGCTAGAATGATACCTAGATCAGTTCTTTTAAAGTCTGGCCAAAGACCAATTCATACTGCTTAGACAAGCAGTTCATATTGCCAGACCAAATCAGACTTTTTACCCAAGACAAGCAGTTCAAAGTGCAAAAACATTTTTCAAATCTGCACCATCAACTGCTAGAAGGCCATTTCATAACAATGCAGTGATCAAGAAACAAATTTGGAAACCTAAGGTTGCAATTGCAAACCCAGCAGTTCATACTGCTAGGCAAGCAGTTAATACTGGTAGTTTTAAAAACACTGCTAAGGGAAATATAGGGAATGATATTAATGTATCAGCATCATGGGTTTGGAGACCACTTCAATCCAATGGTGCACCAACTGTTTTAAAAAGGTTTAATTATATTGATGCCAGAGGTAAACCAAAGTCAGTGATGGCTTGGGTTCCAGAACGAAAATAATTTCCTTGTTTATGTGCAATGTTAGTCATATGCTTATTCTGTTATGAGACAAGTGCTTTGCACTTTGTCTTCTATTGTTGGACTAACAATTGCAGGTTGATTGGAGTTTGTGAATTGAGTGTTTGATGCTTTAGATGGTGAGGTGCTTTGGAGCTCAAAGTGTGTGATCTGTGCACACAACAAATGGTTATTGGTTCACCATGTCTAACCCACATCAAGAACCAACTAGTCCAGAGCAAACGGTTTCTGGTAAAGACTTCTCAAATCCGTTCATGGTTGATAGTTTACCAAAAACTATATGGTTATCAACTCACCATATCTAACAGTGAAGAGTTGGCTAGTCCAAAGCAAACGGCTATTGGTAAAGACACATCAAATCCGTTGATAGCTGATAGTTTGCTAAAAACTATAAGTGGGCAGTATTGTTTTTAAATCAATATTGAGTTTATACTGCTCATTAAATTTTTTCTTGAAAATTAGTACTGCTAGTGCAAAGTTTGTACTGCTAGTGTAAACTTTGTACTGCTGAACTAGCCGTTGGAACTGTTGTGTCAGTAACAGATTTTTTTTAACTAGCCGTTGGGTAAAATCAGTTATTTTCCATATATATAGGGTTTTTGTTTGGATAATTATCTTCTTACTAAATATTTACTTATTCACTTTCTAAAGATAAAAATTATCCCTTTGTGAAAAATTCTCAAACCCTAACTGTACCTATATAAAAACCCAATTGGTTTTGCACATCATCAATTAAACCTCATACAATCATCTTTCTGATATATCTTGTAAACATATTCATGGCTGTTTTGGAGTTTGTTAGGACACATAATCAGGTTGCCTATTTGGAGAAAACAGAGCAGGGTGATGGACCTCAATTTTATGAGATTGTAGACTTTCTGAATGCATCTCACATACGGTATGCACTTACAATTAACCCTACTCTTTTTGTCTCTCACATCACACAGTTTTGGCAAACTGCTATTGTCATAACTAGTGAAGATGGAGACATAGAAATTCATTCTAAAGTGGATAGCATATTATTCATTTAAGTTAGAAGATTCTGATGGAATCTGATGTTTTACACTTTTATGAATTAAGCTACCACTAATTACCTACTAATTACCTACTAGATCTAGAGAGAGAAAGCTAGAGAGAGAAAGCTAGATGGAAGGGAGATGATTACACACACTTATTGATAAAACTTTCTTAATTCATCAACCAACAACCCTCTCCCTTGGATGGGAGGGGTATTTATAGTTTTACATGAGGTTGGGCTACTAGCCCTACAAACTTAACATAATACACAATTATCAATAATAAATGATAAAATGACACAGCCCATGGGCCTTCTACACGGGATGGGCCTAATAACAAACCTAAAGGCCTAAGCAACCTAATACAAATGATCAATACTTGAAATATTAACAAAACGTGTTCCCAACAATCTCCCCCTAAGTATTGGTCATCAAGGTTGCATGACGTCGTCTTTGCTTCTTTGGCTTTGACGTCTTCATAATCTTTGTTCTTTGTTCTTGATAGTGATGTGATATGATATGGTGGTGGTCTGCCGTATTCCAACGATCTTTTGATTCTGGTGTCTTCGTGTCCTCTCCATCATGTTCATATGACTTGTGACTTTCGTTCTTCAACTTGTTCTCACTTCTTCAATCTTTAACATATGAAAGGTTGTAGCGCTTGAACTTAGACTTTTCTTAAACATATTCTGAACTTTTGATGACTTTGAGTCTTGGTGAGAACTAATCTTCAGGACATGAACATGATGGAGTCTTGGTGATGGTTGAACTCCAGGTCTCCAAGCTCCTCAGCAGCAGCAGCAGCACGAACCAACCGGCACTTACAGGCTCAGACTTTGATATCGTCAACAGCATAGTGTGAAGACTTTCTCTAATCCTTGCCCAGGCCGTTCTGAACCGGATACCCCCGAGAGGGCTTACACGGACACACCGAAGTGCACCCACGATTCAGTGAGTCGCTGGAGATCACCCCACGACTGTAGACCATTTGGGATAAACACTAAGCGTAACCCACAAGGAGTTACCGAAGTGACCTGCTGTCAGAGTTGTTTGATGTTGCTCTGGCAGGATTTCCATTCAATCATTGATAATCACAATTGTGACTTTTCTCATGAATGTTCTCGGCAGATTGCTAAGATCTGCGAAGGACACTTTCTTAATTTTACATCTGCTGCCCATGATGTAGAACAGCAGAGTAATACTAAGTGTACCTAAGAGATCTTTTTATGAATCTCATGGCTCTAGACTCAATTAGTGCACATTTGTTTGGTCGTCGGAGGCGTGGAGCAGATTGCCTCCTTTTCAATATCAACACTCTCGGAATGAGAGGTCGATAGATTATGAAGGGTTCTCCGTGTGAATGAAACAAATGTCTTTTGAGAGACACTTGAGTAGCTTAGAAGGTTTAGTGCAGTGCGTCACTGGGTCCATGACGACTTTGATCTTCAATACCGGTGATTCTTGATCAACCAGTAGATTATGTATTGAACCCGGTGTCTGCCCTAAGGTTGAACAAATGGAGGGCTATTTCTTTTCACCCTTTTCTTTTGCTTTTCTTTTTAATTCTTCAACCCCTTCTTTCTCCGTTCATTCCTTTTTAATTCTTTTTAAACTATTGGTATTGTCCTTGGGTAGATCCCTCCGGCTCTGGCGGATCATATGACGGTTTTCCCCAACCTTAGTCACCTTATAACTCCATGACTATCCTAATGATGCCATAAAACCAAACCTTTTGAAAATCTCTCAAAGTGTTTATGATTGTAAAACACATTTTGTTAACACTTTGAGAGTTTTGTTATTTTCAGAAGAACTCCCCCTTAACATGTGCTCATATGTAAATCACTTTGAAATTTGCACATGTCGGGAAGAGTTGGCACTTTTTGAATTGATTGACTTTCAATGAACATGACCTTCGCGAGACACGCTTACATCACCAGTTGGACTGGCTTGAAATTATTACCCGTCCCGGTCATATTCAAATATCGTCGCTCGAAATTGGTACATTCTACTCAGATATATCCTTCGCGAGACACGCTTACATCACCAGATGAACTGGCTTGAAATTATTACCCGTCCCGGATATACCTTTTCGACTACTGACTGTTATTATCGTCAATTCGAGGGTCAATTCTTGAATCTTATACTCATGAGATTCCAGCAATGAGATACCATATTTTAATCACTTTTTCATTCTCCCCCTCAAAAATAGCATAATAATGTTGTTTTTGAAAAACTTTTGATTAAAATATGCTCTTTTTGAGGTGTTTGTGGAAGAATGTCAAGAACGGTTGTATATTTGGAACAAAGATTTTTTCAAATACTCCCCCTTAACAAGGGAGTACTTGTCCTTATGAGCAGAACATTTGAAAAACTTTAGAAAAACATTCTGGTTTTAATTCTGCTCATAAGTAAGAAGCTTTCGCTCCTTTTTCAGGATTGAGGCACTGAAGCGTACCTCAGGGTCCTTTCTTTACAAGAGCGGGTTGTACACTGTTATGTGTGCACAAGCCGTAGTGATATTTGAAAGTGAATGATGAAATGAAATGAAATGATGATGATCAAAATGAAACAAATTGTACCAATCAACTTAGGCAGGACGTCGGAAGGTGAGAATGTTTGGAAGTCTTGCTCGTCCTCCCACATAACTCTCCAATCTTCGCATTTGAGTCCGAAACTGAAGCTTGTCGTTGATTCTTTTTATGAACTTGGCTGCTTGCTTGGCATCATTTCTGCTCCATTTGACCTCTTGCATGACTCCCGTTTTTGAACCCTTGTGGTAATTTTCCAAGATAGACTCAAGTTCTGTCTTGACCATTACCAATGTCTTGTCCCCAAATTTTCGCAGTTCTTCAAATCCCATGAAGTGTGGGCTACAGTTTTTCCGTTTGTAAACCACTCCAAACGGTTTATCCATGAACGTATAAGGAGGCTGGCCATGAACACCCGGCCGGTCAAGATCTGGCTTGATGAGATTAACTCGTTTTTGGTAGCTTTCTACCCCAAGTTGGATGTCCTCAACTCGATGCCTTATGACAATGCTGCGGATGAATATGAGAATGGAGTTGATGATGTCATACTGAAGACGGCCAGGAAGATGTTCAAGTTTCCCCTGAATCTTCAGTAGGTACATGTCTTCTATATCATTGCGGGACAAGTATGGGTAGTCAGCTTCACAGAACGAATACTCTTTGTCATCTAATCTTCTCACGGTGATTTTGGTTAGAAAGTTATACCCGTACAGTGGTTCGGTTTCAGCACTGGTTATGGATAGAATTCTGTTAGGGTTCCTCCTATCTATGTTTCTTGAAACTCTCGTGGTGACCAAGTATTTGTAGGACAATCTCCTCATATGTCGCCAATGATGAATCCCAAAAACAGCATCGTCATTGTAGACATAGACGTCATGGTTCCATAAATCGTCGACCTTTTCTTCCAAATCTTCTATGGAGTATGAAGCTGCTGGATACTTGGACAGTGATGTTGCATATCGTATTATAGGATCCGAGCTTCCACTCATGAGATAGCCTAGGTCTCGATTGAAGAAGTATTCTTTTGGTAACTTAGGATTCTTTGGGTGACCAATGAGGGGTAATGGTTTGGTGTAATCCTTGTAGTGTAATGGTTCTTTTGATTTATGGGTTTGTTCATCAGCAATATTTTCTCCAAGGGCTCGTGCAACTTGTTCAAGATTGTACTCAAACTCTATCTCAGTAGTAGTTACTGTCTTAAATTCAGTAAATCCTGAGCTACGAACTCGAATGATATCTGACAACCCCAACTTCAGAACCTTGAGTGCCTTTTTCAGTCTTTTGGTAAAATCTACAATTGATCCTTCCACGGGTGTGCTGTGATCTTCATCAGGGTATGCATCAACCATATTTTCAAACCAGTCGTACTTTGAGGCTCCTCGATTGACCCATTCTGGTAGTGGTATATCATTAACTGGACCAGAAGGAACCATAGCTTCTTGAACACTTGTAGGTACATAGGGTATTTCATCATCTAAACTGATGTTATCGTGAAATTCTACGTCCTCAAATTGACCACTTCCAATGGGACTGAAGACTGGTCCACTTGATTGTTTTCCTTTTCCAGATGATTGTGCTATGGGACCACGGCTTGAAGACGAAGGTATTCGCCTTTTCTTTCCTTGATCCTCTGGGTCATCCTGACGACGCTTCAATGTCTTGGTTGGTTTGCATTGTTCATCTTGTTTTCAGCTCGTTTCATTGAGTTAAGTAATGCTTGCCTGAGTTCATCTTCTGCAGGGTTTTCTCGAATTTCTTTAAGAAATTGTTCTCTGAGAGTTGATCCAGATGGTTGTGGAGGTAACGTTCTGATTGTGATTGGTATTGTCTGCATCAACTTTGCCACAACCTCCTCCAGATTCTTCTTGGTATAATTGTTGAGCATGTCAGGAAATGCATCTTGAAGAGTCTTGAAGACCTCAGTTGGAACCAGTTCAGCGACTTCCTTTTTCAAATCAACGTTATCACACTTCAATATGTGGTTCTCCATCTTCTCCTGAAGTGTAGTCAGTTTCAGTTTTGTTTCTTGATATTCCTTGTCACGGGCGTCTTGATTACTCAACACTTGATTCAATTTACTTTCAAGCTGACTTATGACAGTTGATGATTGAGCCACTGAAGATGTAGGTGGTGATTGAAGAATGGTTGTGTGGGGTTGAGCATCTGGGTTATCTTGGTCATCTTCAGATTCATCTTTATCATCACTTTCATCGTTGTTGACACTACTATCTTTCTTATCCTTGTCACTTTCTTCATCATTGTCTTCATCATCCTCACTTTGTCTGTAGTCATCAGATTCTTCAGCTTCAGAACCCGAAGGGGTATGAGTGTGTTGATCTGATTCGTCACCCTTTTCTTTTGAGCTTTCATTTGGTTGAATCGGTGAAAAACTAACATCTGTTGCTTTGATAGACTTGCCCTTGCCTTGCTTTAGTTTCTCATCAGTTGGACCCATAATAGATTTCAGCTTTTCAAGCCCCTTCTGTGCTTTGACTTTCTTGATCCCAACATTATCGTCATTTTCTTCATCACTTGATTCATCACGAAGTTGCCATGCTGATGAAGCTTTGGTGACTGTTTTACCTTTCTTAGCTGTTTCAGCTTTCTTTGATCGGCAAGTAGTGGCTCGATCTGGGAGTGAATGACTCTTCCCTTTAGTCTTTGATCCTTTGGGTAATGCATCCCTTTTCGGAACAAACCCCACTTTCTGATCCTTAAATGCTTTATCATATGTAAGAAATGCTGCTGTGTTCCTAATGTCATCACTCAGGAAATAATCAGGGATTGGAGCACCTTGTTTGTCTGTATCGGTCATCTGGATGTTGAGGCGAGTGAGGACATGATCATGTTGTTCGGTATGCATCTGCTCAGAATTTGGACGTTGTAGCTCTGGGTGTTTTTTCATAACACGAGCAATGAGGAGTTTGGTGAAGCGAGGAAAAGGGATATATGAATCTTTAGTGCTCTCTTTGAATTTTTTGCATTGAAAGATCATGTCATTCCAGATATACTGTGCAAAGTTAAGATGTTTCATGTTGACAATACCACAGAACAACTGCAGGTTTTCAAGTCTTGGGTGATCTAAGCCGGTGGTTTTTCCAGTGATGCATTGATTGATGATGGCGAACATTGTTAACCAAGGTTGTGGAAAAAACTTTCTTTCAACTTTATAGATTGAAGACATTCTTTCAGTTGATTCATCATACCCCATCATTTCTAGAGTTCTATCCATTTCTGGAAATGTTGGGTTATTTTGAAACTTCTCGAAATTCCCTGATTTTTCCTTGGGTAGCTCAAGAATGGCCCTCAGAGTGTCAACTGTGTATGATATTTCAAGAGTATCCAAAGTGACAGTGATTGATGTTTGATCTCCGTTGACTGACATTGATTCCCAGAACTGATTAAGATAATCCATTGGAACACTTGCTGTCTTGGTTAAAGCAGGGCGAATGAAGTGTCTAGCAAGGATTTCTGCGATGATTTGACATGATGGATGACACTTGAGTTTATCGAAATCAACTCTTGAATTGCAACGGACGATCTTGGGTTTTTCCGTAGCTTGAGTGACCTTCTTGGATGTGTGTGATGCTTGAGATAAAGTACGTGACATGTTTTAACTGCATAACACAAACATACAACAATGCGCAAGAGCATATATTCTGAGTATTAGTGAGTATGTTAGATATCCCCTTTGTATGTTAGACTGCTTATCATCATATAGACACAAGACAATTAAGCAATAGAAAACTTTTCATCACTAATCACATAATCTAGTATCACCACTTAAGCAAAGACCATCTTAATGCACATATAATTATGAACAGCAGAGCATAATGAACATGATGAAACAAGTATTATGACGAAATACAGCACAGATGGAAACAAAAAAACCCAATTCATTCAGTAAACACACTTCATCTCAACAATCAAAGATACTTAGTCAAACATTTATTATACACACTCAGTCCTGAACTTAAATGTTCGATCAATCGAAAGTTCGGTCAGTTAAGCAAAGTTCGGTCAAACAAAGTTCAGTTAAATAAAATTCGATCAATCAAAAGTCGATCAAACGAAATTCGATCAAACGAAATTCGATCAAACAAAGTTCGATCAAACTAAGTTCGATCAAACTAAATTCGATCAAACAAAGTTCGATCAAACAAAGTTCGATCAAACAAAGTTCGATCAAACTAAGTTCGATCAAACTAAGTTTGACCACACAAAGTTCGATCAAACTAAGTTCGATCAAACTAAGTTCGACCAAACAAAGTTCGATCAAACAAAATTCGAACAAACTGAATTTGATCAAGCAAAATTCGATCAAATGAAATTCGATCAAACAGAGTTCGATCAAACAAGTTCGATCAAACAAGTTCGATCAAACAAGTTCGATCAAACAAGTTCGATCAAATAAGTTCGATCAAACAAGTTAGATCAAACAAGTTCGATCAAAGTTCGATCAAACCAGACATAATACTCCTAACTCGGAGATCAGTCCTATACTTTGATGACACCAATAGTTCGATTATTGTTCAATTATTTTCACATATTGGAAGTTCGATTATTCATCTTTATGCATAACACAAATCAACTATTTCACAAACAGATTTAATCACAAAAATAAGCACAAGCATAATCCCTAAAATCAGATTAACAACCTCATATAAATCTAACAACAAATAATCTCTGAAGCAACGTTCTCAGTTTAAATGAGTACCACAGAAATCAAATGAAAGACTTACAATTAGAACAAATTAATCAAATTTTAGAAGTATGAAAGATCCAGATGAAGCGCGCGTTTTTTGTGAGATTACACTGTGTATTTGAGAGTTTGATGAAAATTTTGACCTAAGTCAATGATTTGGGATATATATTGAATAGAGTTAATTGAATTGGCTGTTTTTGTCCTCATTCTTTTCCATTTTACATATTTAACCTTTTAACTTTGCTTTTCTATTTATATTAAATCCAAAGTTAAGATATGTATAGTATAATGGTTAACGCAAGCTGATGAAAAATAATATATGATGATTTAGAAAGATGACGAAGAATTTTTATGAATAAATGTGCAAAAGTTTCTCCCCCTCAAAATATGTGAGATTGTGGAAAAAATTTTAAACTCTGAAACAATGGGCAAAAACATATTTTGATTGAGATCAACGTTTGCACACTTGTTTTGTTTTTTTTCTTTCTTTCTTTTTTTTTTTTTTTTTTTTTTTTAATGATATATACAAGATAGTGAGAGAGCATGACTCGATTATTTGTTCTTGAGAAAGTTCGCTAATTCTTGAGGAGTCAAGCATCTCATTCCAATTTGGTGAACCAGTTTCACAAAACGATCATGAGGTAAAGCCTTCGTGAAAAGATCCGCCAATTGGTGTTCCGTTCCCACAAAATACAACTCAACGGTACCCTGCTCCACATGCTCCTTGATGAAGTGATATCTAAGAGCGATGTGTTTGGACTTGGAATGTTGCACTGTGTTGCACGAGATAGCGATAGCACTTTTGGAGTCACAGTACATCGGGATTTTGTTGAATATGTAACCATAATCCATCAATTGTGATCGCATCCAAATGATTTGAGCACAACAGGCAGACATGGCAACATATTCTGATTCCGTGGATGATAGAGACGTATAATCTTGCTTCTTTGACTGCCAGGACACCAGCTTATCGCCTAGGAATTGAACTCCACCGGATGTGCTCTTTCTTGTATCAATACATCCCGCATGATCCGCATCTGAAAAAGCAGTTAGTGCAAAACCAGAATCCTTTGGATACCAGATCCCCAAATGAATGGTTCCCTTGATGTATCTAAGGATTCTTTTAACAGCAGATAAATGTCTTTCTGTTGGGTTAGACTGATAGCGTGAACATAGGTATGTGGCAAATACAACATCCGGTCTGCTAGCGGTGAGATACATGAGAGACCCAATTATACTACGATAATTTGTAGGATCAGTGGGTTTCCCATGTATGTCAGCATCTAGCTTCGGGGATGAGGAGGACATAGGGGTGTTATAGGTGTCACTAGATATCATGCCATGCTTTTTTAATATTTCTTGTGCATATTTAGACTGACTCAAGAATATACCACGAGGTGATTGGTGAACTTGTAATCCTAGAAAAAAGTTTAGTTCACCGATCATGGACATCTCAAAGTTTTATTTCATAAGTTTTGCAAAAGCATTTGAGTACTTTTTGTGGGTAGACCCAAAAATGATGTCATCCACATAAATTTGTACGATGAGAATGTCCTCCCCGTGTTTTTGTATAAACAAAGTCGGGTCTATAGAGCATTTAGTGAAATGATTAGCAATAAGGAATGCTGAAAGTTTGTCGTACCAGGCCCTCGGGGCTTGTTTAAGGTCGTAAAGAGCTTTCTTAAGCCTGTATACGTGATTAGGATGTTCTGGATCCACGAAGCCATCAGGTTGTGATACATACACCTCTTCACGAAGTTGTCCGTTCAGGAATGCTGTCTTCACGTCCATTTGGTAAACTGTGATGTTCTTATGAGCCGCGTATGCCAGGAACATTCTAACTGCCTCAAGCCTAGCCACTGGTGCAAAAGATTCCTCGAAGTCAATTCCTTCCTCTTGACAAAACCCTTTAGCAACCAACCGAGACTTGTTACGAATAACCGTGCCTTCAGCATCCAGCTTATTTTTCCAAATCCATTTTAAGCCCACAACATAAACTCCATCAGGTTTTTCAACGAGTTCCCAGACTTCCAATCTTTTGAACTGATCCAACTCCTCTTGCATTGATTCAATCCAATTGTCATAGGTCATGGCCTCTTTAATATTTTTCGGTTCAGCTTGACAAACGGTGAGAGCGTAAATGCAAGTTTCACCATCTGTGTAGAGTTTCTGTCGTGTCATAACTGGTTTATCTGGATTGCCAATCACATTAACTAACGGATGATCCCTTGTCCATTTATGAGTAGATGGGTAGTGTTGAATGTTGTTATTCAGATTTGACGATTCCATGTTGCTCGAGGAAGATTCTCCTGGTTCGGGAATGGTTGGGGGTGGAGCAAATGGATTGAAAAATGCATTTCCGTCAAAGTCTGATGGTGTTGGAACTTGGTTAGAAATGGGGGAAAAATCTTCAACTGCTGGTTGAGGTGTTTTATCTATGGATAATGATGGTTCAGGTTGTGGTGCATCGTCAGCAACTACTGTAGAGGTAGATGCTGATGGATCAGGTGCTTGATTTATGAGTTGTTGTGCAGCGGAAATTGTGGAAGCCTCTGACGCACTTTTAACCAAACTGTCATCAAACATATGAGCAAACAGATCTTCCAGATCTTTCCTTTTGAAAGGTAATAGTTTATCTGAAGATTCTGGGAAGTTCAAACGGTTGTGTGCGGGTTCCAAGCGGTCTTGCTCAGAAGCCATTTCTGTGAGTTCATCGAAATTAACGTGTATCGTCTCTTGAATGTCTCCGGTCCGACGATTCCAAATTTTGTATCCTTTGGAGTTCTCACAATAACCAACAAATATCCCTATATCTGCTTTTTCTTTCAATTTACCAAGATCATCTTTATCATTCTTTGGGTAACATAATGCTCCAAAGACATGAAAATAGTTGATATTGGGTTTTCTGCCTTGTATTAGCTCATATGGAGTTTTGTTATGTCTTTTGGTGATCATGCCGCGGTTCTGAGTGTAGCAAGCAGTGTTAACAGCTTCAGCCCAAAGATAATCTGGCAATTGGGCATTGATCAACATAGTTCTAGCTGCTTCCACGAGTGTACGGTTTCGTCGTTCAACTACGCCATTCTGTTCAGGAGTGCGAGCTATAGAATATTGGTGAACAATCCCATGTTTCTCTGTAAATTCCTGAAGGATTTGGTTTTTGAATTCAGTGCCATTGTCGGTACGAATGATTCTGACGGTGTTGCGGACTTGCACTTGAATTTTTGTGAGAAACGTGGTAACTATAGACGGAACTTGATCTTTTGTGCGGAGAAAGTAAACCCATGTCCATATTGAGTAGTCATCCACTATTACCAGAATATATCTTTTCCCATTTACAGACTGAACCCGCATTAGACCACACAAATCCATATGAAGCAGTTGTAGGACGTGGTCTGTGCTATGTTCTGTTTTTGGTGGAAAATGAGCTCGGTGACTTTTTCCCTGTTCACATGCAGAACACAGATGATCCTTGGCATATCTGAATTTTGGTAAACCATCTACCAATTTGTTCTTTGCCAGGTCGGTCATGGTTTTGAAGTTGAGATGAGACAATCGTTTATGCCATAACCATGCTTTCGTGGGATGAGCCTTGGAGAGTAAACATATAGGAGTCGAAGCTGTCATTCCTTCAAAGGAGATGGTGTAAAGACTAGTTCCCCGTTTTCCTTTCATCAGATCATTTCCCTGAAGATCACGAATAAAGCAGGTTTTCTCCCTAAATGCTACTTCTAAGTCTCCATCGCAGAATTGACCAACCGAGAATAAATTGTGACCCAGACCTTCAACATAGTACACACGACTTATTTCGATGTTCCCATTTACATAGTCGCCATAACCCATGATTGCGGTGAAGTGGTCATTCCCGAACCTGACCGTTCCTGTAAACTTTGCAACGAAGTTTTTGAGAAGCTTGAGATTGCCGGTCATGTGTCGGGAACAGCCGCTATCAACAATCCATAGAACGATTTGAACCACCTGCATCACAATTAGTAGAAACAGATGGAGTAACGGTTGGACCCGTTAGGTTAGAAGCACATGATTTAAGTATCTTAGGTACCCATTTAAAGTTTGTTGTGTTCTCTAGCCAACGTTGCCATTTCCTACTACTTTCTGCTTTCTTCCTAAGGAATGTGCTAGGTGATATGTTCTTTTTAGGATTAGCTATAGGTGCAACTATGGTCTGCTTTGAAACTGCTAGTGGTGGATTCCCTAAAATTGATTTGGCAACTGTGTTAGACTTAGGAAGGCCACTAGTTCGTTTCGCTTTTCTTTTCAGCAAAGTTTTAGCAACACAGTTTTGATGATTACCAGATAAGATACGAGTATGACAAAACACACAAGAAGCATTAACATCATTCATAACTGTTAAAGATTCAGCATTCATTACATCTTTTGTAGAATTACACTTAACCAAGCTAGATTCTATTTTGGACATAACATGCGTCTTATTCTCACTAGATGCATTAACTTCTACTTCTCCACTCTTAGGTGTTCCACTCTTAGGTAGCTAGATACTAGTCTTCTTTGGTCTCTTGGTGGTCTTGGATCTTCTACCCTTAGATGTGTCAACTAATCCTGTGGAAGGTGAAGTAAGAGCATTAGTGGTTGTCTTTGATGATGCATTCTTAGGTGCGCTGTCTACTTTTTGCATCTTTGGTACAATCTTATGAACTTTGGTTTTGCCTGTTTCTAAAACTTTGATTTTCTTCTTCAGATCAACAATGATGTGTTGGAATTCTTGATTTTGTGAATCTAATTTTCTGTTAAGGCGGACTGTGTCATTCCTGTTTTGAAGAATTTCAACGAGTTCCTTTTCATTTTGAAACAGTTTAAGTCTTAAGAAGGCCTTTGTATCCTTATATTTTTCAGGAACATGACTGTTTTGAAATGATAAAGATCCTATGAGATGTTGAAATTTTAGTTCAAATTCAGCACTTTGAGTTTGACACCAATCAAGCCTTTTTTGAAGATTAAAAACTTTGTTTTCCACATCATTGTTGATTTGTTGAAGATCCTCATTCTCTTTCACTAGATTCTTAATTTCGATTTGCAACATCTTTGTATCAACAACATGATTATTCATAAGACACTCATTACCAGATTCATAAAGTGCATTCATCAACACAGAAACAACGTCACAACTAAGAACATTTTGCAAGAGTCGATCATTTTCTTTTTCCAAATTCTTCTTTTGAACTTTTTGTTTTTGAATTTTGGAGTCTTTAGCTTTGAAAATGTTCTTCATTGATAGAACCTCGTCAACTAGATCTTCTACCCATTGTGATGCACATTTCTTCAAGTGTTTGACATGAGGTAAAATTTTCTTTTGAAGAATTTCTATCTTTTCTTTTTCCACAGGAGAGAAAAAAGAAGAGACAGTGATTTTAGAATTAAACTCAATTTCATTTTCTAAAAATTTGATGTCTTCCATAAATGTCTCAAAATGTTTAACAATTTTAAATGCTGGAGGCATTTTTGGATCAACATCATTCTCTGTCAAATAATTGTCGAGATGTGCATCATTTTGGGAGAGATGATATATTTGTTCTGAGGTACGTATCAGCGTTTGTTCTGGTTTATCTTTTGGTGGCACAAATGATTTACTTATGTGAGGTCGTGCATTATAATCATAGTGTACTCTTGAAAACCTGTTTTTTAAATTTGATCGACCCTCAATCTTGTTTGCAAGAAAATCAGTTTCTTCATCAATAGAATACATAACAACACGTTGAATAGAATCATCTAACAAAAATGTTGCATTGTATAACTTAGGATTGTCTTTGAGTGCTTTGTGTGAATTACGGGGTGTGTCACTTCCAAGTGCAAAACTTACTCCTTTAGGACTTGGTTTCACAGTTAGTTTTTGAATTTGGGTTACAGAATTACCCGTTTTATACACAACATTTTGAAATTCTTTGAGTTTGGTTTCCAAATCCAGAATTTCCTCAAGATATGAGTCAACACGATTCCTAGTGGCTTGCTTTTCGTCAAGAAGATCCTTCTGAGATGTTGAAAGCTCTGATTGAGTTTTTAACAACTCAGAAGTTAAAGCATCAATTTGTTTTTTGAATTCAAATTGATCCTTTTCTTTTTGAGAGATAAGCTCAGCTTTGTCAACGGTTAGCTCACGAACTTGGTTTTCTAAATTTTGAACTTTTACGTACTCTTGTTGGAAAGCAATTTCAAAACCATTTTCACATTTATCTTGTTTAAGATATCCAGAAAGTTGTTGTTTATAGCACTCATTATCCTTTGTTAACAACGCAATCTTTTCTTTCAGATTTTTATTCATTTCATTTCATTTTTCCATTTGTGATTGGGTGGTCATGAACAAAGCCTGAAGCTCCGAATCTTGATTAGTCAAATTGTCATTTTGTTCAATCTGATCAGGATTGTCATCTTCTATTAGATCATCAAATGAAACAACTGTTCTATCATCATCAAATGATATATCAGTGTTGATTTGATAATTTAACGAAGATGAGAATGGTGAATCATTTTGAACAGAATGTTCATTTGAGAATGAAGATGCGGAAGGTGAAGCAATCTCATGTAGTAAACATGGTGGATCAAGTACCTGAGAAAGACCGTCAGTATCGTAGACCGGGCCTGTCTCGGACATATTCATTTCCTGCATATTAGCCATGAGCATGACAGCTGCGTTTGCCTCAAGATCCTCCATATCATCTTCTGAGTCTGCATTTGCCATGAAACTGTTTTCTTTCACATTCATCAAGCTTGCTTTCTCATCCTTAAGTGCCATCAAGAGAGCTTCTTTGTGGTATGCACTGCCCATAGTACGAGGCTTTGGGCATGCAGTAGCCATATGACCATTCCCTCCACAGTTGTAGCATGTGACTGAGGTATTTGCAATGCCTTTTGATTCTTTTCCATTCAATTGATTCCTGTTCTGATCTGCCCCCATATAATTCCTATTACCCCCAGACTGAAACCTTTGTTCTCCAGCTTGAAACCTTTGTGACCCATATCCTCCTCTGTTTCCTGAACCAAATCTTCCCGATGATCTGTTCTGAATTTCTACCCGACCATCATTAACAACTGCCTGATTCCTTGTATTTGAAGATGAGCGAAGGCGGTTGTTTGATTTGTTTGTGAATTTTCCAAACGCTTTAGCAATCAACCCAAATGCTTCATTGAGGGAACTGAAAGCTTCTTCTTCTTCATCATATTCACTGTTGGTGTAAAAGTTGGAGTCAGTGTTGTTATAGGTTACCAATTGGTTGCCTGATTGTTGAGATGGTGGTTCATATGGGACAAGTTGGTTTTGAGGTTGAAAGCTTGGTTGATAAGATGTGTTTCCAAATTCCTGAGAAGGTAGAGAAAAGTTTGGTTGAGCCATTAGTGCAAGCGAATTAGGTTGTGGTCCTGGTATGAAACCTCCTCTTGCTGCTACTTCTTTGTCCACCTCTGATTGATGTTGTTTGAGAAAATCATAAATCAATCCATATTTGATCTCACCAATCTTCTTTGATTGCCTAACAAACGTTGCATATTTCTGCCATTCAGGACCTAGGCATCCAGAAATTTGGAGTTGATTGCCATCCTTGGAAACTTCATGTCATGACGATCAAGGTCATTAACAACATTGGTGAAGCGGTGGTAGTATGATTCAATTGTCTCTCCTGGTTCCATAACAAAATTGTTGAATTCCATGTACAATTTTGATTCAAGGTCTTCCTGATTGAGCTCTGTTCCTTCCATCAGAAGATGCACATGTTCCCACATATCCTTTGCAGTCTTCTGAGCATCAACACTTCGATAGATGGGATTTGGAATTCCCTGAAGGATAAATGCCATTGCCATTCCATTTGCTTCTTGTTGTAAGGCTTGTTCGGCTGTATAGGTAGAAACAGCAATAGGGGTGGATGTTTCTTCTCTTTCAAGAGTTGCTGGAACAACAATTACTGGTTCAGGAAAGGGCCCCACAGTGATGACATGCTTCAAATACGGTCCATGGGGTTTGCGAAGTTCAATGAATCGGAGAAACCTACTTGCCCACTGCACATAGTTTCCAGGTGTTAACATGGGTGGAGTATCTTGATTTCCAGCCTCATGACGAGATTGCTGACTGCTTATAGCTTCACACATCTTATGAAACCAGTGAGGTTCTCTGGACACTGAAGGATTGTTCTGAAGGTAATTTTGTTGCATTATTTGTTGTGGAGATAGTTGTGGTGAAGGAATGAATTGATGTTGTTGCACAAATGCATGATGTTGCGGATATTGTTGAGGAAATTGTTGTTGTTGAGAGTATTGTTGTTGTTGAGGATATTGCTGTAGCTGGTAGTAGTAATTAAAGTGTGGTGGTTGAGACATCGTGTAGTAGCTTGTGACGGTTAAGGATCTTTAAAGGATAAAGACGGTTGTCGTGTGAAGATTCGACTACTGAAGTTCGACTACTGAAGTTCGACTACTGAAGTTCGACTACTGAAGTTCGACTACTGAAGTTCGACTACTGAAGTTCGATTACTGAAGTTCGACTACTGAAGTTCGACTACTGAAGTTCGACTACTGAAGTTCGACTACTGAAGTTCGATTGCTGAAGTTCGACTACTGAAGTTCGACTACAGAAGTTCGACTACGAAAGTTCGGTTACGAAAGTTCGATCAAGAAGTTCGATTACGAAAGTTCGGTTATGAAAGTTCGGTTACGAAAGTTCGGTTACGAAAGTTCGGTTATGAAAGTTCGGTTACGAAAGTTCGATCAAGAAGTTCGATTAACCCAGAAATTCAATTATATCACCTAACTCGGTGAATAATCAGTAGTTCGATGAACCAGAAACTTCGGTGAACAAGAAGTTCGATGACTATATATCTGAAGAACAGTAACAACTTGGATGAACAGTAACTAGTCTAACAATTCGGATTTCTTAATTTTTTCTTAGATCTAACCTTCTAACAACCTAAATTACCCCTAGGCGAATGATACCACTTGATGTTTTACACTTTTATGAATTAAGCTACCACTAATTACCTACTAATTACCTACTAGATCTAGAGAGAGAAAGCTAGAGAGAGAAAGAGATGGAAGGGAGATGATTACACACACTTAATGATAAAACTTTCTTAATTCATCAACCAACAACCCTCTCCCTTGGATGGGAGGGGTATTTATAGTTTTACATGAGGTTGGGCTACTAGCCCTACATGCTTAACATAATACATAATTATCAATAATAAATGATAAAATGACACAGCCCATGGGCCTTCTACACGGGCTGGGCCTAATAACAAACCTAAAGGCCTAAGCAACCTAATACAAATGATCAATACTTGAAATATTAACAAAATGTGTTCCCAACAGAATCAATGACTTGCCAAACACAGAAATCTGGCAAGAAATTGCTAGAATGGGGTATGATACATCCAACCATATATTGACTTTTCAAAAAGGATGTTTCTCCCCTCAATGGAGATTTCTTATCCATACTCTCTTGCATTGTTTGAGTCCCAAAAGAACATCATGGGAGTAATTCAGTAGCAATATTGCTATTGATCTCATATGTTTGTCCACAAACAGAGTTTTTAATTTTTCTAAATTCATATTTGAGAGTATGGTTAATAATGTGAAAATTAAAACAAAGTTTCTGATGTATCCAAGGTTTATCCAAACCTTTTTGAACAAGAAAAAGAATCTGCTTAAGAAACATAAAGAAACTTTTCCAACACCTTTCCTTCAGCAAAAAATCTTTCAAAACATGGCTATGGCAAGTAGACTTTTCAATGGGGTAGTGATACCTCTCTTTCCTGAGATGCTACTGATTGATCAGGGTGAAGGGTCAGCCAACCCAACTGAGCCCTAACACACACCCATTTAGGTTCCAGAAACAACTCATACACCCCCAGTCACCACAACCTATAGGAGAAGAACCAAAAAGGAGACTATGGGTCCTCAGCCTAGTCCTCCTACTCCAACCTTTGTAGTAGATGAGGCTATCTTTCATGATAGTATAGGTGGGGCTTACGCTACTGCTTCTAGCTTAGTAGCTGGGCAGGCCAGTGTAAACATCGCTAAAACCCCTTCCATGGCAACATCTAATGTGCCAAGTCCTCAAAGACTTGCCACAGGTGGTGTAATCCCAGGCCAAATAGATTATCTTGGTGGTTCAGGAGTACATCCTAGTCCAACTAGGGTAGAAACTGAATCTATTCCCCTTGATTCACCTCTCCTAGCAGGTAACACAACTAGAAGTGATGAGGGCAGCTCTAAACTTAAGGAATTGATGGTTCTCTGTACAAAATTGTCAAATAAGGTGGAAAGTCTGGAGGAAGAGCTCTCAAGCCACAAAAGGAACTTTGCCAAGATCTACACCAAGCTGCTCCTCAGAGTAAAGAATTTGGAAGCTCAAATTAAGAGGAAGAAATCAAAGATGGTGATGTCTACTAGTTTCTCTGATTCTAGTTCAGATGATAGTTCAGATGATAGTGGTGATTCTCCCAAACAAGGGAGGAAATCAAGAAAGTTTGGTTCAGAAACTCAGGGGAGGACTTTGGATTTTGAAAAAGAAGGTTCTGGTAATGGTAATGGTTCTGGTAATGGAAATGGTAATGAAGATATGGGTGAGCAAAGTGAACAAAGTGGTACTGATCAACATCAAGAAGGTACTGCTGAAGTTGAAGGAGCAGTACAAACTGTTGAGGTAGCAGTTCAAACTGCTAAGGATAAAGGAAAAGGGATTCTGGTTGAAGAAGGTGAGCCACAGACTAAGAAGATCAAGCCTAAAACTCAAATGCAGATTGACTATGATGCAGAAGTAGCAATAAAGATACATGAAGTAGAAGTAGCTAAGTTTATGGAAGATAAAAGACTGGAAAAAAAAAAGGATGGCTACAGATTAATACTGATCCAGTTGTGAGACAAAGAGCCTTAGAGTTGATTGCAGATGAGAGTCTAAGTATTCAAGCAAGATCAGCAATACTTGTAGATTTCATTTACTCTAGGAATGAAGAAGTGGCTTTGGATGACATTGTGGAGAATATTAGATCAAGTCAGAAGAGAAAAAGACAACCAACCAAGGCACAGATCATTGCTAGGATGAAGATGTATCTGAGAAATCAAGCAGGTTGGAAGGCATATCAACTAAAGGGGAAATCAAATGAAGAGATAGAGTATTTGTACTACAAGGCATTCAGAAGAGCTCATATGAAATTTCCTGAAGACTCAGAGAAAATATTTTCTAAAAGATGTTTATGCAAATAACGTTCTAAAAATGTTATTTCTATCTTTCGATAACTTCACGTTTTAAGGATGACAAAATGTGAAAACACGTTACGTTAAAATTAACGTAAACAAGTTTTTAATCGGAAGATCCCGTTTTTACACAAATCACTCTAGAACAAAGTTACAACTTAACTAATGATCAAAGAAGTGAATTTGAGTTTTAGACATCACATTTTTATGTGACAAAACATTTCTTTCAAAAATATACTTTACAAATTATTTTTGAATAATTAAGAAATGTTTTAATGGAAAAATAAGTTTAAAATACATAACAGCTATTTTTACCCCAAAATCAGCTCCAAACTTCCCCAAATAAGTTTTCACCAGAAAAGGCAAAAAATGGAGCGTCTTTGTCTGACACGGCTCCACGGTTCCACTAAATTTAGTGGAGTCGTGGGTGATTTAGTGGAGCCGTCCTCCTATAACGGCCAGATTTTTTCTGCCTATAAATACCAGCCCACTTCACAGATTTTCTTCACCCTTTCTCACACAGAAACTTCTGAGTTTAAATCTCTCACACCATTTTCTTTTCTTGATCATTTAGTTTAGTTTTTCTTTTGTTCAAGAGTGATCCAATCATCCAACATAGAGATCCTCTTCATTCCTCTTCAATAGCAAGAGAAGAAAACAAAGTGTCCAATTTGGTACAAGGTGTTGTCATTCCTCTTCAAGTGAAAGAGAAGAACTCAATGTATCCAAGAAGATACAAGATTTGTAGTAGTTGTTAGGTTTCTTGTAACATTTGTTACATCCTTGTTGTATCATAGCATACATCAAGATCATTTTTCTTTTGTGAGAGTGTGAGTGAAGATCATTGTGATCTTATAGAGATATTGAATATCTCTTGAAGCCATTGGGCTTGTGTGATTGATCAAGAAGATCAAGGGTCAATAGGATAGTGTTAGTCAAGTGAGTGTTGATCATTGTGATCGTGTCGAGATCTTGGAGATCTCTTGAAGCCATTGGGATTGAGTGATTGATCGTGTGGATCGTGGTAGATTGGTGCTAGCTAAGATTAGCACTCGACATCTAGCTTAGTGTCGGAAAACAAGTTAAGCGACGTGTACGGTTTTCTCCGCCTTAAGGGAGGTTGTTGACATAGTGATTGAAACTCTCGAGTGTGGTACTCGGGGAGTGGAGTAGGGTAAAGAAGAGCTTCGTAGCCGAACCACTATAAATCCTTTTGTCCCGGTTTGATCTTTCCATCTCTACTCTTTACTTTCATTACTTATTATTAGTTAGTTTAGAGTGTAGTTCATATTGGTGTTGTTTGATTGCACATAAGAATCGAATCAAAGGTTTCCAATAGCAAAGTTTTTAAGAAGTCCTAAAAAGATTTAAAAGAACTTAAAAACCGGTAAAACTATTCAACCCCTCCTTCTAGTTTTCCACAATTGGTATCAGAAGCCACTTCAGTCATGATTTTAAAGTAGATTGTATTTTAAAACTTGAATCGATCAATGGATTCCGACAAATATCTAGAAGGGCAATCTATGCAAAGACCACCACTTTTTGAAACCGATTGCTTCATCTATTGGAAAACAAGATTCGAAACATATGTGAAATCAAAAGACATTGATCTTTGGCATGTTATTACCGAGGGTGACTTTCAACTGATTCAAATGAATCCGGTAACTAAAAAGGATGAAATAGTTTCTTATGATAAACAAAGTGATGAACTTAAAAGGAAATTAGCCAAGAATAATGAGGCTAAAATGATGATTTACAATGCTTTGCCCAAAAAGGAATTTGAAAGAATTTTCATGTGTAATACAGCAAAACATATTTGGAAAACTTTGTTAGTCACTCACCAAGGTAATAACCAAGTCAAAGAGAACAAGATAGATCTTCTTGTTCAACAATATGAACAATTTTCCATTTCGGAAGATGAGTCAATAGATAATGCTTTTGCTAGATTTAATACTATTATCACTAGTCTTAAAGCTCTCGATGAAGGTTACTCTAGCAAGAATTATGTTAGGAAGTTTCTTAGGGCTCTCCATCCTAAATGGAGAGCAAAGATCACCGCCATAGAAGAGTCAAAGGACTTGGCGACACTATCACTCGATGAACTAATAGGAAACTTGAAGGTTCACGAGATGATAATCAAGAAAGACTCCGATATAGTTAAAGGCAAAAGCGAGAGAGTTAGATCTCTAGCATTGAAAGCCAAGAAGGAGTCTAGTGATGAGGAATGTTCGAGTTCCGATAGTGAAGATAAAGAATATACGTTAGCGGTTAGGGACTTTAAAAAGTTCTTTAGGAGAAGAGGTAGGTTCGTTAGACAACCTCGTGATGAAAAGAAGACATCACAAAAGAACCGAGTTGAAAAGAAAGGGACAAGTGATAGGAAATGCTTTAGATGTGGAGATCCTAATCACTTCATAGGAGAGTGTCCCAAACCACCGAAATCCAACAACCAATGAGCTTTCATAGGAGGCTCGTGGAGTGATTGCGGTGAAGATTAAGAGAAGAAGCCCAAGGACGAAACATGCCTAATGGCTCAAGCTTCTCATGAGGTATGTTATGACTATCTTGATTATAGTGATGATAATTTGTCAATAGATGATAACACACTAAATGACGAATATAATAAACTATGCAAGATTAGTTCTAAAATTTTAGGTAGAAACAAATCACTAAAATTAAAATTGCATGAACTCGAAATGCAAGTTTTAGAACTAAAGGCTCAAGTCAAAAGACTTGAAAAAAATAAAAAGGTAGACGTAGGAAGCAAGTCATGCATAAGTCTTCGTGTAGAAAACGATAAACTCAAAGAAAATACATTTAGGATCACTAGGTTTGAAAAAGAAACAGATAATGCTTCGACAAGTAAAATAAAGCAAGTAGAATCTGTCAAACCCACAAGTTGTGTCAAAACAACAGACGACACCACTAAATGTACACACGGCACCATTAAAGTTAATGGTACCGTTGTACCGTGTGTTACTAAAGACAGAACTGAGTTGAATTTGAAAGATAATTCAAGTCCTAAACCAAGACACATAGTTGTAAATGGTACCAAAATATCTATTGCTAGCATAAAGGAAGCCAAAAGCTTTTACAAACCTGTGTCAAACCCCAGGCCTGGCTTTGTAAAACCAGACACTAGGTCTAAGACTCCTCCACCTAGAAAAGCAAATATTCCTAAACCTCGGTCAAGAACTCCTCTACCGAGACGTAACTCTAAAAGACAATGTTATCCAAGTAACTATCTCGTAACTTGGAATGACCGTCAACTACAAAGTTACTTACCATGGGAAATTTGTCCTCCGTTCCAACATCTTAACCAAATGCAACTAATGCATAGGATGTTTAATGCTAAAAACTTTGGACCCATGAGATATTGGGGACCAAATGTTTGAATGTTTATCTTATTCAATAGATATGCTTGGGAATCGACTTGGAGCCTGACGAATAGGTCAAGGATAGTGGATGCACTAATCATATGACGGGTAACCAAAGTCTTTTCTCATCATACAAAGCATACAACGGAGGTAATGTCACTTTCGGTAGCAAACTTAAGGGCAACATTATAGGCAAAGGTACGATCACTCAAAACTCCCTCACTATTAGAAATGTTGAGCATGTAGATAACTTAGGATTTAACTTGCTTAGCATTAGTCAAATGGTAGATAATAAGTGAAAAGTTATATTCTCCGAAGAGGGTAGTGAGATTATTAAGGATGGTAAAACCATAGGCAAAGGAGTTAAGAGAAATGGCCTATTTGTTATGAAAATAGGAAATAAGCCTCAGGATAGGATATGCTTAGCAACCATAGATGACAATTCCACTCTATGGCATAGGAGATTAGGTCACGCCAATATGCGATTAATACAATCATTGGCGTCTAAGGAACTAGTTAGAAACCTACCTAAGATTAAGTTTGATCAACACTTTTGTGATGCTTGTAAAGTTGGAAAACAAGCTCATTCTAGTCACAAAGCTAAGAATATGGTCTCGACCTCTAGATGCCTAGAACTCCTTCTTATGGACTTATTTGGTCCATCCGCCGTACGGAGCTACGGAGGAAACTACTACACCTTAGTGATAGTTGATGACTACTCTAGGTATACTTGGACTAGATTTCTTTAGAATAAGACACAAGCTTTTGAGGAATTTGAAGTCTTTAGTAAGAAAGTCCAAAATCAACTAGGATGTACAATTGTTTCTATTAGAATGGATCATGGTCAGGAATTTGATAATGAAGTGCAATTTGGAGCATATTGTGATGCTAATGGTATTACACACAATTTCTCGGCTCCACGCACTCTACAATCAAATGGGGTAGTTGAGAGGAAAAATCTTACTCTACAAGAGATGAGTAGAATGATGTTGAATGAACAATCAATTTCGCAAAAGTTTTGGTGTAATGCGGTAGACACCTCAACTTACATACTTAATAGGATTCTAATTAGACCTATGTTAGGAAAAACACCATATGAAATCATGAAAGGTAGAAAACCTTCTCTTGATTACTTTAGAGTGTTTGGAAGTAAGTGCTTCATACTAAACACTAAAGACTACCTCACCAAGTTTGACCCAAAGTCTTACGAAGGTGTTTTTCTAGGATACTCCAAAAATAACAAGGCCTATGTAGTCCTAAACAAGGAAACAATGAAAGTCGAAGAGTCACTCAACGTGACATTCGATGAAAGTCCTCCACCAACTAAGACATCACCCTTGGTGGATGATGACTTAGATGAGGATGAAGCCATTATGGTTAATAGCAAAAAACCCTTAGAAGATGACACTGAGGATGAAATAGTTGAAGTTGACGAAGTTGTCATTATTAAGAAATCCAAGAACCATCCCATTGAAAATTTCATAGGAAACCTTAACCAAAGAACTCTTAGGTTACAAGCACAAAACAAAAGTAATTTCTTTTGTTTCATATCAACCGTAGAACCTAAGAATTTCGGTGAAGCCATTAAGGATGAAAGTTGGGTAGTCGTCATGCATGAGGAACTTAATCAATTCACCGCAAACCAAGTTTGGGATTTAGTACCTCCTCCTAAGAATCAAACCATCATAGGAACTAAGTGGGTGTTTAGGAATAAACTCGACGAAAATGGCGTCGTAACTAGGAATAAGGCAAGGTTGGTAGCACAAGGCTATAACCAACAAGAAGGAATAGACTACGATGAAACCTATGCACCCGTAGATAGATTAGAGTCTATTAGGATACTCCTTGCCTATGCTTGTGCCTTAGATTTTAAGTTATACCAAATGGATGTGAAAAGTGCATTCCTAAATGGTTATATCAACGAGGAGGTATATGTTGCACAACCTCCAGGATTCGTTGATTTCAAGAAACCGAATCATCTTTATAAACTCAAGAAAGCACTTTACGGTCTCAAACAAGCTCCTAAAGCTTGGTACGTTAGACTAAAGGTATTCTTGATCGAACATGAATATACCAGGGAGTGGTAGATAACACACTTTTCACAAAGAAATGTAATTCACATCTCATTATTGTTTAAATATATGTCGACGACATCATATTTGGCTCAACTTGTCCAAAACTGTGCGATGATTTCTCTAAGATCATGCGTGACGAGTTTGAGATGAGCATGATGGGCGAATTAAATTTCTTCCTTGGTTTACAAATTAAACAAATGGAAGATGGTATCTTCTTTAATCAATCGAAATATAGCAAGGAGATGCTTAAGAAGTTTAGTTTAGAAGAGTCTAAGCCCATGAAAACTCCCATGTCCACAGAAATAAAACTCATGAAAGATGAAGAAGGTGAGTCCGTGGATAGCACTAAGTATAGAGGTATGATAGAAGTTTGCTATAGTTCACGGCAAGTAGGCCCGACATCATGTTTAGTGTCTGCCTTTGTGCTCGCTTCCAAGAGGATCCCAAAACCTCTCACCTTGAAGCGGTTAAGCGTATCTTCCGATACATTAAAGGCACTATACACTTGGGATTATTCTATCCCAAGGGGACCGGTGTAGAAACTGTTGTCTATGCTGACTCTGATCATGTGGGAGACTACGTGGATCGAAAAAGTACGAGTGGCGTTTGTACCTTCATGGGTTGTTGGTTAACTTCTTGGTTCTCCAAGAAATCAAACGGCTCTTGCTATCTCCACGACCGAAGCCGAGTACGTAAGCGCCGGAAAGGCATGTCAACAAGCACTATGGATGAAACAAGCCCTTAATGACTGTCATCCATTTAGATGACGTCCCCATTATGTGTGATAATAAAGGTGCTATTGACTTGAGCAAAAATCCCGTTCAACACTCCCGTACTAAACACATTGAAATTCGTCACCACTTCCTTCGTGATAATGTTCAGAAAGGAAATATTTCTATTGAGAAAGTTCCTTCTCAAGACAATATCGCCGACATCCTAACCAAACCTCTCAAACGAGAATCCTTCAATTACCTTCGTCTAGGTCTAGGAATGAAGGAACATATTCCATAAATCTCATGACTCTTTGAAGTCATCTCGTCTAGACTAGGTTCCCTTCATCAAAAGAATTTATTTGGCATAAATTCTTTCTTCGTGTCAAAAAGTCTCACTAAATCAGCGAGACTTATTCGTCAAAAATTAAAATGGGACGAAATTTCATCCCATCAGATCACGGCTCCACTAAAGGTGGCACGGCACCATTAAATTTAACGGTACCGTGGAACCGTGTATCTGATATATCCCGTATTTTAGTCTCCTTTTTCCCACATTACCAAATTCAAACCTTCCCAACTTCTACAACTACTATCAAAACCAAACCTCACACTCTAAAATTCAATTATACCCCTTCAAGATCATATTCAAGACATTGATTTTCAAAATTATCAATCACTTCCACTCTTTCAACATGAATTGTAAGTTATCTTACTTTAATTTTCTTCAATTTTGAGTCTAGGGTTTGTTCATACATGAAAATTGAATTGGGGCTTTTCAATTTTTGAGTCTTTATACTAAGATTAGACAACATGTTATTCCCTTTACATAGGATTTTCATAAACAAAATTGAATCACATATTCAAGTCTAGGAAACGTGCAATTAGAAGTCATCAACACTCAAATTTTTCAAAACCCTTAGCACCAAAACATCGAAGTTGCCAAACACCCCAATTCCATTGTTTTAAAAAAATTTCACGAAATTAGGTTCATGAAAAAAATTCATGCTTTGTTGATGCAAACTAAAAACATTTTCTCATGCATACATGATCTCGCGAATATTGATCGAATTACATAACCAATATGTACTTTTTGACATATTTGCTTGAGCAAAAGTAAATTAGGAGTGTTTGAGTAATCTCATTATTTTTTATTCTAGAGTCGAGATTACTGCAACTCCACATAGTTTTCATATAGGCACACACTAGGCACGTGTCTCTAATGCACCTACTCTAAATTCTAATTTTTCCTAAAATTTTCTTATAGGAAACAATAATGTCTCATGAGTATGATTTTGATCATCTTCTAACCGATACATATACACCCGAAATATCTCATGAACCCACAACACCCGGTAACCACATACGTGCCTATGTCAATCTTGAAACCCGTCGATTTCATGAAGGTCGAGTCGTTGATCCATCCTTAATTTATCATAGGGATATCGACACTTCATTTAGAGCTATAGGATTCGATTGCTTATTACACATCAACGAGCACATTTGTCCTCGTTTTGTGTTAGAATTCTTTCGACAAGTTGAACTCGTACTTAACGAGGATCACTCTTTGTCACTTTGGTTTTGGGTCCAAAATTTTAAATTTGTCATAACCCTTGAGCAATTTGCTCAAATTCTCCGAATTCCCAATCATGGACAATGTGCCTATACTGAAGATTATTGTCTTGAGTCCCTCTTCAACTTTCGTGAAGAGGATAGTCCATATTGTTCCTACATACCCACTCCAACCGAACTTACCAAACTCATTCATACTCTTAAGTACTCCTCCTTTTACCCAAATCCAACGAAAATTTGTCTGAATGAGATTCGTCATGAACTACTTTCTTGGGTAGTCACCCTGCGAGAAAATGTTCTAAGTCTAACAGGAAATCGTGAGCAACTTCTGGCGTGTTGTGCTCATATGATTTACTGTCTCCTCACCCAACAACCTTTCAATCTCGCCTACTTCTTCGCTAAGTGAATTGTACATCTCAAGGGTAACAAATATAAATTGATACCCTATGGGATGTTCCTAACCCGTCTCTATCACCACTTCATGAACTCTCACCCTTACCTTCGTAGTCCTCAATATTCACTCTTCAAACCCGTCATGAAACCCCTAAATGAGTCATATGTCTCATCCATTCTCATTTCTGAATCTTCCACCCACTTTGCACCCTTTGATGATCTGAATCATGAGAATGAGATGCATGCTCAAGGTGAGAGTGTGATGAAAACGGGAGAAAGCTCAAGTCAAAAGTAGTTAGGAGGGGATTAACATTAATATTAGGATTTATCTGTGATAGAGATTAATATTCTTTGTCATTTTGCATGCTTGATAATTAATCTATCCCCTTGCTTGAATTATTTGGATGATAGCTTATTTTGTCACTTATGATTGCATGCTTATGATTATATTGGTAAATTACATGATAATCTTTATATGCTAGAAGTAGCTTGATATGAGACATATTAGGCAAATAAATCTTTAGTGATTTGAGGCACTATCATTTCCAGGAATTCGTTCCCCTAGAAAACATCCCTCTAGCTGCCCAAAACTAGCCTACACAGGAAAATCCATGAAAATAGTGTCACGGTACCACTAAATAGGCCACGGTACCTTTAAATTTAATGGTACCGTGTGATGTTTAGAGGAATCGTGTACCTGTTTGACGAATTTTCAGTGTTCCTCCTAAATCCCTGCAATCCTAACCTCAAACCTGCAAATTTTCCAACCTCACATACATCCTAAGATTCCCTTCCTACACCATAGGACACTCTCATCCACTTTAATTCAAATTTCACCCATCTTGCCTATATAAGGCCTCATCCTTGCAAGATTGTCTTGCACATCATCCTCAACCTCACATCACACACACATACCATGTCCTCCACACAAGGATCCACCTCTCACATCTCAAAGAAACCTAGAATAACCATAAAACCACCAACAAGACCCCTCTTTGTAGATCTTACAAAAGATGATGAAGCAATGACACCACCTTCCCAAGCTACTCCCAACTCACCATCACTACCTAATGCACCTTCTAAAACATCCTCTACCCACACAACATCTTCATCATCTCCTTCCCTCAACACCATACCATCCTCAATGGATTACACACTCTCACCCATATCTCCATTGGACTATGCCATGCCAAGTCTATCACCAACAAACTCACCACCACTACCTTCTCCTATCATGGCTCAACCCATCCAACCTCATCCCTTTGATATACATAGTGCTAATTGCCTATGTTGCCTCCACAACCGCAACCTCATCTTCTATTTGAGAGATGAAATTCACTTCATGTTCTCCTATATGGAACATCTTTTAACACCACCACAACGCCCCATGATGTCACCATCTCCACCACCTCATAGCCCACAAAACTAAACAAGATCTTGTTTAGCTTTTCTCCAATAAACCTTTAGGACACTTCTTGGAAATGAAGCTTGCCTCTAGTCATTAGGGATTTATGCTTCTTGTTGTCCCTTTTCCTTATGCTTATTATGTAGTCATACTTATGCATGACCCTTGCTTTTCTTTATGAATGGATATTCTCTTTTATGAGGTTATTTTATGTTTGGGGGCTTGGTTATTTTGTCATTTTTGTGGTTGGATATTTATTATGTGTGCTACATGTTAGAATTTGCATACTTGTTATCTAACCTTGTTTTATAGCACGAATCATTGCTCGATTCCTTGGTTTCCTCCAAACGAGGGGGAGTATACATCAAGGGGGAGCCTTAGCAACCTTTTTGCTTCGATAAAAAGGGGGAGAAATGGGAGTAAACTCATTACAAAATTGTTAAAATTACTTTTAACCTAAAATGAGTTTATGTTTTTTCATCATCAAAAGGGGGGAGATTATTGATGCAAATAATGTTCTAAAAACGTTATTTCTATCTTTCGATAACTTCACGTTTTAATGATGACAAAATGTGAAAACACGTTACGTTAAACTTAACGTAAACAATTTTTTAATCAGAAGATCCTGTTTCTACACAAATAACTCTAAAACAAAGTTACAACTTAACTAATGATCAAAGAAGTGAATTTGAGTTTTAGACATCAAATTTTTATGTGACAAAACATTTCTTTCAAAAATATACTTTACAAATTATTTTTGAATAATTAAGAAATGTTTTAATGGAAAAATAAGTTTAAAATACATAACATCTATTTTTCCCCCCAAAATCAGCTCCAAACTTCCCCAAATAAGTTTTCACCAGAAAAGACAAAAAATGGAGCGTCTTTGTCTGACACGACTCCACGGTTCCACTAAATTTAGTGGAGTCGTGGGTGATTTAGTGGATCCGTCCCCCTATAACGGCCAGATTTTTTCTGCCTATAAATACCAGCCCACTTCACAGATTTTCTTCACCCTTTCTCACACAGAAACTTCTGAGTTTAAATCTCTCACACCATTTTCTTTTCTTGATCATTTAGTTTAGTTTTTCTTTTTCAAGAGTGATCCAATCATCCAACATAGAGATCCTCTTCATTCCTCTTCAATAGCAAGAGAAGAACACAAAGTATCCAAGTTGGTACAAGGTGTTGTCATTCCTCTTCAAGTGCAAGAGAAGAACTCAAGGTATCCAAGAAGATACAAGAGTTATAGTTGTTGTTAGGTTTCTTGTAACATTTGTTACATCCTTGTTGTATCATAGCATACATCAAGATCATTTTTCTTTTGTGAGAGTGTGAGTGAAGATCATTGTGATCTTATAGAGATAGTGAATATCTCTTGAAGCCATTGGGCTTGTGTGATTGATCAAGAAGATCAAGGGTCAATAGGATAGTGTTAGTCAAGTGAGTGTTGATAATTGTGATTGTGTCGAGATCTTGGAGATCTCTTGAAGCCATTGGGATTGAGTGATTGATCGTGTGGATCGTGGTAGATTGGTGCTAGCTAAGAGTAGCACTCGACATCTAGCTTAGTGTCGGAAAACTAGTTAGGTGACGTGTACGGTTTTCTCCGCCTTAAGGGAGGTTGTTGACATAGTGCTTGAAACTCTCGAGTGTGGTACTCGAGGAGTGGAGTAGGGCGAAGAAGAGCTTCGTTGCCGAACCACTATAAATCCTTTTGTCCCGGTTTGATCTTTCCATCTCTACTCTTTACTTTCATTACTTATTATTAGTTAGTTTAGAGTGTAGTTCATATTGGTGTTGTTTGATTGCACATAAGAATCAAATCAAAGGTTTCCAATAGCAAAGTTTTTAAGAAGTCCTAAAAAGATTTAAAAGAACTTAAAAACCGGTAAAACTATTCAACCCCCTCTACTAGTTTTCCACAAAAGACTCAAGACTTCTGAGACAAAACCAACTGAGAAAGAAGAAGTTTAAGGAGAGAAAGTGGAATTATCACAAGATCAGATGAGCAAGATGATAGTCACAGTTCCAGAAATTCTTCATCTTGATCCACTTCAAGCTAGACATCCTATAATGGAGTAGGAGATCTACAGAGATAAATTTGGAAAATCTTGGAAGATTACAAGAGTTGGTGGAGAAACAACAGTGTTCAAGAATTTTGGAAATTTGCTAAGAATCTGTGATAAAGAAGACTTGGATACTCTGTGGAAGCTAGTACAAGAAAAGCTCAAGACAAAGAAGAAGACAGATGTGAAAGAGCAAGAACTATGGGTTGAATTCAAAAGACTATATGAGCCAGATTCTACAGATGTTTATTGGAATTTTTCTTATTATGATCTGACTACATCATGGGCATTTTATAGTTCATGCAATGTGCATCATTTGTCAACACAGAGTGGAGTAGATATATTCATGTTAGCTGAATTGGAATATCCACTGAGTTATGAAGTGTTAGCTGTGATGATTTCTTTAAAACTCAGGTGTGAAGAACATTCTGAAGTGGTTAAAGATTTGATTCCGAGGATATTTGATCAGTATGAAAGAATGAGGAAGAATAGAAGATGACGTGTTTGGAAGAATCCCCCCATTATCAGAGTTGAAGTTTAATTCGAAGAAACTTAGTGATTAGGAGAGAAATCATAAGTTTAGGGGAGGATTTTTGGGAATTAAACCAACAGTTAGTACTGCCAGGCTAAATGTTTCAACTGTTGGAGAATAACACAAGCAGTACTAACTGCCAGTACAAACACTTTGTACTGCTTATATGCTGAAAACGTGTAATGTGATGAGTATAGAAAATATTTAGTGAATATCCTATTTAGTTAGAGTTATACGGATATTATAGTTATCTTGTAAAGGACTCCTTGTTCTATAAAAGGAGGACCTAGGTTAGAGTTTATGTACGTATTGTTTTGTGAGAGATTCAAGGCTGTAAAACCCTAGTGATAGAAGATCACTCGTATTATTCATAAATAATATTGAATCATTTTGGTTAACCATTGTCTTCATTGTTCATACATATTCAATCACTATTCCATTCATTCATACACATCACACAAACAATATCTTCTAAGTATTAGCTAGTAAATTCTGTGTGCTAGTTAGTATTACTCAAAGTATCTCTAACACGAGGAGTGTGTTTCGATCCGGTCAATTATTATGTTTATAAGTCTTCCGCTTGCGTTTATATGTTCTGATTGACACCATAATGTGGCATTTTGACCCTTGTCGGGTTGGGGTGTTACAGTTTTATTTGAACTAAAGGGTTCTAGATGTACCTCTGGAGATTCCAATGCCATAAGACATGATTCACTCCTTTCTTCAATATCGTCATCATTGTTATAGCTCCAAGTGTCTTCAAAATGAATCTTCGGATTCTTCTTACATAGATCTTCATAGTCAATCGTATTCTCCCCAAAGAACATTAGGTTCTCTTGAGCCATGGATCAAATACTCTACTTTTCCAAAAGTTGACTTAAGGATTTTGAATCTTTTGGAAAAAAAAAGTTTTCACTTTAAAACGCCTTCAGGTGAAGGTTTTAACGCTTGAAAACTCAAGTATCCCGCTCTGATACCAATTGTAGAACCGTAGAGGGGGGTGAATATGGTCTTTTCGGCTTTTTTGAAGTTTAAAGACTTCAAGACTCAAAGATCAATAAGTGGTTATACAACTAATACAACAACCACAATCACAACCAAAGTGTATAAAGCATGTAAAGAGACACCACGATATATACTGGTTCGGGATGGGGGATTATAACATCCGTACGTCTAGTTTTGAATCCACGACACTATATTATTCACTAAGTATAATCCTTTCGGTGGACTACAAACCGTTACAACTTCACTCCACCGATATGCACAAGATCGGCGCTCAATACGAAGAGCTACTCCCCAACGGTATTCCGCCCTCGAAAACCACCCTCAAGGACTCGTGATTCGACTTAACCACTAAGACCACAAACACTTCCCACTGGAAGTATCAATCCCCAACTAGATCCCTAATGATCTAGGCTTGGTCACCTCGACACAATACTTCCCTTACAACCAAGTTGAATGAATAAGTGTTTGATTGTTTAATCAAATCATAACCTAACCTAGAGAGTCGATTCTAGTAGAAAGGGTATAAAGAAGAAGACCCTCGCCACAAACACAAGAGTAGATTCAGTTCTTGTGATTCTTCCCTTGCAAAGAAGATGTGTTCTTTCAAAGATGTTATGTGAAAGATTAAGAACACAAGATAGAATTAGAGGATTGTGAGAAAAGAAATAAGAGGGAAAGAATAATGGCAAGGGGTGAGGAATACAAGAGGCAAGGATGGGTATTTATCGCCCAAGACCCAAAATGAGAAAACATCATCAGAGTCTGGCTCGCTGCTGGCGTGTCGGAGCGCCAGCGACGCGCCAGTAGGTGTGGTGTTTTCTCTTTTGGGTTTTGGTCTTTTAAATACCCAACCTTGCTAAACCCCCAATTGTACTTCACACATTTAGACCTTTACATTATTCATCCTCAAGGTCTATCAACTCAAATAGCCAATTTGTAAAAATGTTTTGTGAATTGTTTAAGCCAAACCAATTATCAAAGAGAGAAGGGTATAAAGGATAATTGGATAGGTGTAGTTTGAGTATTCCTCACTTGGCATAGAGAGAAGAGAAGAATATGCCAAGGGAATATTCCTTTTCTTGGAAAAGAAGTATGGATGTTAGAGAAGGAAGATTTGAATTTGAAATTCAAATGTGTGAGAGGGAAGAGAGAGTGAGGTTGGGTTAAGGTAAACCATGGTTGAGTAAGATGAGAAGGCATGGTTTGGTTAAGAGGATATCCAAGAGAATATTCGAAACTTAGAGAGGAGGGTGAGATGGAGGGTTGAGATGAGTTTGGATGAGTCGGAGTTGATGTAATGGAAGGGAGCCAATGTTTGAAATTCAAATTTGAAATATAGTTGTTGGAGTGTGAAAGAGTGAAGAGATAAGGTTAAGTTGGCATGTGTAAGAATGATGTGATGGGGAGCCTATGTGAGGAATTCAAATTTCAATTGAGAAGAGGTAGAGAGTGAGGGAGGTTGTATGTAAGGTAGTGAGTTGTATGTGTGTAAGAGTGAGTTAGATGAGGATGGGATTCAAAATTTGAATTTTGAATGTGGGAGAGTAGGTGGTAGTTTGTGGTGAAGGTATTTTTGTGTTTGAAATGGATAGTTGGATGAAGAGGGTGATGTGGTGGAGAAATCCTAGTGATTAGATTGAAACGTTGAGAAAGGAATGTTTGGAAGATATGATGTGGGTATGTAGGAGACAAGAAGTACATGGAACTACTAAATGTGTAGGGGAATATTAAGAGAATGTTGGGGATAAGATTTGGGAAGATTTTGAAATGGTTAGAGGATTAGTTTGGTGTAAGAATAATCCAAGGATTGATTATTATTGGTCCACACGAATTATGGATCCAAGTAGCCTTTGTTAATTATTAGACGACTTGAATAAATTCAAATCAATCTAAGTGAGAAACTCTAACAATGAATTGAATGTTTATGCGGAATCTAAACAATCAACAACGAAGAACCCAATACTAACTTCGTATTCTATTAACTTTCAATAACTAACTTTCACACACGTACGTTCGTTATACACTATTGAGCCTTAGGGTTCCTTTTATACACCAAGGAAACCCTAGATATAAAACGTGTAAAAGAATATACGTATCTTCTCTAAAGATAACTACGTATCCTTTCCTAACTTATAGCTAACAAACTTTCCTAACTTTCATAACTAGACTTAACTAATAAGTCAACCAGACTTAACTACGTTTTACTGCCTACCAGACTTAACAATACAAAGGCAGACTTAACTATTACAAAATACTACTAACAGACTTAACTTTGTAATCCAGCAGGCCTAAGTCTGTTCTTCATATTAAGTCTTGTCATGTGATAATTCCCAACAATCCTCCCCTAACTTGATCTTCATGCTTCATGAACTTCAAGTTCCTTTTGAATAAGCTTCTGAGTATTGAATCTTGAACTCTTGGAATTATCTCTAACTCTTCAAATCTGAACTTCATATCTGATCTTTATGCAGCAACTTGACTTGAATAATCTTTTCACCATCTGATATGCAATCCATCAGATCTTTTCAGCAACCATGACTACTTGTACATCAATTCTTTTAAGTTTCATACTATTCTCATCACTTCCAGGTGTGTAAACTCCTGTGAGAGGTGAATCATTAAAAATTAATGGATTTGATGTCTCTTTACCAGATAGCCATTAACTACTGGAGTAGCCAATGTTTTGGTGTGTAAGACCATGGTACATTGATAACCATATGATTTTTAGCAAACCATTAGCTATCAACGGAATTTTTTAGTCTTAACTAAAAGCCGTTTGCTTTTAGACTAGCCAATTCTTTGGTGGAATTGCACCTCACCTTGGTGAATTGATTACCATGTATGGTTTTCCACAGCCTTTACCATAAGCCATACTCTTGTGGGCAAGCCAACTCTTCACTATCTCAGATATGGTGAGTTGAATACCATACAATTTTTGGTAAATTGTCAACCATAAACGGATTTGAAATATCTGTACCACAGTCGTTTGCTCATGGATTAGCCAGTCCTTATGTGGGTTAAACATGGTGGACTGATAACCATTTGTTGTGTTAGTTCTATGCACCTTCACCAAGTGAGAAGTTCCTTTAGTCTTACTTAACAACTTGAAAATTCTTTCAAACACTTCAAACACCCCAATATGGCTCCTTTAAGGACTGTTCCTTAATCGAGTCCAAAAGCTCCTCATATACCTCATCTTTCTCATCTGCAAGTAATTTCTTTTCCAACATATCTTTGCAGACCCTAGGTGGTAAAGGATATTCCACTTCTGCAAGCATATAAATATGAGCCATTTGCAAAGATAAGCAATGTACCTTGCAATTGTGAAAGTATCTCCACCCAACAATCTCTTGTTGGTATGGTAACTTCCAAATCTCATATGTTCTTGAATGTGGCTCAAACATAACTTTTAAATCTCCCCAAAAGACCCTTTCAAACTCCTCCTCATGTCTTGTGTCTCCATGTCTGATATTCACCAATTTATACAATTCATTGAGATCTTCCCTACTTAAATCATTTAACATCCCTGGAAAGTTTAAATACAGTACATCAGTGTTGTCCTCCGTTATTATCTGATAAGCTGCCCTTAATCTAGTCTTAATGATTTGATATCTAACAATTTTGGCTTCTTTGGCTGAGCTTTCAGGAATTGATCCCATGGTGAACTCTTCAGATGAAGGCTCCTCTTCTTCTGATTCTTCTTCCCCTTGCACTTTCTTCTTGGATTTACTTTTTCTTGCAATGCTTTTTCTTCTTGTCCACTTTATGATTGGCTTTTTAACTTCTACTTCTTCTTTTGCTTCACTGGATGGCTTCTCAACCTCATATTGCTTCTCAACTTCAGTTACTTTCTCTATCTTTTCACCTTCAGACACTTTTTGTCTATTAAAACACCATCTCAAAGAATCTTCATAATCAATGGGTTTGTAATTTTGATCCCTTTCAAATGCCCTTTGATACCTTTGTAGAATATCTTCATACGATTTGCCTTTCATTTCAGCATAGGTTGAGTACATCATGTTCTTCAGATATAACTTCATACTATGCATCTGTTCTCCCTTAAACACCTTCTTGGAAACCTTGGTTTTCTTCTGAGTCTTTCTTATCATAGACATAAAATCTCCCAAAGTTTCTTCACTTCTTCTAGTATTCATGAACTCTGCTAGTTGTTTGGCTTTCTCCTCTGAAGTCAAACCTGGAATTGTTTTAAGTTCCTCAAACTTTGCCCTCATCTCATCATCTCCTTCAATCATTGACATAACAGGATCTTCAGACTCTTCTGATAACCTTTTTGCATATAGCTCATCTTGCCTTTTCTGTTCTTCCTCCTTTTCTATCTCAGCTTGTTCCTCTGCTTGCAGCCTTGCAATCTCAGCTAGAGAAGCTTGATCTTCTCTTTCTTATCTCTTTGTCCTCTTGCTTGGGTTTATCATCTATTTGTTTTCCTTCCCTTTGTGTTTTAGGCTGTTCCTCATTACCAGACTTATCCTCGTGAGTAGAACTAACAAGCTCACCATACTTTTCTTGACCACCAGACTTAATTTCCTCACCAGCATTAACACCAGAATTAATATTATCACTAGACTTAAGTACTTCCTCATCTTCATCTTCATTAATCACCAGCTTCCTTTTAAGACTTCTCTTCTTTTCTTTCTTTTCTTGTTGAATTTTCTTTAGAGATGTAGCTAGTGTCTCAGCAACTTCCAAACCTTCTGGACTAATCTCAGCTGACTTTTCTTTAGCTGACTTTTCTTTAGCTGGGGTTTGGAAAACTTGTTCATCATCCAAATTCCTCCCCCGTTTGGAAGAATTTTCATCTTCACCCTCTTGATCATCAAAAGCAACCCCCTTTTCTTTCATCACCTTTTCCATTTTCCTCACCCTTCTGACCAATGTGATAATAGACTTTCCCATGGTTTCCTTTGCTTTTTCCAACACTTTAATCCTCTGAACCAGCTTAGGAACTAGTGTTAAGACTTCTTCCACAGACATAGTTTGTACATCCTCCTCTTGGACTTGAGCTGGAACTTGGGTTTGCTGAGGTGAAGGTGGTGTGGGTGTGGGTGATGTTGGTTGTTGCACAGGTGAAGGTGGTTGTTGCTCAGCCTCCTCATGTGTTGGTGATGGTGATCTTAGTTGTGGTGTGGGTGATCTTGGAACTTCCTGGGTTTGCTCCACTTGTTCAGCATTTGAGGTACCTGCAATGTTAGTAGCACCAGAAAGCATAGCAGGAAAAAGTGGCCAATGTGCCCCAGAAAAACCCCTTTTCATATAAGCAAAGATTTTAGTTGTGAAAGCCACAATCACATAAGTCTGCATTTTATTTTCAGTCTCAAAATTCAAAATCATTTGCAGAAATCTTGGGTACATTAAAAATTTGTGTTTGTTGTTGACATTTGTTACCATGCCATCAAAAATAAGTTTTGAAAAATTAAAAGTCTTTCCAAGTGAAAGACAGACCAATGCAGAAGCAATGTTGCTTCCAAACTGATCCCATCCACCACTCTTGGGACTTAGGCAATGGAGCAAATGATGGAGTAAAAACCTCTACTGTGGTGTAAAATGGCTTTTCCAAAAAGTAAAAATACCATCAGTGGGGTATCCAATATTTTTAATACCCTCCAAAAGTTCATCATTAGGCAAGATATAATCCCCTGAAGCATCATCCAACTGAAGACTACTCCTTATGGATGCTTCAGTGACAAAGAATTCATGAGTATCTATGGTTGCCCTTAATTGTGGTGTCCCATCAGCAAGAGTTTCAGAGGTAACCGACCCCCAAAACTGCTTAACTAGGGAAGTATAGATGGTAGGATTATGAGTTAAAGCATACTGAATGGAAGAGCCTCTCAAGAAATCCACAACCTGCTCGAAGCCTTCGCTTTTGTTTGGTTTCTTCAAGAAACCGACCTGGTTGTGCTTGTCACAAAACTTTAGAGAAGCCATAGATGAGAGAATGATTAAGTTCTGGTTGGGAATCGTGTTAGGGTTTGCGAATTGTTAGTGTAAAACAGAGTAGCGTAGGCCGAAAATAATGATTTTTAAAATTGGAAGCAAATAATGAATAAAAGTGAGATATTTATCAAATTTTATCCTTATATACTTCTCTTTTTCGAAAAATACGCAACGGTATTATTTTATCTGAAAAATCATTATTTGACTGACCAAACCTAACGGTAATAAAATTAATTACATTTTACACTACCAGACTTAAAAATGGTCAACCAGACTTAATCACTGACTCACCAGACTTAACCAAGGAATCAGACAAACACTCAAAAAAGCAATAGCAAGGCTTCTGATCATCACCAATCCATGTGTTTTCTGCAAATGTAAGTTCCAACACCAAGAAAACCAAGAAAAATATGCAAACAAACAATTTTACAATATAAAGAAAGAAAAATTAACTACCAGAATTAAAACTACTACAAGAATTATTTTTTATTTTTTTTAACTTCAATCTACTACAAGAATTAACTTCTAAGACTACCAGAATTAACTACTAATCTGAATTAACTTAATCAGAATTAACTACTTAGTATTGGTTCTAATATACAAACTTTACATATAGCCTCCCCTTAAATGTAACATCCCCTTAAACTGAGCTATGGGTTCATCATACCAATATTAACCACTAAGTAATTAAACCTAGGTCCATCAAAGGCTTTGGTTAATAGGTCTGCCACATTAAGATTTGTGTGTATCTTTTCCATTCTAATTAGCTTCTTTTCAAAGCAATCCCTAATGAAGTGATGCCTTATTTCTATATGCTTAGTTTTAGAGTGGTATACAGGGTTCTTAACTATACAGATAGTGCTCTCATTATCTATGTGAATTACAGTATTCATAAAGTTCAAACCATAATCCAGCATTTGATTCTGAATCCACAAGACTTGACCAAAGCAATTGGCAGCTGCTACATACTTAGCTTCTGTTGTTGATGTAGCCACAATGGTCTGCTTCTTGCATTGCCAGGAAATCAATCTTCTTCCAAGGAATTGACAACCTCCAGTTATGGATTTCCTATCAAGACTTGCTCCAGCATAGTCACTATCTGAATAGGCTTCCAGGTCAAAAGATGACTCTTTGGGATACCAAAGGCCCAAATTGGGTTTGCCCATTAAGTACCTAAAGATCCTCTTCACAGCATGAAGATGTGAAGTCTTGGGAGTAACCTGAAAAAGAGAACAAGCACACACAGCATACATTATATCAGGCCTAGAGGCCGTTAGATACATTAGAGAACCAATCATTGATCTATAAAGATGCACATCCACATCACAGCATCTTCATCCTTGGTTAAAGGCACTTTGTTCTCCATGGGAGTGACTGCAGTCTTCACATTTGTAAAATCAAACTTCTTCAAGATCTCTGCAATATACTTGTCTTGAGAAATGAAGAGGCCATCTTCTTTTTGCTTCACTTGCAGTCCTTAGAAAAATGTAACCTCACCCATTGAGCTCATCTCAAACCTGCCCTTCATTAAGCCTTCAAACTCTTCACACCAAGACCTTTTAGTAGAGCCAAAAATGATATCGTCCACATAAACTTGGAGTAGAATGATATCCTTCTTGTCCCTTTTGATGAACAAGGTCTTGTCTATCACACCTCTTTTGTACCCATGCTTTTCAAGAAACTTGGAGAGTGTTTCATACCAAGCTCTGGGAGCTTGATGGAGACCATACAATGCTTTTATGACTTTGTACACCATGTTGGGATAAGCAGGATCCACAAAACGAGGAGGTTGATGAACATATACCTCTTCCTCAATGGTGCAATACAAAAAGGCACTCTTGACATCCATCTGATAGACTATGAATCCCATATACGATGCATAGGCTAAAAATAACCTGATAGCCTCAATCCTGGCTACAGGAGCAAAAACCTCATCATAATCTATCCCCTCCTCTTGTCTATACCCTTGTGCTACTAATCTTGCCTTGTTCCGAACAACTACTCCTCTTTCATCCCTTTTGTTTCTGAAGACCCACTTTGTGCCTATTACTTTAGCCCCATTAGGTAGATCTACCAGAACCCAAACTTTTTGCAATTTGAACTGCAACAACTCCTCCTGCATTGCTTCCACCTAACTCTTATCTTCAAGTGCTTCAGAGACCTTGGTGGGTTCCTTCTGATAAAGGAAACAAGCAAACAGACAATGTTGTTGGTCCTTGTGGTTGACCCTTTGCTGCTTCTTAATAAGACTGATAAGTGCATGAGATTCAGAAAGCTTTTGCACTCTACTTCTGGTTTGAACAGCTGACTTGGGATCACCAATTATCTGACTTTTGGGATGAATGTTGTGAATTCTGAGTGTTGGAGCTGGACTTACATCCACTTCTGTGGGTAAGTTGTTGAAGTCAGTTATTACTCCTTCTTCATCATAAGAAGCCCCATCAAAAATACCTTCATTTGGATTATCAAAGAACTCATATTTTGGCAGCTCAGAATCATCAAGATCAGCATTTGGAGTAGATTCAGGTTGAGCAGTATTAACAGCATCACTACCAGAATTAACTAAGTTAGTACTGGTAGCAGAATTAATGAATTCACTACCAGAATTAACCAAGTTAGTGCTGGTATCCTTCTTCCCAAGGTGTTTGTCAGCCAAAGCATTCACTTCTTTTCTGGAAGATGAAATATCTTCTGACACTTTAGAAGGAGAAGCCTTCTTGTCTTTTGCTTTATGCTTGTTCACAGTCTCCTTCCTTGTTGTAGAAGATTTCTTTGTTCCTTCATTAGCTGCAACATGTTTGACTTCTATGTTAGAATCACAATAAGCTCCTCAATTGCCTTGTCTTGCTCAGCAGTGCTTGAATCAGAAGTAACTTGTATACCTGCATGGTTAGTTACTTCTATGGAACCTACATCAAAGTTAGCTTGATTCTCCTTAGAGACAGGAATATAGTTCATAGAGTCAGTTAAATAATCAATGTCAAACATCCATCTATGACCTAGTCCTTTCACATTGGGTTTTTCCTCAAGAAAATTATCATGAAGATTTTCCTCTACTTTCTTGGTCACTAAATTGTATACCCTAAAGGCCTTACTATTCAGTGAATACCCAACTAGAAACCCTTCATCAGACTTTCCTTCAAATTTGCCAAGCACACTCAATGTATCAAGAATGGTCACATGACACCCAAAAGGCCTTATATAGCTAACAACTGGTTTATGGCCTCATAAGGTGTTTTATTTTGAGGCTTGGTCACTTTAACCCTATTGAATATGTAGCAAGCACAACTAACTGCTTCTGCCCAAAAGGTTGTGGGTAAGAGTGAGTCTGCTAGCATGGGTCTAGCTGCCTCAATTAGGGTCCTGTTCATTCTCTCAGCAACTCCATTCTACTGTGGAGTTCTAGCATTGCTATATTGTTGCTTGATTCCTTTATTACCACAAAACTCAATCATGCTCCTATTCTTAAATTTTGTGCCATTGTCAGTCCTAATGATCTTGACCTTTTTATTAAGTTGGTTTTCTATCTGCCTAATGAAAGTTTGAATTAATGGAGTTGTTTCATCTTTCCTAGACCTAAAGAACACCCAACAAAATCTAGTACAATCATCAATGATGACAAGGCAGTAGCTAGCATGGTTGATACTTTGTACAGATGTAGGGCCAAACAGATCCATGTGTAAGGTATGCAAAGGCTCAGTAACAAACCTATCTAACTTAGCCTTACAAGATGCCCTATGCTGTTTGCCCTTATTACAAGCTACACAGGTATGGTCATTCTTAAAAACTTTTGAAGGCAATCCTCTAACTAGGCTATTCTTCACAAGTTTATTTATGTTCTTAAAGTTAACATGACCTAACTTTCTATGCCACAATTTAGATTCATCTAATGTGGCTTTTGCAAGCAAACAGGCAAAACCTTTTGTAAGTTCAGGTTGCTTCATATCAAAACTGTACATGTTGTATTGTCTAGGAACTTTAAGAAGGATTTGACTTTCATCAGGCATCTTAAAGTCCGAAGTCAATAAAAAATATTCAGTTTCACTAAAAAGCACCTTATGCTGCTTATCACAAATTTGTGATGTGGAGAAAAGGTTAAATTGCCCTAGTTCTTTTACAAAAGATACATTGTCAAATTCTAAATTGCCTACAACAATCCTTCCTTTACCAGTAATTTTCCCCTTGTTACCTCCAAAGGTAACAGAACCTCCTTTGAATTCTTGAAAATCCTTCAAATGATTCTTGTTACCAGTCATGTGCCCAGAGCACCCACAATCAAATATTCCTTTGTCTGCCATGTTCTTCAGTGGATGTTCCTGCACAAAAGTAGAGAAATTAGTTTCTCTCTAGGACCCAGGCCTCTGAAGGCTTGGGTCTGCCCTGTGGATCAACATATTTATAAGTCTTGTATGAACTTGATCCACTGTTGTTCTTGGATTCGTATGTAAGTGTGTTCTTAAATGGATCCCAAGACCAACATGCTGGGGTCTTAACAGCAGATTCCCCATTTTCCCTTACAGCACTTGGTTGTGAAGTTTGTGCTGTATTTGTAGCAAAAGGACTCCTCACAGGTGAATGAGGTTTACAAAAATTGTTTCTTAGATTATATGAGTTCACCTGTGGTCTATTTACTGGTTGTCTGAGTCCAGAATGATTAAACCACCTAGAATTAACATTTGGCTGCACAGAATTAACATGATGCCTACCAAAATTAAAACTAGGCCTACCAGAATTAACTTTTGGACAACCAGAATTAACATTTGACCAACCAGAATTAAAATTTGTTCTACCAGAATTAACTTGTGACCTAACAGAATTAACTTGAGGTCTACTAGTATTCATTTGTGTTGGTTTAGAAACAAACTTATTTGCATGATTAATCCTGTTTACATTATTCCAAACTGGTTTAACATTCATATGGCCAGTATTAACACTCTTGTGCTTCCTAAGTTCAGCCTCTCTTTTCATCCTATTTTCATGAAAGTCACAGTCCCTAATCAAATTACTTAGACTACCACAGACAAAACACCTCTTAGGACCAAAAGTGTAGTTTTTCCTATACTCTCTTGTCAACCTATTAGATTTTGGTGACTCTTGATTCTTGACAGACTCCCTAGGAGATTTTATGTGAGTATCACAACTAGGTTAATCTGTATCAGTTTTAGTTGTAGTCACAACTAGTTCACTATGTTTGACAGATTTTGACTCAAAAACTTCTTTAGGTTCACTCTCTGATTCTGATTCAGACTGCTCAGAGACATCTCTAGTGGATCCTTCACTGTTATTGGTTTGACAAGTAGAGTATTCACTTGATTTGTCATCTGAGTTGCCTGTCTCAGGATATTTAGGACCCTTTTTACCATACACAAATAAAGAGTCATCAAGGTCTTCCTTTTGTAGAGGAGTGTAATCTCTACTTAATGGAGGTGGCACCCCTTTAAAATCATCAGTTTTATGAACCTATTGTACACTGGTCTACCAATAGAATCCTCTTTTCTACATTTGAACACAGATCTGTCCATCTCTTCCTCATAGCTTAGAACTTCACTATCTGACTTAATCTCATAACCTAAGCCAATTTTACTTGTAGAGCTCATTTGAGAATCAACCAGTCTAAACAGATTTTTAGAAGAACTTTTCCATGAGTCAAAATTCATCCCTTTCTTTTACTGCTTTCATGCCAATTCTTCTATATCTCTTAAGTTTTTCATCTTTTTCATATATCCCATTAGCCTGAAAGGTGAGTTTTTCATTTAAGGAAGCTTGTTTATTTTGATAGTTTACTATTTGTGCTTCTAAAGTTTTAACAGCCTTAGTATAAGCAAGAATTTTTACTTCCTGGTCACCTATTTCTTTTAATTGTTCATCACACAAAGCTTTAAGATGATTGTATGAATCAATGCATATTTTGGAACACAAAGATACCTCATTCCTAGAACCAATGGCCATAAGTGCATGGTTTGGAACTTCTTCCTCTGGTGTGTGCTCATCCCAATTCACAGCTCCAGCTTCCAATGTCAACATGCTCATCTGATTCTTCCTCATCTTGTCATCATATTGAGAGTCAGAACCCTTCTTCTTTTTCTCATCAGCAGCCATCTTTTCTCTGCATTTCCTAGCAAAATGCCCCGGTTTGTGACAATAGTAGCACTCCACATTCTTCTTATTGAACCCAACAGCTGTCTTCCCATCAAACTTGATGTTCCTCCCAGTCTGCTTGTAAAACTTTTTCATCCTAAGGGAAATCATAGCAATTTGCCACTTAATATCCATTTCCTCAACATCAAAATCATCTATCTGCTCAAGATCATCACTTTGAAGATCTAGTTCTTCTGAATTCTTGGCAAATAGAGAATAAACAACTTTATCAGCAAAGCCATCCGGTACTTCTCTTTCTCTCATTCTGCTTGAAGAAGTTTCATAACCACCAGAACTAAAACCACCAGACTTAACCTTGTTAGTGCTGCCCTTGTTTGAGAAACAAAGGTAACATTGGTAGAACTTGAAGATGGTTTTCCATGGATTTCCTGTTCAAAAACCCGAAGATTGTTGTACAGATCATCAGTTGTCATGGTGTCAATTTCATCCTTCATCCTCATGGTCATTGTCACACTTGACCATTCTGTTGGTAGTGATCTGAGAAACTTGTGGTTTGCATCTTCTTCAGACACAACTGCACCATGAACCTCCAATTGTGATAGAAGTTGTTGAAACCTATCATAGCCTTTTTCCAATCCCTCTGAACTGGATACACTGAATGCCTCAAATTGCTGTTTAAGAACAGCCTTCTGCATCTTCTTGGAGTTTGCATTCCCTCCAAATCTTTTCTTGATAGCCTCCCAAATTTCCTTGGCATCATCCATGTCATGAAACCTTCTCATGTGCTCCTTGGGAAGTGCCATCAACAAAAGGTTTTTAGCTTTTCTCTCCTTTTCTACTGCATGAATTTCTGGGGCAGACACAGCTGGAAGAACCCTAACCACTCCATCTTTACCAACTGAAATCCTCTTCTTTGAATTCCCATTCTGTATGACCTTCCAGACCTTGTTATCACTATACTCGAGACAGTGTTCCATCTCCATAGCCCATATGTCATACTAATCCTTCTTCAAGATAGGGAGTTTTATGTTTGATATGGTGGTTGTGGCAGGTATAGTTTGTGGTTGTGATTTGTTGTTGGATGTGCCAGCTTTTGATTTTTCATCTTCATGGTTTGAGACTTCATCTTCACTGTTGTGGTTTGAGAATGCATCACCATTCTAGACAGACATTTTGTAGGGTTTGTTTGAGTGATCTGTGTTTGTGATTTTTGTGTTTCTTCGAACTCAGAGTCTCTCTACAGGCTCTGATACCACTTGTTGGTCGACACGAATTATGGATCTAAGTAGCCTTTGTTACTTGTTAGACGACTTGAATAAATCCAAATCAATCTAAGTGAGAAACTCTAACAATGAATTGAATGTTTATGCGGAATCTAAACAATCAAGAACGAAGAACACAATACTAACTTCGTATTCTATTAACTTTCAATAACTAACTTTCACACACGTACGTTCGTTATACACTATTGAGCCTTAGGGTTCCTTTTATACACTAAGGAAACCCTAGATATAAAACGTGCAGAAGAATATACGTATCTTCTCTAAAGATAACTACGTATCCTTTCCTAACTTATAGCTAACAAACTTTCCTAACTTTCATAACCAAACTTAACTAATAAGTCAACCAGACTTAACTACGTAATACTGCCTACCAGACTTAACAATACAAAGGCAGACTTAACTATTACAAAATACTACTAACAGACTTAACTTTGTAATCCAGCAGACTTAAGTCTGTTCTTCATATTAAGTCTTGTCATGTGATAATTCCCAACAATTATGGCTTAATCACAATGTCATTAAGAAAGGAAAGAGTTGACAAAGATGATTATGGGTTGAGAAAATCAAAGGTTAGTTATAATCTCAAGTAACTCAACGTCAAGTATTCATAATCTCATAATACGTGAATTTCCACGACTCGACGTAATCAATAATCATCTTGATGCAAACAAGCTAAGTGCTTTGCATCATTGTAAAGCATATCCCATAACGGGAAAGGATGCGTTTACGCAAAGGGACCTTTGACTTAGTTTGACCAGTAAGGGAGTAAACCCGTTACGTGATTAGAGAAGACGTAAACACGGATTATGGCCATATGAATAGTTTCACTTGATGTCACGTAAAATATATAAGCTCCCTAGGTTTAGAAAGCCTTGGCTAGAGGCGTTTATCAAAATACTTGAGTTGGCGTTTTGCCAAAAATTAGAGGTTGTAAACTTGTATCCCTCTAATTCTAAAACTCGTTTCATCTTTTTTTTTCCGGCCAATTGCCCTCATAAAATTCTCTATGGGCGATTAGCAACCGCCATCTCTTCATCATTTTGCCGGCCAAAACAGCCTCTATAATCACCTCTCTACCTCTAAACGATCTCTGATTCATTTCATTGGTATGCAATCGATTATATAGGTTTGTGTTCTATCAAAGAGGTGGCGTGTTTTCCTGCTATGATTTGCCAAAACCCTAACTATCCCTTATTTTCAATCGGTTTCCTATAATTCATCTTTTATCTAGGACGTTTTTAGTGTTATCGTTTTCTTTAGGGTTTCAGCTATGCATCCTTTTGTTGATCGTATTCTGGTACATGTTACATCACTCATGTCGGTTTAATGATCCTTGTGATTATTAAAACAATCCCTTATTGCTGGTTAGTTGGTACGATCTGGTGGTCTTCTTGTTTGGTTGGACCTGTACTTACGATTATAAAACCTTTTTAGGATTTTATTTTTGGTCGACTGTTTGGTTTTGGATCTACTATGCTTAACGCTAAACAAAATCCTAAATTTTTAGGGTTTGGTTTCTTATTCTTCTGGTAAGTAAACCCTGATTAGGGTTTTATCGTTATTATATGTTTTTGGTTTGATATTATATGTGGGTTTAGAGAGATGGTGCGTTGATTAATTGGAAGTCGTGTTTGGTGGTTATTGTGTTGATGATGAATATGAGTGAAACCCTAATACTTAGGGTTTGATAATGTTTATTCGCTACTATTACAAGCACGTGATTATATGCTTAATGTTGATCGTAACACATGCTGCAAAATCGGTTAATTGTGGTGTGTTGGTTAGTCGTTTGGAGCCTGTTTATTCTAGGCTTCTTCGTATAAGTTCAAGGTTCTATGTTCATTTTCAGACGTGTCTCATGATGATGTTTCCATACTCGGTGATTATCTGGATGGCATGGAAATGATGTGAAGTTGATTCATCTTGTTTGTGGGCATGATAAGTAGTACTTTGGCAATTGGTTATGTTCATGGTATTATGGCTATGGTACGTGGTATAATAACCTATGCTTGTACTGTTTCTTTGTGTTTCTTAGTCCTATTTTTTTGGGTATTCATTCTTATCAAATGGGGTTATAGAAAAGGTTGATTTTTGGAAGTTCCTAACGATTGTTAGGATTGTTTGGTTGATATCCTTATGATGGCGTGACTTTCCTGCATCCCTTATGGGGTAGGCCTGGTATCGCCAGATATTGGGTGTTCAATTGTAGTCGTGATTCATGTACAAGCTGATGGGAGGGAACAAGGCGCTTTGTTCCTGAGTTTTTTTGCTTTTGTAACTAGTTCCAGCCTATATGATCGCCTTTGGTGTTATTATGACGCGGACTACATTTGGTTTTGACCTTTGGACATCATTTGTGTTAGTTTGCTTCTTTACTTAGTAAGTGTGGTATTACATGAAGTGCTAAGCATTTTTCACTTATGCATTTGTTTTCATGGATTGGAGTACTACTTGGAAGGCGTGGAAGCCTGGGTTTGGAAGTTTCTTCGTGGTGCAAGCTCTGGATCGCTATGATGACTAAGAAGAATCAAGTGTTTACCTGAGTTATGCAGTATTGTATTTATTTATTTTAGTCATTGTAGGATGTAAGTTTCATATGTGAGTTATAAGAATGGCCTGTCATTCTTATATAGTGGTTATGTAAGTGTCCTAAGGGACTGAGATGATGGAAGTCACCCTCATCCTTTGTAGTTCAATCTTTTTTGGTGTAATGAATTTTACCAGGGTGAAAATCCCTTTTACCAAAAAAAAAACTCGTTTCGAGTGTTACCAACGAGGTATGTAACCTGCGTGTTGCGGCGGGGCGTTTGCACATGTAAGTTAGCATAAAAAAATAATAATAAAGTGACTATGTTACGTTAGAGTGTTGTGATGTGTAATGAAACGTTTGGATGTTGAATAATGAATGATAGTGAAGCGGTTGCTGTTTAGGTGTCGGTATTTCGGTGTATTGTGTTGGGTAGGGCTTCTCAACATGGAGCACAGGTTGGTAGGGCCTTTTTTTTGTGTAAAAAATTTCACGGGGTTTATGTATAGATTAGTTGCTTATACTGTTATGAAAATGGGTGGCAAAGTAATTCTTTTTGAGTAGGCGATGTATTTTTATTTGTATAGTTGCAGAGCTGGAGCGGAAATATGTGAGAAAGCATGCATGTGTTAGATGTAAAATTTTGAATAATCCGTTTGGCAACTGTTTTAACGGTATATATTAACAGAATCTCATTAAAGAGTATATTAACAACCCATCATACCAAGGATTGCATAACCAGATAACAAAACAACAGTGATAGAAAAAGGTTTGATGATATTACATAACATAAGATCTTTTAATATACATAAGGTGTTTGTGCAGGACTGGCATTTAGTGCACGTATGTTATACAAAAAAATGAGGGCTGGACTGAATGTTATACAAAAAATGACAGCCAGATCCATATGTGCATCTGCTATAGAAAGCATGTGCGCATACCTAAGTTGTGCGTGCAGGTATAGCCCAAATGTGTTACAAAAGATTGGTGCTTTGGCATATATAGATGTTTTCAGACATATTTGTGCAGGTGGTGCATGAATATGTTTGAAAACATATTGTTGGTTAACAACGGCTGCAAAAAGTTTCAATATTTACAAAAGACTGATGTTGCTGAATAGCATGACTTCTTGATCTTCATTTAGACTTCTTTCTTTGAACATTCCTTGGTTTTGGCTGCTGTTGTGATGACGGTTCTGCTGTTGCTACATAAATGCAAATAAGCAGTTTATGAGTGACCAATAAGCTGCCATTTAGGCATACGAAAAGTAATTATCATGAATTTTAATAACCAAATGAACCTTTTTTATTTTGATATTTTTAAATGGCTTTTTGATTTAAAAGAAACAATCATTACTCCATTATTTCTGGCAAATTTTAAAGCCTGTATGTTAATTATTTCTGAGCATTTTGGATGCTAGCATGCTTGAACAGAACACAGTGAAAGTAGAATAGGCATAGGCACTATGAATGGCTATAATGGGTGCAAATAAGGTGTTGTTGCGTTTTTGGCAGCTATGCTACATTCCTAAAGTTTTTTTCAATGCTTATCTTATGCTAATAAGTCACGGGATGTTTTTTGCGGTTGGTTTGTCTATTTAAGACAGTCTTGGCTTAAATTTATTTTGACAATAACATTTTCTAATTTGTATAGAGAAGTAAGAAGACACAATGTCTACACGTCCCAGGTGTGACCAACTCAGAGTCAAGACCAACTCTAACAATTGGCCTGAGATGCTAGTGTTATATTGTCATCAATCTACACTTGAATACATTCAGATGGCACACCAGATGAACGCAATATGTGGAAGATTGCTCGGTGTAACCAATGAAAGGGCTAATTTTATTCTAGAGCTAGAAAGTGTTGGAAACATTTATGCACCAAAAACGGCCGAGTTCCTTAGACAGGAGCAGGCGAAAGATGACCAGAAGGTCATGAAAATGTTCATAATGACAGCGGAGCTGGAGCTGAATGCTTGCAATAAGGATATCTTTATTCAGAAGCTTAAGGGTGTTATAGATTTCTTGGCGTCTGTTTAGCCTTAATTTATCTTGTTGCTTGGATATTCAATTGTGTCGTTGTGTTTAATTTTAGTATGAGTCATGGTGTAATCTTTTAGTGAAATGTACGTGATGTGGTTGTAATATATTTTGCTTGATAAAAATGATGATGCATGTTAAGTGAAATTTCATAACTTACCTTTTTGTCTCTTCGCATTCGGTGGCTCATCTTGAAATAATTGTTTTTTAACTGTCCTTGATCTGGTTTGTTCAGGTGCCTGCTCACATGGATCTTCTTGATTTGTTATAGCCAGGGGTGTTGGTAATTTTTATAAAACAAAATAGTTAACATCTACATTTGCAAATGTTATCTTTAAATAAGAGAGTCTGCTGAGCAAAATGTTGGTACCTGGGGTTCCTTGTATAGGTGTTGATTGCACACCTATTTTTTATAAAACATAACAGTTAACGTCTACATTTGTAAAAGGTATATTTAAATAAATGGGTTTGCTGAGTAAAATTTTGGTACCTAGGTTTCCTTCAACTGTTACTGTTGTTCCTGGTCGTTTGTTTGTCTTGGTGAAAACCAGATCTAGAGTAAAATCCACCGATCTCCCTGTTTGATTGTAATGGAACTGGAAAATATTCTTTTGACCTTCAACTGCAAAGATCTCCGGTGGTATTTGTTGTAGGTCTATTGCTTTGTGCATCAAAATTAGCTCTGAACATGAATATCCTATCACGTCATCAGCGGCAGGGGTAAAGAAAGTGATTGGAGCGGTTGCAGACTGGTCTATAATAAAACCTTTGAAATTATACATGTATATCATGAACGAAGCGACTGTATCATTTAATCTGTCTTTTTTTTTAGGGTTGCACAAATCTTAATTACAACATTATTTACCTATAGCATGGCTTTTCTTGTTTTCCGTGATCCAAACAACGATAGTTTCCATCCTCTTCTCTTGCTTTTAAAAGGCATTTATTGCAAGATATGTAGAACCAATCTCTATTGATGTTGATGCTGCTTATTGTTGCTTCAGCAGTAAACCTGACTCCCTAAGAACGATTGCGCGAATCATCACGTACTGGCAAAATTTTATGTTTAAGTTTGTTATATGTTGTAGGAAATTTACCTTGTACGCTTCTGGATTCTGTTTTAAAAGTGTTTTCAGAGGGAATCTGTTTCTGAACTTTTCTTTCTCAGCATCTTCATATGGTGTTTTGCAAATTCGCAGCGGTGGAGCTGCCTGGTGCCTCTCTCTGTATCTGGTATAATTTGAAAAGTCATAATGAATTTGTTTTAAGCAGTTGGTATGTGAATATGTAGCAATGCGGTATTTTTGGTTTAAAGACTCTTACTGTTGTCTTGCTTCTTCAGCCTCTGGTATCTTTGGGTTTAGGTAAAAGTGTGTTGCCGACGTCGCTGTCAATTGATAATCTACCATGCCAATATTTAAAAATGCATTAGTATTTCGGTATTTATATAGACGTGTATGGTAAAGTATTAATGCAGCACCTCTAACGCGTGTGACACAGCAAGAGCTCACTGCAATGATAACAGGCTGCTCCATTTTTCCAAGCCTGGCTTCTTCAAATTTTTTGGCCATCGCATCCCACATTGTCAACTCGATAACATTACCACTGGCAACATGAGTAAGGCATTAGGAAATTTAAAGAACGCGATGAGTATTTGTTAGGATTAAGAAAAAGGATCGGTCACCCCGTGTATGTTCATGCTTAGCGTAGCTCTTAGTTTTGTTATTATTAGTTTAGATATCGTATCATCCATGGAGCTGGGCCGGGTCTTTACCCACTGTATGCCCACTCTGTAGCCCACTTTAGGGGCGTTTATTGTAAGTTGTATATATACCCTTTCCATGTTATGGGAAGTGTTGGTTGTTCATTTTAATACACACACACAACAAGTGTGTTTCTCTCACTAGAACTTCCCCTCTCTACTTTCTCTCTCTCTAAAATGGCTAACATGTTCTTCCATAACCCCCGACCTCCCGATTCCCACATAATCAACATAAGAATCGATCCTACAATTGGTACCAGAGCTCAGGCTGTTATTTGTGTTGATTATGTGGTTCTAATCATGTTTTATTCGAATAACAAAAATTTGTCTTTTTGGTTACAATTGGCTCAGGTCGTTACTGGTCTAATCTAGTTCATGGTCATCATGTTTTATTCGAATAACAAAAATCTATCTTTTTGGTTACAATTGGCTTAGGTCGTTACCGGTCTAATCTAGTTCGTGGTTGTGTTTGGTTTTGGTTCGACTAGTTTATATGGTGGTTTTATTGGAAGGTTTAAGTTTTTCTTGTTTGCGGTTTGAGGTGCTTCGTGGTTGTGTTGTGCTTCTTGGTTGCGGTTTGAGTTGCTTGGTTGCGGTTTGTGTATAAAGGGTGGTTATTTGTTGCGATTTGTCTAGATTCCATTGTTGTGTTTTGGTTGTTTGTTAGAAATGGAATAGGGACAAAACTGGGCGAAAACGACTTGTGTACTAGCTCGACAGTGACACTGCGTTTTGTCTCCAAGGCTTGCGTTTTGTCTCAAGGGTTTGCGTTTTGGTCTTGCGTTTTACTTTTAAAGTCTGCGATTTGCAGATTGCATTTTGGGTGTTGCGATTTCAAATTTTATTTTAGATCATCAAATAGTATATTTGTATGGTTCAATTAATGAATAAACATGTGTTGTTATGTGTCAGGATATGAATCTTTTCATGAGTTTCTCGCTAAACTCCAAATAATTCAATCTATGACGTTTGAACACATCAGTTCAAGCCTCGCTCTTCTACGACAATGACGTTTGAACACATCTGTTCAAGCCTCGCTCTTCTATGACAATGACGTTTGAACACTGCAGTTCAAGCCTCGGGCCTCAATGTCAACATAATGGCGTCTGCTGAAAACACTCCAGGCCTCGTTCCTCAAAGAAAAGAAAGGTGTACGCTTAAGTGTGCTTTATCTTCGGAAGAAGAGAAATCTTCTTGTTTATGACCATTCTCATCAACAAGCTTCATGCTCTTCCCATGCTCATTCAGTCATCAAATGGATCAACATACATTGGAGTGTATTCTTATTCACTCGTTCAATCAAAAATGGCAGTCATATGCAATTTTTGAGGGGGAGCAGGGTGAATAAACAAAATGTCAATTATCAAGTGGATCTACTTACCGTTGATGGTATTCTTATTCACTCGTTCAATAAAAAATGGCAGTCATATGCAATTTTTGAGGGGGAGAAGGGTGAATAAACTACATGTTGATTGATGTTTGAGAAATGGTCATACGGCTCCTGAATACATCAGTTCAGGAGTCGTGCAAACCAAGTTTCTTCAAGACTATATGTTCCACCGTCCATGAAGAAAGAAGATATACTGTTTCAACCATTGGTTTGAAGAGTACTTTCAGCTCCATCAAGTGTTGTATCTCTTATGTTTCCCGCTGATGCACAGATAACTGCTGATACAACCGGTACTCCTTCTTGAACCACAATGGTTCAAGAAGTACCATCTGTTAGTACTTCTCCAACAACTCATGAAATTATATCTCTAGTCATTCATCAAGGTGTTAAAGAACAAAATCATGGAATTCTACCTCCCGAGATTGATAATGAACCCCTCCTCCATAATCTTACTCCAGACCCGAGCTCTTGAGAATCATCTTCACAAAGGGTAATTCGATCAGATTCTCATCAGCTCAATCAATCGTTTCACTATATCAGTAAGTGGTCAAAGGCTCACCCATTGGAGGATGTGATCAGCAATTCTCATGGGATATTCGACGCTACAGCACATCAAAGATGCTTCACAATCTAAGCAAAATCTTTCAAGATCCTTCAAAGTCCTTCATGACTTTTCAAGATGTTTGCTTAAGACAAGAAATTCTCGTGTATATGGCCGTACACGTCAATGATGCTTCCGAAAGTTTGAAACCATCATGGGGGAGAAAGGTGTACTTTGATGTTATAAGATCAACTTCCAGGGGGGAGTAGTTTATACTACTTTATTTAATATGGTTTGTGAAGTATTCTACATATGGGAGAAGAATTGTTGCTGATCTCTTGCATGTTACCCCAAACAGATATTCACCAAAACCAAATTTTTCATAACAAATTCAATTTGTTATTGTCTCACGGTTTCTTCTTGGTTTTGTAAAATCCCGCGAAAGAATCTATTTCTTGATTTAAATCATAGATTTGTAAAATCCCGTGATGATCGAACTATCCTGGAGAAAGAAAAGTGCATTTCCGAATCTTAATTGATTCGGGTGCTATGGTTTCAACTTCGAAGAAGGGATAAAGTGTGTACTTCATGTATTGGATGATTTTGATATACTTCATGGCATTTTGGTTATAACAATGTTTTACGGGGTTATGCGCTTTTGACAATGATCGGGATAAAACCATTATCAAAGTTCATTTAAAACATCAAAAAGGGCTAGATCTGGGCATGTAAACCACAAGATGTGACTACGGCGTTAACTCACTATTATTTATTTAAGGTTGAAGTGAAATTCCACGGGTGCGTGTACTTAGTATCTGAAGATATCAGGGTTGGTCGGATGAAGATTCTTCGAGATCCTTGTTCGAGCGGTTAACCTTTACAATGAAGAAGACATGGATATCTAGTTATTTTTGTGATTCTTCCTCTCTATTACCAGTAAATAACTATCACTTTAAGGAGTTACGTTGTAGTGCTCAGTGTCGCACGAAGTTGTGGATATCCAAGAGGTGATGTACGTCTTATATTTGATGGTTGGTTGGTTGAAAAGTATAGAGTACTTAGGAATTCGAAGTTGCACGAACTCTCTACACCGCTCTTAGTCACACATTAGTGCAAGTTTATGTCACAAGTTCGGGTTATTTTACTTCAGTCTCAAGTTCATCATATTGGGTTTTCTCCATCAGTAGTCACAACAAAGAGCCGACTGAATGATAATGGGGTGGTAACAAGTTAGCTGAGAGAAGTAGAAAAGAGAGAAATAACGTTTGAACACATCAGTTCAAGCCTCGTTCTTCAGCGAAATATGATGTCTGTTCACATCAGTTCAGGCCTCGCTCTTCATCGACATATGGCGTTTGCAGATAACACTTCAGGCCCCGTTCCTCAAAGAAAAGAAAGGTGTACATTTCAGTGCGCTTTATCTTCGGAAGAAGAGAAATCTTCTTGTTTATGACCACTATCATCAACATGTCTCATGCTTTTCCCATGCTCATTCTATCATCAAGTGAATCAACGTTCTGGAGTCATCATTATTTACTTATTCAATTAAAAATGGCAACCTCACATGCAATTTTGGAGGAGGAGAAGTGTGAATAAACTAAATGTCAGTCATCAAGTGGATTTACTTACCATTGATTGTATTCTTATTCACTCGTTCAATCAAAAATGGCAGTCATATGCACTTTTTGAGGGGGAGAAGGGTGAATAAACAAAATGTCAGTTTATCAAGTGGATCTACTTGATTGTTTGCTTTAGATGGTCATACGGCTCATGCACAAATCAGTTCAGGACCCGCACTTAATTTGACGACTCCTGATTGTGAAAACGTAGAGGGGGGTGAATACGTTATCGTTTTAAAATCTTAAAACTTGTTGTATCAAATGTCCATTTAAGCTTGTTCTAATATGAAAGATGTTTCTAACTTGCATAAGTTGAAACATGTTGTCACACAAGTATTATCAACAAGTCACACCACAATCAAACACATAATGCAAATATAAAAGTAAAGAGATAAGTAAAAGAAAGCGCAAACCGAACACGATGATTTATAGTGGTTCGGTCACGGAGCTCCTCTCCGCCCTACTCCACTCCCCGAGTACCCAACTCGAGAGTTACTTCACTAGATCAACAAGCTCCTTTCTCGGCGGAGAAAACCTTACACACGTCGCTTACACTTTTTTCGGTACAAAGCTAAATACCGGGTTCTAGTTTGAATTAGAACCAACCTAACGTCACTTATAGAATTACCGACACTAAGCTAGATGTCGAGTTCTTTTACATGGGTACAACCACTCCCGTCGTCGTTATCCTTTTTCCGGTACTAAGCTAGATACCGAGTTCTTTACAAGGGTACAACCACTCCCGCTATGTTTTATGGCCCAACATAGAAACCTTGTGTTTTATGGCACAAACACATAAACCATCTAATCTAGTATGAATAGATTACAATGATGATCCATGACATAAATGGGTCATGGATATGAATGGCTAATCTAAATAAACTTCCATTGATGGGAAGCCATCAATGGATGAAGATCACAAGCTCCCAAAACTTGTTGTGATGGATCTTCATATATGAATATGCAATCTACATGAACTTCTTAAATAAGAAGTATTCAATCATTGAGGACGTCAAGTGCCCTTGAATCTTCATATGTTGGAATGCTTTGGTGGATGACTTCAAGATCTTCTAACCTTCATGGTAGATCAGGAAGTATGCTATGGATGATGACTCATGATCTTGAGCTTGATTCACAGGATCATAACAAGTGTATGCTTACAACATAATGAAATTTAGTAACATTATGATCATTATGAAAAGGGTGATTAATGTATGAATCTACATGGTTTGCTACTGATCTAAGTGTGTGAAATGATGAAGGGAATGTGTGTTCTAGTTGGATGAAACTATGGGTAAACAAAGGGCTACTATTTATAGGAAAACTGTATGAACAACTCACGGATTTGGCGGATCCAAATAAAGGGATCCGCCCTTTATGCTGTTTGGATCCGCCGGGACATGACAACTAATAGATTCTCAAATCTTTCCATATCTTACCATATCTTCCATAATCTAACAAAGTCAACTATGTTGCTTCAAGATCATTACAAAATATCTTTCTATATCTTTCCAAATCTTGTAAAAAGATTTCCAAATCTAATATTTTGCTTAAGAATCTTTCCAAAATATTTTTCCATATCTTTTCAAAAGATTTCCAAATCCAATCTTTTGCTTGAGAATCTTTCCAAGATATTTCTTAAATCTACAAGATATTATAAAGATATCCTAATGATCTATGCAATGATGTCATGAACATATTTCCATTTTAATTCTTAAAATATAAATAATGTAAATGTATATATGTATGTCCTATTTATATAATAGCGTAACTAATATATGTTTACCAATATGTATCATGTTAGTTTGACACCTAAAGTGTACATATCCTATTAATCTTAGGAAACATGATGTACAGGTAAAAGTACTTGTATATGCAGAGTGTGAAATGAGGTTCTAAGTAGAATGGTTACCCTTTTAAAATGCTTAATGACCTATCCGTATTTTAAACATTCTAAATGGTTTGTTAAGGGTTTGATCATAATGCCACATAACAAACATGTACGAACCTGTGTTGTATCATACGAGGACTCGAGAGGTGTTGAATGTATGTTGAGACAAGATATGATTACAAGTAACTTGTACATTTTACGTTACGTATCAAGTTACATGTTTGTCATCAATCAAAACAAACGAGACTGCTTACACTAACAATCTCCCCAACGAGACTGTTTGCGCTAACAATCTCCCCCTTTTTGATGATGACAAAATATGTAAACGTGATAGAAAGTAAAATGTAAAAAGTTACTTGTGTCCGTACTACCTTTAATATTACCTTCTTCGTTTACACCTTTCTCCACTCTTCTAGCCTATTACTTTCTCCGTTTACACCTTTCTCACCCTTTTGTCGAAGCAAAAAGGGTGTGTCCTTGGAGTTAACTTCATTTCTCCCCAAAATGGCGAGCTTGCATCATCCCTAGTGAAGTTAAATAGACTACTCCAATCTCCTATGGTTGTTGCGTCCCCTAGGTTTTTAGCGGATCCATGGATCAAACTAGACTCTTAACCTACATCAAGGTTAGTGATGTGCAACATAAAAAGAATATATATGAAAAATGCATGATGAATGAAATGCATATAGCCAATGATACATGTGGGTAAGCAATGTTGGACTATGTTGACCTATCTCTTCCTTTTTCTCGAAACAAAAAGAAGATATGCGTAGCGGAATGCGATTATGAGAAATTTAAAGCTCCCCCTTGATTTATACTCCCCCTAATTGGAGTAACAAGGATATGATGTATGAACCTACAAAATTAATTGTTAGAATATGATATGCTCCCCCTTGATGTATACTCCTCATTGCTAGAGTACCAACGTATACAATTCAAGAGTATGATATGATGCATGATCCTACAAAACAAATAGTTAGACTATGATATGCTCCCCCTTGATGTATACACCTCATTGCTAGAGTACCAACGTATACGGTTCAAGGATGAGAAATGCCAAAAATGATGAGTTATTATATGATATACTCCCCCTCGATCTATACTCCCCGTTGCTAGGGTACCGACGTATATGATCCAAGGATGAAGAATCCTACAAAATAAAGGTTAGTATAAAACAATATTTGTCCAAGGACAAGTATGTGATATACACCAGTGCGTATATATTATGCATTCTAAAAAATGCTTGACGAAAACTCCCCCTTGCTCTAGGGCGTCAAGATGAACCTATAAAAGAAGAAAAATAATTGATGCAAACTTCATCCTATGATGAGTAAGCTATATACGATCGAGCGTATATGATGATGAACCTACAATGAAATGGTTAGTGCAATATATTTTATCTCAAGGAAAAATATTATGCAACATATCAATAATCTAATCACAAACAACTTACCATTTGTGATTGTCTAATAAAAAAAATGATGCGGCATACCAATAGTGATATCAATCGTGATTATCTAGTAAACCATGTTACAAAGAGTGTAATCTTCTAATAAGAATTACAAGAATATATTCCTACAAAACAATGCCTATGATGAGGATATGAGTTATCCTAGTGTTGGTGTTAGTTTACTAGTGATAACTTGATAACTTAAGATTGATGCAAGTAAGTTTTTCGCTAATCCATGGGGTTGATGATTAGTGAAAGAGGTGACGGAAGGTGGTGGTTATAATGAATTCAGAAACTGTATAGCAAGTGCTATAAGAGTATTGAAGACGGTTAAGGTTATGATATTATCATCTACCAAAGATGATAAATGCTCAAATGAAGGAAGTGAATACAATGATCACTTAGGAATAAAGATTCCATATACCTATATAGAAATGACATCAAATGATGAGAGTGTTAGTTGGACCAACGTGTTGAGAGTGATGGTTTTGTTTGCACTGACAATGACGTGCTTGATATGTAAAAAAAATTGAAAAGGATGAGATCCTATGGTGGTGTTCCTAGACAATGAAGGAGTTCTAGATAATGAAGTTATTCTAGACAATGAAGATATGAAAGTAAATCCTAGACTTGATTGTGTGAGGGTTGTCTTTAAAAGGTTGAAAACTGAGCCTAGTACCCCGCGGATTGGGCAAAACCAAATTTTTGGTTCCGTCCGTCTTATCCAAGGGTTCCGTAAGACCAGAATAGATTTGGTCATGTTTTGTCGTTTTTTATCAAACGAAGGTTCAAGCTAAGGTCTATTTACTTATAACTACGGATTTGATTTCACTAATCCTAGTCAAAGTCTAAGGAGACTTAATGGTTCACGTTTAAGAGGTTTGTCAAACACATGATGTGTTTTTCACTTGACGAGGTATTGGTACAAGACTGTGATGTTGGGTTTGACACACTTGTGATTGTGTGAACTGATTTCAAATGAATGGTGTGAACCTACATGTCAGTATTTGAGGATCTAAGAGATATGTGTACTGTATTGACTTACGAATGACAAGGCAAGCGATGAGCTTAGCAATGTTTTTGCAGATGTTGTTTAGCATACTAAGAACTTCATCCTCAATGTTATGTAGCTCTTCTCTATCAATGCAAGATGATCGCACTACGAGGCATGTGGTTTGCTCATGGAAGGTGTATTGTTATAACTAAAGGATAATGGAACTGTTGTTAAGAAAGCGGAAGCAACAATATGATTTGGAGAGAGGTATGTTGAAAGATATCCAAACACAAATTTCAAACCTCTAAAACTTAATCCTATTAGCTTTTAAAGCTATATGCAAGAAAATGGATTCCATAAACATATTACTAATCTAAGTAGCAATAATGAGACAACAATTATGCAAGATGAGCATAACAAAGAGAAATAACAAATAGTTTGTTATCAACCTTCAAGACAAAAGTCTTAATGACAAAAGATGTGAATATCATAAGACAACATCTTATAAAAACAAATAATCTACTACTAGACACAAAGTTACCACATAGCATCAAGACAAATAATCATAGCATGTCATTGTTTAAGATACTACATTGTAAAATTATTTTGAAGTTAGGCTTAGTCACTCAAGCATACTTACCCATTAATTAACACAATGATCTATGTGATTAATAAAACAACTTCTAAGTGTTTATCATACCAAAAATCACTTAGACATATAGGTGCACACATGGCAAATAAAAGTAATGAAACAACAGGTTCATGCAAATGATTCTATCATTTTAGAAGCATGCATCATTTTGGCTATCCTACGAAAAAGCTCAATGAATGTCAACTAAATACAAGAGCTATCTAACACCATGTATTAACAATGACATATCGTGAGTTAACAAGAACCATGTTAATCTTGTGAAATATCATATAACAAGTATCATGCAAATTATGTTAACATCAAGTAACATGAAACATATATAAGCATGCAGACAAAACCTTTTGAAGGTTTACACATTTGACTATCAATCATGATAATGTCAAGATACTAAATCATATCAAACAAATAACATGTAATCAACCCATGTAAGTGTAATCCAAGTAATTTTAAAGAAAAATCACATCTACTACTTGTCTGATTAATATTCCTAAGACATGATAAACTATCATCTTTTAATACTTACTTTAGGCAAGTATAGGAATACAGATTTTTCAAGTTGGAGAATGAATATGAGACTATTACTAGCGGTGCTCAATTTAGGCTAAACACGATCATTTTTACGGGTGATTCCACATACCCAACTTCTCTGCTGGAAGCAATTTAACCGTTAGGTTAAATTGAGTTTCTAGTGCAATAGGTTCTCCAGTAGTCGTTCTCATTTCTGAAAGATATGAATTCCTATTTTTGTCAATTTGAAGTATATAAAGATGATAATTCACCAATACTTGACTTAATAAGACTCAACTATTTCTATTAAAACTAAGGTGATGAAGATGTCATGTTATACACGGGAATTTGACAAATATGTATCAACAGATTTTAATCTTTGTGTTTGGAATCTAAGATTGAATGATCTAAAGGGAGACATATTTTATGTTGAGTTTAATTATGTGAAATGATTATCTAAGACCAAGAGATTTGTTCATAGAACTTGCAGATGAGATGTAATGAAATCTCTTGTAACATAACCATTCATGTTTGCAAGGAGAGAATGATGCATAGGATATACATTATCCTAAACACATGATTTCTAAGGCATGATGCTTTCACAAACATTATGTTTTCCTAAATGAAGCCAAAGTGTTTGATAGTCCTAAATAAACTTGGGGATGACACGAAGAATTCACTTGAGTTTCTTATGTATACTCCTCAAGAGTCATTGTTACTTGGGGTGCATGAGGTTGTCTTTGATATTTTGTATTTTAACATATGTTGTTAAAATATTGATTTGAGACATAAGCAGAAGCTTGGTGACGAAGTATTACTAATACTTTGATTACTTGTGAAAGTTGTACTACTTAAACCTAGTAAACAATGATAAACATTGAATGTGAACATCATGCTCATTTGAAGGTTCTAATCCTATAGGTGATAAAGTATGGTTGAATATGTTTAACGCATACTTGATTTGATATGAGTATTTAGACTAAGGGCTTTTTAAGCAATGCACTCAATGATGGTAAGGATCGTGGTGTTGTAGGGGTTTGTTCAATTATGGATATTGAGGACAACAAGGATGAAGACTAACTCTTATGATCCATTGGTTGGTATAACTAGTGGTTGATTTAAAACTTAAGGGCTGAGACATATCACAAAAGTGAATGCGATGGAATGATGGTGAAAGTACAAGTGTACTTAAGTTTCATGAATGTTGAAGATGACAAGAATGAATAATGATTCTTGTGGTTCACTAGTGGATGAAGTGCCTAGGGACTGAATGCGAAGAACACATGTTCTAGACAGGATAAGTGTTTTAACATACGTTGTTAAAATAGTTGGGAGTTGATTGTTTTGGATATGACTTTTAATGACTACAATCGTAAGTCAAATTTACTTGAATATTTCGGATGAAATACTTAAGTTGACAATCCTACTTTGTTGAGATAAGACTTGATAATACATCTATAACCTAAGAGTGAGTTATGACTCGATGTAAATCATAATCGTCTTGAAGAATGACATGTTAACCAAGTAAGGCAACATATGTGGAAACTGGACAATATCCACAGTCATGAGTTGGGTTGTAATCTATGATATATATTTAAACAGTGAGTCTGGATTAGTTTGGAAGTTTTCAATTTACAAATCAAGCTAAAGGACAGAAGGATGCAATGAATGTGTGTAATTATCACAAATACTCAGTGGTTTACCAAAAAGGTACCTTGGAGTATTTTCATGAGATTTGAAAGTGTGATTAGATATGATTATCCTATTTGGTGTTTGGTGAGATGTCCTAATCCTAATTTGAGTGAATATCAATGATAAGAATCCTAAGAACTATAATCAATAATCTAAGGATTGGGATTAGTCGGGAATTTTAAAAAAGTTACTGTTGAGACTGACGGATCCAATCGAAAACAAGTGCGGATCCCATATTTGGGTTCCGCAGAATCCGCAAGGTGAGGAATGGCGGAGCCAAAGTGTACAACAGGCGGAACCAAAATTTGGGATCCGCCATATCCGCCGTCTGGAAGTCCTAATTCTTAACAGAGAGATATGCATATTTTGCGTTATCCGCTCAAGTCCCGGAAATTCTCCTAAAACATATGTAACTACTCATATGTGATAGAGTAAAACTAAAAACACATATTCTAACACACGTTTGCACATAGATCAATCTGATGATAATAACTTACCATAAATGGATGTTAAGCCAAACAGTGGCTTAAACACGAAAACTTGATAATATCAAAGTGTTATCGTCCTGCATGATATGGTTAGTTCATACGATCATTCAAGGGTAAGTTTCTATCCTATGACAAGACACAATCATTAAACATCATGATTAGAAGCAAATGTACCAATCACCATTTTCACAGATACTACATGTTTACACATTTTAACATTTGAGCTAAAGTTTGTGCAAGACAATACTTTTCAAGACACTAAACAAGTTTCACTTAGTTCTCATTCCTAAGTAAGTTATGCAAGGTTTTCACATAACATATGCAAACAAAAGTATCTAAGTCTATAAGTGAAACAAACACAGTTTATCAACTTAGTGCACAAGATCTAGCAAAAGTCCTATTGTGCATCAAACAAGCAAATAATTGTCATGGAAAAACACTTATGTATTTCCTATCAACAAATTCAATCACAATTACCAACAGGCAAATCACATGTATATGCAAATAACTTAGAACAGATAGTCACATAGCATAGCATAAATGAACAAATACTTTTCGTCATTTTGCGTTTAAATATGACGATGTATGCCAAGCTTGATTTGTTTCCTTTATATTACCAAATTCTTTAGTTTTAAAATAAATCATATCAATGTTCAAAGAATACCAACTTACATTGCCCGACGTAAAAGTTTAAGTTACTGTGTCAAAATGAAACTTAATATTTTGAATAGGTTATAGTATTTGATTTGTTTTACCTACTTTAATTTAGATTTAGGACATGAGATTATTTTTAAATTAAAGTAGACTTAATTCCCTTCAAAATGATAGGTGGCACGACTTCTACGGACTTACGGTTAATTAGTTATGAATTTTTGAAGTTGTAAAAAAACTGCATACTGAAGTGACGGATTTGACGGATCCTTTTTGAGGGATCCACCCTTTGTAACAAAGGGATCCGTCGGTGTCTGTGACAGATTCTCCTAAACTCGTATTTTGACATAGAGAAAACGTGTAGGACTTGCTAGACTTAATATTAAACATATATTACACATATTTAACAACATTTCTAATTATGTGACTTATCTAAACATTACGGAGGTGATTTTTCAACTAAATTAATAGTTATCCCAAACGCCCCTTTAAAACCCGTGTTTTTCGTAAATTAGCTTTACGCACACAATTTGACACTTAATCATTTTAAGAAATCTTTTCTTTTGATTTTCCAAAGACATCTACAAGCTTGTATACAAAGTAGTATTTAACAACGAAATTTCTAAATATACTTAGCGAAACATTTTTCATATTACATTCTGCTTCAAAGGTAATTTGATACATGGATCGTACTCTATTTTAAAAACCATTTGTTTTGAAAATAAGAGCCACGAGGCACTGATACCAATTGTGAAAACGTAGAGGGGGGGTGAATACGTTATCATTTTAAAATCTTAAAACTTGTTGTATCAAAAGTCCATTTAAGCTTGTTCTAATATGAAAGATGTTTCTAACTTGCATAAGTTGAAACATGTTGTCACACAAGTATTATCAACAAGTCACACCACAATCAAACACATAATGCAAATATAAAAGTAAAGAGATAAGTAAAAGAAAGCGCAAACCGAACACGATGATTTATAGTGGTTCGGTCACGGAGCTCCTCTCCGCCCTACTCCACTCCCCGAGTACCCAACTCGAGAGTTACTTCACTAGATCAATAAGCTCCCTTCTCGGCGGAGAAAACCTTACACACGTCGCTTACACTTTTTCCGGTACAAAGCTAAATACCGGGTTCTAGTTCGAGGTAGAACCAACCTAACGTCGCTTATACAATTACCGACACTAAGCTAGATGTCGAGTTCTTTTACATGGGTACAACCACTCCCGTCGTCGCTTATCCTTTTTCCAGTACTAAGCTAGATACCGAGTTCTTTACAAGGGTACAACCACTCCCGCTATGTTTTAAGGCCCAACATAGAAACCTTGTGTTTTATGGCACAAACACATAAACCATCTAATCTAGTATGAATAGATTACAATGATGATCCATGACATAAATGGGTCATGGATATGAATGGCTAATCTAAATGAACTTCCATTGATGGGAAGCCTTCAATGGATGAAGCTCACAAGCTCCCTAAACTTGTTGTGATGGATCTTCATATATGAATATGCAATCTACATGAACTTCTTAAATAAGAAGTCTTCAATCATTGAGGATGCCAAGTGCCCTTGAATCATCATATGTTGGAATGCTTTGGTGGATGACTTCAAGATCTTCTAACCTTCATGGTAGATCAGGAAGTATGCTATGGATGATGACTCATGATCTTGAGCTTGCTTCACAGGATCATAACAAGTGTATGCTTACAACATAATGAAAGTTAGTAACATTATGATCATTATGCAAAGGGTGATTAATGTATGAATCTACATGGTTTGCTACTGATCTAAGTGTGTGAAATGATGAAGGGAATGTGTGTTCTAGTTGGATGAAACTATGGGTAAACAATGGGCTATTATTTATAGGAAAACTGTATGAACAACTCACGGATTTGGCGGATCCAAATAAAGGGATCCGCCCTTTATGCTGTTTGGATCCGCCGGGACATGACAACTAATAGATTCTCAAATCTTTCCATATCTTACCATATCTTTCATAATCTAACAAAGTCAACTATGTTGCTTCAAGATCATTACAAAATATCTTTCTATATCTTTCCAAATCTTGTAAAAAGATTTCCAAATCTAATATTTTGCTTAAGAATCTTTCCAAAATATTTTTCCATATCTTTTCAAAAGATTTCCAAATCCAATCTTTTGCTTGAGAATCTTTCCAAGATATTTCTTAAATCTACAAGATATTATAAAGATATCCTAATGATCTATGCAATGATGTCATGAACATATTTCCATTTTAATTCTTAAAATGTAAATAATGTAAATGTATATATGTATGTCCTATGTATATACTAGCTTGACTAATATATGTTTACCAATATGTATCATGTTAGTTTGACACCTAAAGTGTACATATCCTATTAATCTTAGGAAACATGATGTACAAGTAAAAGTACTTGTATATACAGAGTGTGAAATGAGGTTCCAAGTAGAATGGTTACCCTTTTAAAATACTTAATGACCTATCCGTATTTTAGACATTCTAAATGGTTTGTTAAGGGTTTGATCATAATGCCACATAACAAACATGTACGAACCTGTGTTGTATCATACGAGGACTCGAGAGGTGTTGAATGTATGTTGAATTTTACGTTATGTATCAAGTTACATGTTTGTCATCAATCAAAACAAACGAGACTACTTACACTAACAATCTCCCCAACGAGACTGTTTGCACTAACACTGATGTTTATCGACATCTTCTCATGGGCGGATATGATTAGTGATAAAGTTCTTCCAGTTAATGCTTCATGTACAAATAATTATGATGATTCAGATTAATCATAACCATCAGGGGAGAGAAATGTGTACACCAAGGACGCACAACAAGTTCACGTGATCGGGATTAATGTATTATGATACACATTAAAGATGATCAGTGTTTCAACTTGTTACCTTGGTATTATCATTTCATGTGTACGTCACGGGCTGATTAATCATAACCATCAGGGGAGAGAAATATGTACACCAAGGACGCACAACAAGTTCACGTGATCGGGCTTAATGTCTCATGATACAAATTGAAGATGATCAGTGTTTCAACTTGTTACTTTGGTGTTATCATTTCATGTGTACGTTACAGGCTGATGGGTTATATGTAAGATTATTGGAATGCATTTGGTGAGATGAAGATGTTGATATTCTGTTCTCCAAATAGACAATCTTGAAGAACGTCGAGTCTACAGTATGTTCTACATTTTCCGCTGTTTGTCAGAAGACTATAGACGGCATGCATTAGGTTATCAAAAGATTTCTTCATATTCTGGGCATTCATCAAAAAGGTTTTCAGTTTGGGGAAGAGCACTAATTAGGGGAGAGTGAAAAGCCAGATTTAATCCCTAATTAGATCTGCTCACATTGTTCTTCTGCAAGGAAAGAGATAGCAGCTGAGAAGATTTAGGAAGCTAAAAGAAGTAATGTAGTTTGAAGACCATTCTCATAGCTGCTGCATCAAGTTCATCAAGGTGTTGAAGAACAAATTCCTGAGATTGATAATGAACCCCTCCACCATAATCTTACTCCAGATCCGAGTTCTGTAGAATCACCTTCACAAAGGGTCATTCGATCTAATTCTCATCAGCTCAATCAATCGTTTGATTATATCAGCAAGTGGTCAAACGCTCACCCATTGGAGAATGTGATTGGCAATCATTCTCGACCTGTTTCGTCAAGAAGTCAACTACAAACTCATGCCATATGGTGCTGCTTTGATACACATGGACATCCGATACCATTCGGCGAAAAACGGTCTGATTGAACTCTTTTCTATCAAAGAATAATTAAGGTGGTAATTCTTCATGTATCCTTTGTAAATACATAAAATCATAAAAACTTAAAAATATTTTTTTTCCAATTTCATAAAACTTTTATAAAAAGAAAATAGAAAAAATATAAAACCAATAAAAACCATAAAAAAATCATAAAATTGGAAAATACCAAAAATAGTTTTTTCAAGGCATGTCTTCTGGTATCGATAACATTTACGGTCCTAGAAATGTCATCCAATAATGACACGGGTCTTTAAATGAAGTTCGAACAGAATTTCAAAATTTTTTTCTAAACATGCCTATATGTCTTGCTATTACTTCAGATATGCAACCCGTTTTTCAAAATGACGAAAGCACGTCGCTAAAAAGATGGTTGTTCCTAACAACGGGTGATTAAGTTCTCCCGGGCATAGATTACTTTACATCCGTGCACCCTCGATCTAGTGTACGCTTCAGTGCATTATTTTCTGATTCATAAGAGAAGTCTTCTTTTACCAAAACAAATTTTTTTCCCATCTATGATTCTTCAGGAAAATAATTTGTATCTAAATTGCTGATTTAAAACATGTTGATCCCAGTTGAGCTAACGATCTTGTTAATTATCTTAGATATAGATCTAAGACAATAGGTATAGAAACTGTTCTTGAATGATTATCAAGTATTATGCGGAATCTAATACTTAATCTTAAGAAGAATTAATGAACACAAATGAATTCTCTCAATAAACACTTCAATATATTAATACAGTTACTCAAAAGTAACAGGGTTACAAGAAACCTTTTGTTTTACTCCTTGTTTGAACAGCAGAATGAACATCTCCAATAATTTGCTCCTTTGGATGATTTTTGTGTATTCTGGTGGTTGGAATAGGACTGACTGGAATTGCATTCTCCATGTTGTTTAGGTCAGCCTCTGCACCAAACCCATCCAAAACCTCATCATCAGTGTCTTCATAAACATGAACTAATCCAGGCGTATCAAGATCATCTGGATAGTTAACATCATCAAAAGATATTCCATCTGTGTCAGCAGTCGAAAATCTTGGTGTAGCTGTAGGATCAAAAGGCTTAGCAGTAGATTCTTTTAGCTTAGCAGCAGAATCAGAGTTACTACTGCTAGACTTGTTCTGCACTTCATCAGCAACTTGTGGTTGCTCATTCACCACCTTTTTAGCATTAGAAGGTTTATCCCCACCTTCTACATCTTTGTGAATAGCATCATCTTGTGAACTCTTGCCCTCATTCTCTTTGGGTGTGAAAAGTTGATCAAGCTTCCACTTATCAATTAAGACAAATTCCTTTGCAGATTCATTGGCCTTGTATTGTGTACTTGCATTGGAATTATCTTATGTTCCTGCAGACATGTTAGTTGTACCTGCATTTACTGGCACATAATTCATACTTTTGGTTAATGAATCTATGTCAAACAGCTATGCAGGTCCACTTCCAGCAACACTAGGTGTGGTTTCACTAAACCTAACATGTAAGTTTTCTTCCACATGCCTAGTTCTTTGATTGAATACCCTAAAAGACTTACTATTAATGGAGTATCCAACAAAGAAACCTTGGTCTGCCTTCTCATCAAATTTTCCTAGGTTATCAATTGTATTTAAGATAGTAACAGGACACCCAAATGATTTCAAGAAATCTATCATAGGTTTCCTACCATGCAACAATTCATAAGGGGTCTTGTTATGAGGCTTCACTACCTTACTCCTATTTTGCACAAAGCATGCAGTGTTAACTGCTTCAGCCCAAAAAGTAGTGGGTAATTTTGACTCAGACAACATAGTCCTAGCAGCCTCAATTAATGTCCTATTCCTCCTCTCAGCAACACCATTTTTTTGAGGAGTTCTAGCCATAATTAACTGTCTTAAAATACCCTTTTCAACACATAACTGATTCATCACATTATTCTTAAATTCAGTTCCATTGTCACATCTGATTACCTTAACTTTGTGATTAACTAGATTTTCTACTCTTGTTATGAAAGCCTTAAGGATACCAGAAGTCTCATCCTTAGTTGCTAGAAAGAAAACCCAAGTAAACCTACTATAGTCATCAGTGACAACTAGGCAATACATTTTCTTATTCAAGCTTTTCACAAAAGTTGGCCCAAAAAGATCCATATGCAACATATATAAGGGCTCAGAAATAGAGTTCACCACTTTGGACTTACAAGAAGCTCTATGTTGCTTTCCCATCTGACAAGCAACACAGGTTTCAGGTTTTTCAAAAACTTTTGAAGGTAAACCTCTGACAAGGTTTCCCTTAACCAATTTGTTTATAGTTTTGAAATTCAAATGGCCAAGCCTTCTATGCCAAAGTTTGGATTCATCAATTGTGGCCTTGGCAAACAGACAAGTTAAATCTCTTTTGAGAATTATATTCTTTATGTCCACACTGTATATATTGTCTGTTCTAGGGACTCTAAGTAGCACTGATTTATCATCAGGAAACTTATAGTCAGGAGATAAGACAAGACACTCAGTTTCTGTAAAAAGAAAAAAATTCTTTTTGTCACACATTTGTGAGACACTAAAAAGATTAAACTTAAGTCCATTTACCAAGTACACTTTTTCAAAATCCAAATTGCCTGTTCTAATAGTACCTTTACCAACAATTTTCCCACCTTTGGGATCATTACCAAAAGCAGCATAGCCACCGTCCATGGCTTCAAAATCATCAAGGTTGCCTTGGTCTCGATTCATATGGCTAGAGCATCCACTATCAAAAATGCATTTATCCTTTAGCTCCAATTGTAGATTGCCCTGCACAAAAAGTAAGAGAATTAGTTTCTCTTTGGGACCCAAGCCATTACTGACTTGGATCTGCATTATGCATCAACATAGTCAAATTTCTTCAACTCCATTGTTGCACTGCTGTGTCTGAGAACATGATCTAAAACTTTGACTTTAGGTTTCCAGACCCAGCAAGCTGAGGCCTTAACATCATAAAAGTGATTGCCCACAACAGTATCAGTAATTACTTTAGGCTCTGCAATAGAAACTGCTTGTGCCTTAGCTGTAGAAACCTCTGTTTTCATTTATTGTGCCTTTTTGGTGCAGCAGTAGTAATTATCCTAGTAGCACCATTCCTCAGTAAAACTTCCTTAGGAACCATGTTTCTCTTAGGATGTAGGTGAGTCTTTTTAGTAAAATTCTTATGGTTCACCCTAGTATGTTGGTTCCATACAGATCTTTTGTGGTAGTAACATTCTTCCTGAAGATGCTCAAAGCTACCACAACTATAACAAGCCTTCTTAAGTAATTGAAAATCACTACCTAATTTATGTGAAATTAGGCTGTTCCAATTTCTTTGTTTTCCTCTAGGCAAGTTATTAGTTTTCCTAGGATATTCTCTAGGTTTCTCATCATATTCAGCCATTCTCCTAGAGATACTACTTCCTAGCACAGGTTTTACAAACTCAACATGTTTAGCTTTAGTTTCAACTGATTTAGGAATTTCTTCCTTTTTAGCCTTAGATGTTGAGTCAGTTTCATCATCCTCACTATCTGACTCCCAATCCTCAATAATTGGTGCATCAGACAACTTCTCAACCTTAGGTGCAAAAGTTCTATCAGGATTTTCATTATTTGATTCACTTGTTTCACCTACAGGTTTTGCATCTATCTCAGTTATGAAAGACAATTCCTTCCTAGGATGTGCAAAGGCACTTTTGACTGGGGGAGCTACTTCATTATACCCTAAGCCACTTCCTTTTCTCATTAACTGACTTTCAATTGCTTTATTCACAGAGTTTGATGCAAATTGTTGTTTTTCTACCCTAACAACATGTTCCTTGTTCTCAGATAAAGCTACATCTCTAGCTTTTTCAGCCTCCTCTACTCTTTTATTAAGAACATTAATTTCACAATTTTTCTTAATAAGCTCAGTTTCTAGCATATTAATTTTATCAGCATACTCTATCTCATTTTGTTTAAGAAATTCAAGTCTGTCTTCTATTGATTTTAAACCATATTTTTACCCTAAGTTATCAAGTTTTAGTTTTTCAACTTCAACTCTCAAACTCTCATTCCTAGACTTGAGTTCCTTAACAGTATCTAAGCATGATTTAAATGAACAAGTAGACTCATTAGATACCTCAGAGTCTGAGCCAGAGGATGAAGAAGCATAAGCCATCAAAGCAAAATTTTGTCCCTTTTGTCCTTCTTCAGCCATGAAAGCAGCATTTGGTCCTTCCTCTGCTCGGTCACTCCAGTCATACTCTCCCAAGCCATCACAAGAAACCAGAGCTGATGTAGGCTTGACCTCTTCAATAGGAACATTCCTTGTAGTCTCTCTGTTCTTCTTGGGTGCTCTGCACTCCCTTGCAAAATGTCCCTTTCTCTGACAATTGTAGCACTCAGCTTTTGACTTGTCAAACCCCACATTGGTTTGTCCTCTGCACTTGAGTGCCCTACCAGTCTTCTTCAGGAATCTCCTAGCCCTCATTGTAAGCATTTCCATCTGCCACTTTAAATCAATCTCCTCAAGATCATCAGGATCTATTTGCTCCAAATCCTGATCAGTAACAGTTGTACATGTGGTGAGATCAGCCAAGAATGCACAAATAGCAGCATCACTGATGTTGTCACTATTTGTACTAGCAGCAGAACCAGCAGCAGAAACCACATGACTAGCAGCAGAATAGTTTTCTTGAGAGCTACCAGAACCTTGGTTGTTTGAGGACACAAAGGCTAGGTTGTTTGCACTAGAAGATGAGCTGGATGCTCCCTTGACTTCAAACTCATACACCTTCAGATTATTGTACAAGTCATCCAAACTCATCTTCTCAAAGTCTTCCTTGTTCCTCCAGACCACATTATGCATGTTCCACTCAGATGATAAAATCCTTAGAAACTTAAGATTAATGTCTTCCTGAGGCACTGGAACACTCATAAGTGCCAACTGACTAACTAACTTTTGAAGTCTATCATAAGTGGCATCAATGTTTTCAGAACTTGAGGCCACAAATGTCTCAAATTGATGCTTTAACAAATTATTCCTTGACTTCTTTGTGGCTGCATTCCCACCAAATCTGAGTTCAATAGCAGCCATCAAATCCTTAGCAGTCTGAGTGTTACTAAAACTCAATTGATATTCATTGGGTATCCCCATCAAGAGGATATTGTGAGTCTTAATCTCAAGTCTCCATTGAGCCTTTTCCTCATTAGTTTTAATGGGAAAAGGTTTCCCATCAGTAGCCTTAGCAGGTAAAGTGTCCCCATTCTGAATGACTTCCCACATGGAGTAGTCAAGCATCTTTATGTACTGCTGAATCCTCATCTTCCAGAGTTCATATTCTCCAACCTTGAGCATTGGTACCTTTGAAGCAGTCACCATATGAGTAGTCTCGGATTCCATTGATTCAGTTAATGATGAACAGATATAAGCAACAAATTCTTCTCGATATCAGTCTCTAGATCACAAGCTCTGATACCACTTGTTGATCCCAGTTGAGCTAACGATCTTGTTAATTATCTTAGATATAGATCTAAGATAATAGGTATAGAAACTATTCTTGAATGATTGTCAAGTATTATGCGGAATCTAATACTTAATCTTAAGAAGAATTAATGAACACAAACGAATTCTCTCAATAAACATTTCAATATATTAATACGGTTACTCAAAAGTAACAGGGTTACAAGAAACCTTGAAGTGATTCGAATACGCCTACAATACGTACTAATCTCTAACCCTAGATCCTCCTTTTATAGACTTAAGGAGTCCTAGTCGGTTACAATGACTTTCTATACAAGATAATATTTATTCGTATCTATTCCATAATTATCTAACATACTGATGAGTGTGTAAATACTCATCATTTTATGCCTATTTTAGACCATAAAAATACTGAAAACACCCAAATAGACCATATTATACTGCAAATATCCTTGGTTTGTGTTTTTATGCGTTTCAGGTACAAAAGGATCGAAAACAGGGCAAAACAGGCAAAAACCGAGCACAATATTGGAAAATCGTGAAAAGCCGAGGACGGGGAAGGAAATTACGAGTTTGGACCCGGAAAATAATCAAGATGTCAAGATTCAACCCTTAAGAATATCCAAATGACAAAAATGGTCCTTGGATATATTTTTCAGAATCGGCATAAATAGTCCCTCAACTTTCAGGGAATTACACAAATGGTCCCTAAAGTTTAAACCTTTAAACCAAAAGCAAAAAAAAAAAAAAAAAAAAAAAAAAAAAAAAAAAAAAAAAAAAAAAAAAAAAAAAAAACCAAATCCAAATCCAAAATAACCCCTAACCATTACCCTTTAACCTCAACCAACCCAAAATCCAAATCCTATTAACCCAAGCCCAACAACAAAAACATAAGCCCAACCTTTTTTATCCCGTTAAGTTAAAACCAAAGTCAAACCATCTTCTTCCCCGTACAACCTTTCCCTCCTTCCCAAAACCACCTTTCCCCATGAGCAGACAATAATGTTCCCCCCCCCCCCCCCAATGCATTTTCTCTGCCAACACGCCTCCACCTACACTTAGCCCCTCACATGATACCACCAACCAACGTATGCTCAGAAAAGCTAAAAACCCACTTGGCTCGTTTTCCCGCCAAATTTGAAGATGAACGATTCAGATTGTTTCAAGCCAATCAAACGGTGGGGATTTGTTCAGTGTGACCAAGGGAAGATTTGGAGTGATATAAAAAGCCAAGAAGGCACAGAGAAATATTGTCACTGCTTTTAGACCAAAAATTCGTAGCGTAGAATTTAAGTTTAGTTAAGTTTTATTGTCATTTTAATTTCAGTTAAATGTAATTTCATTTCAGTTTTATTCAACTTTTATAAGCATTGTATTCAACTTTCAAGTTTAATTAAAGTTCAAAGTTTCCTGATCAATTCGAATTTAGTTCCCTAGTTCTTTAAATTAGATAACATGTTCTCATTCCTGTTCCAATAAGCTCATATGAGCTTGTTAAAGCTTTTGAAAAAGGTTAAGTAGGTCAATTCAGTTTTAATCTCAATTTTCCAAAAAAGTCAACTTAAGTCAACTGACTAAGTCAAAGAAGCAGTTTGAAGAATAAGCTGACTTGATCAGCTTATTTGGGTATTTTTTGGCTTATTGGATAAGCCTGGGTTTGATTAGTCCATGAGTTCATTCAATTTCAGCAGAGATTATTGTAAGTCCCCAAATTTCATTTCTATCTTAATTATTGTTTATTTGTGTTCAGCTTATTTTCAAGCTTATTTGTCATGTATTTCTGCTTTTTAGAGTATTAATAGCTTAGATGATCAGTAGTGTACCATAGTTAAGCTTAAATTGTAAAGTTGTAGTGCAAAATTAAAAATCAGTTTTAATCAGGGGTGTTTGGGTTAGAACTGTATTAGGTGATTTAATTAGCTTTTACTGTTCCTTTGCATTTGCTAAAGTTTGTTTGAGCTTATTTAAGGTAATTTAAGCTGTTGTTAGTTTGTTTTTTGCCTTTTTGAAGGTTTTGGTAGCTTGAGTTGGATAATAGGAAAGTAAGGTGTAAATCTGTTAGAATTTGCTTAATAGGAGATAAGTAGTTTTAAGGTATTAATGTTGATGTTTCTGAGTTATGATAAGTAAAATAGGTTGATGTTTAAGGCTAGAAAGAATTGCATAAGGTTGGGTAGATTTTGGTCAATCTCTGAAATAAGAAAAAAACTGCATCAGTACATACTGAGCTCTTCTCAGCTTTTTCATTGGGCTGAATCTGCTTATTTAGTTGTTCAATTTGCATGATTTTTGTTTTTATTAATAGCTTGTAGTCCTGTCTTTCTAATGATGAGCTTAGATTTCATTGTTCAGCTTATTTACTAGCTTATTTCTTGTCTGCAATATAGCCCTTAGGACTGTTCTGACCCTGCACATCAGTTTGTATGTTCTATGCCATCTAATCTAGTGGGGATTTAGATAAGCAATTGTTGTTAGAATTTAGGCATTTTCAGTTTTTAAGTAGCTTGTAGTGCTAGCTTTCAGATTATGCTTTTGGATTCCCCCAATAAGCTCATGCTTAGCTTATTAGATGGCTACAAATGTGCTCTTCACTCATTCAATTCTGCATGTTTTGTTAACCTGTGCAGCAGTTTAACTGCTTATTCTAGTGCTAATTTGGACTTTTTCAGTTGTTTTAAGTTTCAATTAGTGTATTAATCAGTCCTTGTGCACTTGGTAATTTTTGGTAACTTTTAGCTTATTTTTAGCTTATTTGTAAACTGCTTATTTAGCCCATTCTGCTTATTATGGGTAAGACAGTTCTAATTTTATTTTTCCTAGCTTTTAAATTAAATTTTAGATTTACTTGAATTTTTTCAGATTTTTCTAAACTGTTTTGCTATTTTTAAATCATTTAAATAGTTTAATTTAGTTTTAAATTCATATTAATTAATTAAAAAGTCAAAAAAATATTTTTCTTTTTCCCAAAATTTTCTTTTGTCATTTAGTATGTAGGAAAATTGTTTTTGAACCCGTAGAGTTTTTATTTCATAGTTTTGACATTTTTAGATTCGTTCTTAGTTCCCGTTTTCAGTTTTCGTTTACGTTTTTAATTACAAGCATGTTAGATTATCGTTTTCCTTACCTTTCTAGTCGTTTTTAATTTATGTTCACATATTTTAGCGTAGAAAACCCAAATCCCTTTTATTTCGCCATTCAAACACGTTGCACAATTCGAGAATCCGAATTCCATTCACGCCTTCGTTGGGGATAACGACTCGGGAATACAACTTTCATTGTATTCCTTGGAGAAAAATACGACTTGATTCCAGCGAATCAATTTTTGGCGCCGCTGCCGGGGAGGGCTGACTCGAATTTTGAATTCTCGTTTATCGTTGCGTGTTTCGAATCTTCGTAAATATTTTCTCATCAAAAAAAAAAAAAAAAACCTAAAAAAGATTTTCATTTCAAAATTTATTTTCCCTTTATATTTTTTTCAAAATGTTTCTAAAAAACCAAAAATATTCTTCGTATCCCTCTTATCCGTTTAATTCTTTTTCTCACCCTATATCCGTTTAATTCTTTTTATGTCTTTATCTTACAACTATGGTTGTGAATGGTGTGAGGGACCTCTAAATGGTGGAAATTGTCCCGGTTGTAGCATTGTAAATTCGGGAAACGGGTTTGTCTATGACCAAAATCCCTACAAGAAACACCCGACCTTTTCAACCAACCCCCACAACATCATATGGAGACATACTTGTGTGAATTTTGTGGAGGTTGTCCTCATCCGGGATATGATTGTCGAACGGGAGACGTGCTTGTCTATGAGCAGAACCCTTATAACAATCAGACATCATCCGGATTTGACACATCTTCATATTATTCACCGCCACAACAGTTTTACTGTTGTGAATACTGTGGAGGTCCGCACTATAATTCCGATTGTCAAACAAGGACCCCGCTTGTCTATGAGCATGGTCCTTGTAACAATTATGATTATTCGTATCATGACCAACCTCCACAGTATCAACCAATTCAAACGCAGCCTCAGCCATTTCCTCAAGAATCATTCCAAGAAATTCATAATATTAGGAATGATCTTCTGGATTCTGCTTTCAAAGATGTATTCCAAAAACTTCATGATGTGAGGAATGCATTTAATGCTTGGGCTGCTAAACAGACCAAAGAAGATCGTCATGGTGAATCTATGGAAGATTTACTCGCCATTGAACGTGCAGCACATAACCGTTCTTATTTAATCAGGCATGCATGCTCGATGACGAAGATGACGACGACGAGGAGAGTACTATTCCTTTGAGTGATATTATTTCTCAACTCCCTCAGTCTATTGCAATCACGTCCATCCTTCCCTCTCAGTCTAAACCCGAGGACTCTCTTATTATGGGGGATGAGCCTCTTAGCACTGTTCCTGAAAAGGAATCGGACGAATTCATAAAGTCTAGTGCTGAGAACCTTGTCCCAATCCCAAGTGAGTCTGAGGATATATCGGACAGTGAATGTGATTCGTCTATTTGTAGTGATCATCCTCTTGACACTACTGATGATTTTTTCGGGACGTTTTCTAACCCCCTCTTCAATTCAAATGATGATTTTTCCTCTAGTGATGACTAATCACTTTCTGATGAGGACGTTTCAAATGAAAGTCTCAAAGTCCATTCGAATTCTTTTTTCGAATTTGATGACGAGTACTTTTCTAGCATAAATCCTCTCTTTGATGCACAGTTAGAGAACGATGAGGTCAAGGGCTCTAGTATTCATAAAATTGATGATATGACCTCAGTTCTTAATCCCGATATTCTTCCTTCTCCGACATATGTGACGTTGCCCTTTGAGGATCGCCATTATATTGATTTCACATATGTCGTTCGAGTTTTTCTACCTTCCTTCTCTTATAAGGTAGATTGTCCTTTCATTCACTCGTTCGGGAGTGAAGACAAAGTTTTTGACCCCGGCATCTCAATTTATCATTCTTTTGAGCCAGGAGTATCTCATCGGAGTGGAACTTTCAAGTACTTCAATGTTTATCCAAACATCTTGAATGAAAGTCCGATGGAGATTTTCTTTTCCACATGCTTCCCCAAGAACAAATGAATTCGGGGTCGAGTCAAGCTAGTGACTCGGTGAACAAAAACATTAGCATTGCATGGGTAAACGCCCATGTTTCTGACTTCTTTCTATTTTCTGACACTAAGTGTGGGGGGATTCCTCTACTGTGCTCTGTTTGTGTGTTGTTTGCCCTTGTTTGCAGGTTTCCCTTCGATCGTGATGATTGCCGCGCCTGTTTTCAATCCAGCCGCCCAATATCCTATCCTTTTGCTAACGTTTATCTAGGGATATCTTTTCGACCTTTTTTGTGAAAAATGGAGATTTCGTTTCCACACTTGGCTATTAGTCTTACCTTTTTACGTTCTAAGTGTCGGCATAATAGCCGGTACTTTGAATATTGAGGGCAATATTCAATTCTAAGTGTGGGGGAATTCTCGCGAATTTTGTCACATTTGTACCTTCTAGTGCCCTAGTACCCCCGTTTTGGCCAAAATTTTAAAATTTTTTCGTTTTTAGATAAGAAATAAATAAAAGTGTTTAGTCTAGATTAGGTTAGAACAAAGGGAATCCCGACTCTGCCAGAGTGTTGATCTGGCTGCTTCCTTAACGATTAGACTAAGGTTTTACGATATGTGCAAATGAAAATGCTAAGCGTAGAGTAGTTGGTTCTCTTTAGAGCTTATACAAGTAATCTATGGCTTTTCCTCCCAGAAGATAACTAATCTGATTAAATACGTGCTGTTTTCAAACGTTTGAACGTTAAAATCATGTTGTTATGAAAAACAAATTTTTATACAATTTTGATATAGAGCCCGAGTTCAACTTTTTATTTTTAATTTTTGAGAAAGCATATATGTAAATATATATATAAGTTAAAAAAAATGAAAAAGAAAAATAAGAAAATGGAATGATATTGCAAAATGCAATAAGTTTTGATATTGTGAAAATAAAGATGTGTATGTTAATAAATATGGTAAATTTGCTTTCTCTTAAATTTAAATCGGAAGTTGAACTTGGATTCGTCAATTTTGTATAAAGGTTAAACGGTAATTTAGTAGATTGTTGATTTCAAAGGCCTCGAAAGCTCCGGTATTATTCTCTGTGAGGTGTCAAAAGCCTGGTCACCTAAAACCAACTGGTTTGGGATGTGCCGAGAAGAAAGCCGTTACATGGAGTGATCTCACCTTTGAGTCTCTAATCTTTAAATGGTCGTTTGTTGTTATCTATTTAAGTATTTAATACTAGCTTAGTGGGAATATCCAAAATCTTTGAAATCGAAATTCCGCTGATTTCGGTACTATTCTCTGTGGGGTGTCAAAAGCCTGGTCACCTAAAACCAACTGGTTTGGGATGTGCCGAGAAGAAAGCCTCTACATGGAAAAGGCCCTTTTTGATCCTTAGATTTTTTAGGTTCCCGGTAAATTAGTATTTGACTTAAACGAATGGCAACCATAATAAACGTCGATTTTTGCGGTCAAAATTTTGAAAATGAGCACAGTCGTAACTTGAATAAATTGTGGGAGTGAAAAGTTAAGTCTCGGCTTACATAGATTATTAGTATAAGTAGTGTTAGCATTTTACAAAAGCATTTGCACATTAAGTTTAAGCTTAGTTGGGAGTATAAAAAGAGGATGACGATATCAATTCCCTGGAGACACCCATTTTGTGTGAATCCCGTTCCATGATACCATTTTTGGAAATCAAGCATGTTATCTATTTTTTTGTTTTAGTTTAAATTTCTCGCATTAAATAAAAAGTCGAAACGGGGTTTACTTGGTATTCTTTTGATCCTTTCATTACTTCATATAATCGGATTGCTAGGGACTAGCAATAGCTTAGTGTGAGGGATTGATGAGTGTGTAAATACTCATCATTTTATGCCCATTTTAGACCATAAAAATACTGAAAACACCCAAATAAACCATATTATACTGCAAATATCCTTGGTTTGTGTTTTTATGCGTTTCAGGTACAAAAGGATCGAAAACAGGGCAAAACAGGCAAAAACCGAGCACAATATTGGAAAATCGTGAAAAGCCGAGGACGGGGAAGGAAATTACGAGTTTGGACCCGGAAAATAATCAAGATGTCAAGATTCAACCCTCAAGAATATCCAAATGACAAAAATGGTCCTTGGATATATTTTTCAGAATCGGCATAAATTGTCCCTCAACTTTCAGGTAATTACACAAATGGTCCCTAAAGTTTAAACCTTTAAACCAAAAACAAAAACAAAAAAACCAAATCCAAAATAACCCCTAACCATTACCCTTTAACCTAAACCAACCCAAAATCCAAATCCTATTAACCCAAGCCCAACAACAAAAACATAAGCCCAACCTTTTTTATCCTGTTTAGTTAAAACCAAAGTCAAACCCTCTTCTTCCCCGTACAACCTTTCCCTCCTTCCCAAAACCACCTTTCCCCATGAGCAGACAACAATGTTTCCCCCCCCATGCCATTTCTCTGCCAACACGCCTCCACCTACACTTAGCCCCTCACATGATACCACCAACCCACGTGTGCTCAGAAAAGCTAAAAACCCACTTGGCTCGTTTTCCCGCCAAATTTGAAGATGAACGATTCAGATTGTTTCAAGCCAATCAAACGGTGGGGATATGTTCAGTGTGACCAAGGGAAGATTTGGAGTGATATAAAAAGCCAAGAAGACACAGAGAAATATTGTCACTGCTTTTAGACCAAAAATTCGTAGTGTAGAATTTAAATTTAGTTAAGTTTTATTGTCATTTTAATTTCAGTTAAATGTAATTTCATTTCAGTTTTATTCAACTTTTATAAGCATTGTATTCAACTTTCAAGTTTAATTAAAGTTCAAAGTTTCCTGATCAATTCGAATTTAGTTCCCCAGTTCTTTAAATTGGATAACATGTTCTCATTCCTGTTCCAATAAGCTCATATGAGCTTGTTAAATCTTTTGAAAAAGGTTAAGTAGGTCAATTCAGTTTTAATCTCAATTTTCCAAAAAAGTCAACTTAAGTCAACTGACTAAGTCAAAGAAGCAGTTTGAAGAATAAGCTGACTTGATCAGCTTATTTGGGTATTTTCTGGCATATTGGATAAGCCTGGGTTTGATTAGTCCATGAGTTCATTCAATTTCAGCAGAGATTAGTTGTAAGTCCCCAAATTTCATTTCTAGCTTAATTATTGTTTATTTGTGTTCAGCTTATTTGTCATGTATTTCTGCTTTTTAGAGTATTAATAGCTTAGATGACCAGTAGTGTAGCATAGTTAAGCTTAAATTGTAAAGTTGTAGTTCAAAATTAAAAATCAGTTTTAATCAGGGGTGTTTGGGTTAGAACTGTATTAGGTGATTTAATTAGCTTTTACTGTTCCTTTGCATTTGCTAAAGTTTGTTTGAGCTTATTTAAGGTAATTTAAGCTGTTGTTAGTTTGTTTTGTGCCTTTTTGAAGGTTTTGGTAGCTTGAGTTGAATAATAGGAAAGTAAGGTGTAAATCTGTTAGAATTTGCTTAATAGGAGATAAGTAGTTTTAAGGTATTAATGTTGATGTTTCTGAGTTATGATAAGTAAAATAGGTTGATGTTTAAGACTAGAAAGAATTGCATAAGGTTGGGTAGATTTTGGTTAATCTCTGAAATAAGAAAAAAACTGCATCAGTACATACTGAGCTCTTCTTAGCTTTTTCATTGGGCTGAATCTGCTTATTTAGTTGTTCAATTTGCATGATTTTTTTTTATTAAAGCTTGTTGTCCTGTCTTTCTAATGATGAGCTTAGATTTCATTGTTCAGCTTATTTACTAGCTTATTTCTTGTCTGCAATATAGCCCTTAGGACTGTTCTGACCCTGCACATCAGTTTGTATGTTCTATGCCATCTGATCTAGTAGGGATTTAGATAAGCAATTGTTGTTAGAATTTAGGCATTTTCAGTTTTTAAGTAGCTTGTAGTGCTAGCTTTCAGATTATGCTTTTGGATTCCCCCAATAAGCTCATGCTTAGCTTATTAGATGGCTGCAAATGTGCTCTTCACTCATTCAATTCTGCATGTTTTGTTAACCTGTGCAGCAGTTTAACTGCTTATACTTTGTGCTAATTTGGACTTTTTCAGTTGTTTTAAGTTTCAATTAGTGTATTAATCAGTTCTTGAGCACTTGGTAATTTTTGGTAACTTTTAGCTTATTTTTAGCTTATTTGTAAACTGCTTGTTTAGCCCATTCTGCTTATTATGGGTTAGACAGTTCTAATTTTATTTTTCCTAGCTTTTAAATTAAATTTTAGATTTACTTGAATTTTTTCATATTTTTCTAAACTGTTTTGCTATTTTTAAATCATTTAAATAGTTTAATTTAGTTTTAAATTCATATTAATTAATTAAAAAGTCAAAAAAAAAATTTCTATTTCCCAAAATTTTCTTTTGTCATTTAGTATGTAGGAAAATTGTTTTTGTACCCGTAGAGTTTTTATTTCATAGTTTTGACGTTTTTAGATTCGTTCTTAGTTCTCGTTTTCAGTTTTCGTTTACGTTTTTAATTACAAGCATGTTAGATTATCGTTTTCCTTACCTTTCTAGTCGTTTTTAATTTATGTTCACATATTTTAGCGTAGAAAACCCAAATCCCTTTTATTTCACCATTCAAACACGTTGCACGATTCGAGAATCCAAATTCCATTCACGCCTTCGTTGGGGATAACGACCCGGGAATACAACTTCCATTGTATTCCTTGGAGAAAAATACGACTTGATTCCAGCGAATCACATACTATACATAATTATCCAATAAGCAGCAGTATAATAACTCTAACAGTAGAATCTTCAATGCCTAGCAGTAGTATCATACTTAGCTTATTTCCTTGATCTTCTCAGAAACTCCAGCAGTAGAATGAATACACTAGCAGTAGAATGATTTAGCCTAGCAGCAGAATCATACTTAGTGTATTTTCCAGTTAGTTCAATGAGCAGCATTATCAAAACTAAGCAGCAGCATCTTAAATCCCAACAAAACAGTATTTGAAAATCAATCGAACCTAAATTTTTTTCACCATAAAATTTGCCACTCAATCTATGACAAAAGGTTTAATTTTTCATAAAATTTTAAATTAATAATGGGTCATAGATTGAGGGGTCGACTGATTTCAAATTTTATTTTAGATCATCAAATGGTATCTTTGTATGGTTCAAGTAATGAATAAACATGTGTTGTTATGTGTCAGGATATGAATCTTTTCATGAGTTTCTCGCTAAACACCAAATCATTTATAAGCTCATCATTTCTGACACTAACATTCTCCCTCATTGATTGAGGGGGAGCATAGTAATGTTCCATTATCAGTATATATTGAATTAGACCACATTTTCTCCCATAATTTCAAAACTTATTTAAATCAATTAGGATCACAAATCTCAAAAGGTTTGAAATTTTTGATCGGGGGAGAGAATGTGATTTAAATATGAAAACTGATAAAATGTGATCTTTTGAACTCAAGTGTAGGCTCTCCCTTATGTGCTAAACTCTTTCGTATATCGATGCACATATTGAGGGGGAGCGAATGATTTATGATGGCAATTGTGGAAGAATACCAAAGACCAACCATTTTATTTAATGTACTGGAGTTATAAGGATGGTAAGGTTAGGTATCAGTTCCCATGATCCAGCCAGAACCGGAGGGATCTTCCCAGGGACAATCCTCTAGTTAGAATAGAAGTCCTTAGGATCAATGAAAAAAGGAGAAAAGTGAGAATAAGGGAAGAGTGCCGACTGAGATGGAACTGGTACTGGAACAAACCCAACAAGGTATCAGTGATGAAGTATCGGTAAGCGCTGAAGGGGTTGAAGAATGAAAAAGAAATGTAAAGATAAAGGGTGAAAAGAAAGAAGCCCTCCTTACACTTTAGGCAGAAACCGGGTCAATATATATGTTTTCAAAATCATTTAGTTGATTGCTGACATTTAATACAAGTATCATGGACCCAGTGATACGCTGCACAGCCCTTCCTAGCCACTAAAGGTCCCTTAAAGGACTCTTGTTTCATTTGTCACGGAGATCAATCCATTTCTATCGTCTCTCTCACTCCGAGTTAGATGATATTGAAAAGGTGGCAGTCCTCTCCAGCCTCCGATCACTAAATCCAAATGCACTATTAAGTCTAGAGCCAAGAGATCATCCATAAATCTCATTAGGACACATTTCCAATATGCTTGTTGTTTCATACACCGTGAAAATTAAGAAAACATATATTAAGAGTCCTACGCATTATCCTTGTGGTATTGCCAGAACATCCGAGTGATACGTAAAGTATTCACAATGAAGATGGAAATCCTTCTAGAGCCAACATCAAACAAGCTCTTGGTGGGTGACATGTGAGATCCTTCATGGATCAAACTTGTGACAACTGGAAAGAAATGATGGGGCGATTCGCATTTGAATCAAACTTGTTCCAGGAAATGGATTGACGGATGCTTTTGGAAAAGCTTTCAATGTGCTCACCAACTGAGTTTCGAGCACATTGATTGTGTAAATTTTCAAACAAAAGTGTTTATGACATAAATGTGATTCAACTTATAAAACCCTCGTCGTGTTGCATAAAATGTTTATCAAGTGACACGCGAGTGATTTTTCTCATCAATCAGTGGGTATTTAATTCACTGATTCACTCTACCGTGCTGTCTGCTTTGAGACGTTCCGGTATGAGAACATGCTTAGTATGATGATTCTGACATTAATTTGTTGGAAGACTCATTGCTACAAGCTGGAAAGTCCTGTCAAGTAGAACCTTCTTTAAAGGGGATTCTACCTGATCACATGTCGGTCCTCACAGAACCGAAGGTTAATCCAACCACACCGGGCGAATGACAAAGCCATATTCATTCCCCAACTTTATTGCTAACTGTTTTATTTCAGATTCATATAAATATGGTGATGGTGGTACCTGATTCCAGCAGAGACGTGTCAATCCACACTCCATGCTCACACTTCCAATTCATTATCAAAGACATCATGATAGCTGAAAGACCTACAACACAGCTTCCGCAACTCTGATGATAGGTATCATGATCCAGAAAAGTGTGAGCATGCCAGTCCAAAGGTCACAAAAAATCACATGGAGGCAATATTACATCAAGGATGATTAAGAGATTCACTGTGGCTGATGATCTTAAAGAAAGCTCAAAGATCACACAAGTCTAAGGAACCTATGCTCAAAGATCACTACTTGCCGTACAAAGATAGCACTTGAAGAATCAAATGATAAAAGCTAGAGCTAAAGATCTATTTATAGAATGCTAAGCTTCAATTTGTTTTTTTCTAGGGTAACCCCGTGTATGTTCATGCTTAGCGTAGCTCTTAGTTTGGTTAGTATTAGTTTAGATATCGTATCATCTACAGAGCTGGGCCGGGTCTTTACCCACCGTATGCCCACTTCGTAGCCCACTTTAGGGGCGTTTATTGTAAGTTGTATATATACCCTTTCCATGTTATGGGAAGGGTTGGTTGTTCATTTTAATACACACACAACAAGTGTGTTTCTCTCACTAGAACTTCTCCTCTCTACTCTCTCTCTCTCTCTAAAATGGCTAACATGTTCTTCCATAACCCCCGACCTCCTGATTTCTACATAATCAACATAAGAATCGATCCTACAGTATTTATTTATGAACAAATTTTATTTGGTGTAACGTTACATGCCTTAGATTTTCAATGTCAAGCTTTCTGTACGCAGTCTCCTCTTGGTTGGCGTTTTGTTTGCGTTTTGGTTCCCCGACTGACCTTAGACACCCAATGTAATCTGTGACGAAATAAGCATCATGATTTGTATATTTTGTTATATGTAAAAATTTTAAGATTCAAAGCATGACCTGTAAGCATTTGGTATTGCATTCTTCCTGTCGCATCTTCTGCTGGTGGCCTGGACTGAATTTGGTTGTACGATACAAATCTAAAATAGTTGTATGGAATATCTGTTGTTGTTATAGGCTCAAACTTTGTGATCCTCCCAGACCGCAGGGTTTTTCTGTTGTTAATTGTTTGTTGGTACGCATTGGTGGGCTCACACATGAAATCTGAAATTCTGTAAGTGGATCCAATTTTAATTTTTGGGTCAAAGTAGTCTATCTCTTTGACATTCATGTTTGCTTGTATAGATTGCCCTGTTGATAGAAATTTGTTGTCATCGAAACTAAAGCAGATAACATGCATTATTTATATTACATGAACTTTGTCATACCTCTTGGTCTATTAATATGCAGCAGAACGCAGTTTCTTTTTTACTTTTTTTTTTTTTTTTTTCTTTTTTTTTTTTTTTTCTTTTTTTTTTTTTTTTTTTGGTGAGATTCACTTCCACCTTTCTTTGCAACATACTCAGATCCATTTTCTATATACTCTAGATTGAAGCACTTTGTCATAAGAGTTGGGTTGTAACTCTGCAATCTGCGCTCCACTGCTGGTTTGAGCCATTGTCCCTTGAGACACATGTTCAACCTCCGCCACTAGACCGCTGCTATTCTCAGCCATTTTGTCTGCAGATGGATGTTGTATATCACTGGCTGTACTATCTGCCATTTAACTGCAAACACATAATAAATGAGACTGAGTTATAAGGAAAAAATGGTAAGCGACGAAGATGCTTAGACAAACCACTTAGAGAATCATACGATGGCAGATGGTATATAAGGCGGATGTCTACAAAATGTACCTGTATTTCGCTAGTTTTGTGATACCTTTATGAAAGGAAAAGTTGGTCATATGCAGTTGTGAAGGCATATTTAAGAATTCTATCGGTAATAAAAAAAATGAAAAAAACAAAACAAAAAAGGAAAAAAAGGAGAGGATAAAAGTTTTAAAAAAAATGCAAGTGTGCACTTGCGTTGTGAAAAGGACCATGTATCCCGTATTTTTGTTAAAAAGTCTTTGTAAACTATATTTTTAGTTTCATTCGGGCTCCGATTGTCTTGCTGTTTGATGAGAACTTTTAAACCATGAGGAGATGTAGCCCTAGAAAGAGCAACATACAACTAGCCATGTCCAAAAACTGGTTGCGGAAGGTAAACACCAATTTTGTTCAGAGACTGGCCTTGACTTTTGTTGATAGTCATGGCATAACAAAGTTTAATTGGGAATTGCTTTTGCTTGAAAAAGAATGGAAGATTTGGATCTTTATGGATGAGAGGTATCCTATGTATGAAGACTTTTTCGCCAACTCTAGTGCCTGTGATGATTTGCACTTCAATAAGTTTTGACATAAGCTGCATCACTATCATGCGTGTCCCGTTGCACAAACCACCTGCGAGACTAACATTTCTTAGAAGCATTACTGGCGCTCCAAGTTTAAGATCAAGCTGATGTGGCAGAAATCCTGGTAGCTTAAACGTGTTTAGATATTCAGTAAGATACAACATCTCAGTTTCAGCGCTAGAATTGTTAATTGGAACAGCTATATCATGGCTTGCATAACTTGTAACTTCACCTTCAACCATTGACAAAACGTTTGTATTAATAATGTCGGCAGTTTCATTTTTTGGGCAGACAATAGCTTTTTGTTGGAGGGTGATTGCTGAAGCCGTCGGGATATGCTTTGGTCATAGATGAAATCAATGAGTTTTGACAGACCTTCTATGTCATCTTCTATACAGTATCTATCTGAAATTTCAACCCACGCTGTACTTCTACTATCTTCTTCATCCTGTTCGCCGAGTTTCCCATCACCAATATCAAGAAGCCAAGCTACAAAGGAATGTGCCAAGTTCTGTTCTTCTAAACTGAGGCCTAATCGAAAAATCCTCATGTTTTCTTTCAGTGTCATGAGCCTAAAATGTCGCCAAATGTGGGATCTTGCAAAAGATGACTATATTATTTCCATTTTTGGAGCACCCTTTTTCACAGGCAACGTTTGTCGAAAATCGCCTCCTAAAATTATTGTTTTCCCACCAAAAAAACATCTGGTGCATCCAGTATGCCTCTAAGAGTCTTGTCTAATGCCTCAAAGCATCGGCGATCATTCATAGGCGCTTCATCCCAAATAATCAAATCTGTTTCTACCAATAGCTTTCTGATATGAGTATTTTTTTTTTAACTTTGCAAAGCGACTCATCTATCAGCTCTAGAGGCAATTTAAATCTTGAGTGTGCAGTCCGTCCGGATGGAAGAAGGAGGGAAGCAATACCAGAAGAAGTGACTGCAAGCACGATCTTACCTTCAGACCGCAGAGTGCTAATAATAGTTTTCCACAAAAATGTTTTGCTAGTTCCTCCATTGCCATATACAAATACCAGTTCCTGCCTGCCTGTTGCGTACGCATTTAGAATAAGCTCATAAATTCTACTTTGGTCAGCATTTAACTTAGGGACTGAATCAGCCTTTTCCTGTGCCAACAATGCTCTGTTGTAATTCTTTTCTTCCATTAGCAATCGATTCTTTAACTGATCAAGCAGGTGTCTCGGAGGTGGCTGCAAACCATAGTCTTGAATTGATTTACCACAGCTGGTTAGCAATATCTGTAGCTCATATAATACGTACCCTTGTAATTCAGCATCATTGACATAGTAGTCGGGAATCCCGACACATTCTGAAACAATGCGTGGAATATCATGGGCCATTTCTTGCCAATATTTATTCCAAAGGTGCAAAGGGTTTACCACTTCACAGTGAGTAAGAACCTGAGCAAAAAGGAAAAGTTCTGGTGATGATGCCAAGATACATGCCTCTTGAAGGGTTGTAAGCCATTCTTTATCAGCACCAAGTAAACCAAGATCTTGACATGCAGCTAGATATGTAGGATATATGACTCGGTTAACTGTCCGGACATCTGCAAACCCTGTACAGCCTCGTTGATGACATACCAACATTCAAAAGTAAAAAAGCTCTCCTAAACTTGGGTGTATATATGCAAGACGGCCAATAGAATACCTGGCATTCTTTCTTCTCGACCATAATTTGTTATCTATATGCCAAACAAACTGTGATGGAAACTCTAGATAAGTTAAATGGCGGCCATCTGTGTTTTCAGTGTTGTAAGTAAACCATTTTGTCAGCGTCGTCATCTTCTTATCTGGACGGTTTACAACCGATTCTAAATTTTCGTGCGCTCAAAAGGTCATATGCTGCATGCCTTCGAGGTGGACTGAAAGTATTTGGACAGGTGGCTCTCTGCTGTGTATTTCAAATTTTAGGATCCTCCACCAGGCTTCATGAGGACATATGAAACGGTCGTCCACAAAATTCTGGATTTCATCGATGTATGGCTGTCGCTGGACTGCCGAAGTAGCTGCATCACCTAAAGATCTGCTAACTTTTGCAAAAATTCGGTCCGTCCCTTTCGATATGTACTTAAATAGGTATTTTATGAGCATGCTCCATCCACAGTACTCTACATTGATATGGGCTGAAAACGCTAAGCACAAAGACCGGTTATATGGGACGACATAGCTGCTGTCAAGCTTTACCTGGTGTTTAGTTACAGTAGTCTTTGCATGTCTTCTTCGATAATGCACATGACCCTCGTCATCAAAAAATGTCTCGTTGTTGTATTTCTTTGGGAATTTTTTTGTGCAAATCTCGCCTTGCATACACGGTGCACCCAAATTCGCTTTTCCACAGGGCCCATGCATCATCATTTCTGACACAATTTTGTACCTGTGTGGATTACAACCTGGGTCAGGCAGCCCAGCCGAAATATACTGATCAACATCCCGAGCATTTTTTATTTTGCTTGATGAAGAAACCCAGACCAGTGTGTGACAACGTGGTAATCCACGTTTCTGGAATTCAATAGCGTATAAAACTGCATATTAAAGAATAGGGGAAAATTGGTAAATATACTGATACATCACATGGTTGACCTATTGACGGTGTAAATTTGAACAAAACTTAAAACGAAAAAACATTTATAGCAAAACATAGGCATACCTCCTGTGATATATCCGAAAGTCAATCTTGGAGTTGGAGATGAAAGAATATCTTTTTCAATTAATCAAGCCATGAAATATTCTCATGCGAATGATGACACTTGTTATAGCATTGATGTTATCGATGAAATTATAGAGGAAACATTCGATGAGTTGCTTGATGAAAGAATTAAGACTCATAAAACATCTGGACAAATAAGCGATGAAGATCTCGATAGAGAATTCACTGAATTTATGCAGATAAACACCGAAGAAATTTCTGAGGAAGAAATAACCAACTTTGAGGAGTTGGAATTCAATGATGAAATGAAAATCAAAACCTCAATTGAAGATCCGCCGGTGGATCTCGTCTTGAAACCTCTTCCCGATCATCTGGAATATGCATTCTTGGAAGAAAAATCTCTTCTTCTGGTTGTCATATCTTCAGCACTCAAACCCGATGTAAAAGAACGTCTTGTTTCTATGCTCAAAAAATCATAAGAAGCTTTCGCTTGGAAAATTTCTGACATTCGTGGAATAAGTCCAAACTTTTGCAAACACAAAATCAATTTCGAAAACGATTCCAAACCCGTTGTTCAAAGACAACGAAGACTCAACCCAAACATGAAGGAAGTTGTTAAGAAGGAAATAATCAAACTTCTCGATGCTGGTATTTTTTACCCCATTGAGGATAGTTCATGGGTGAGTATTGTTCAATGTGTTCCTAAGAAAGGAGGAACAACCATTGTAACTAATGAACGTAATGAACTTGTTCCTACCAGAACCATAACTGGTTGGCGAGTATGCATTGATTATCACAAATTAAATGACGCCACCAGGAAGGATCATTTTCCTTTACCGTTCATGGATCAAATGTTGGAAAGACTTGCGGGGAACAAATTCTTTTGTTTTCTCGATGGATTTTCCGGTTATTTCCAAATTCCAATTGATCCAACTGATCAAGAAAAGACCACATTCACGTGTCCTATTGGCACATATGCGTATAGGCGTATGCCTTTTGGTATTTGAAACGTACCAGCAACATTTCAAAGGTGCATGATTGCTATTTTTCAAGATATGCTTGAAACCTCCATGGAAGTTTTCATGGATGATTTCTTGGTATTTGGAGACTCATTCGAGTCATGCCTTTCCAATCTTGATAAAATGCTTGAAAGATGCAAAACCGCTCATCTCGTACTAAACTGGGAAAAATGTCACTTTATGGTGACAGAAGGCATTGTGCTTGGTCACAAGATTTCTAGCAAGGGAATCGAAGTTGAAAAGGCAAAAATAGATGCTATTGCTAAGTTACCACCCCCGACTAACGTCAAAGGCGTTAGGAGTTTCTTGGGGCATGCGGGATTCTACCGCAGATTCATCAAAGATTTTTCGAAAATATCTCGTCCTATGACGAAACTTCTCGAGAAAGATTCAATTTTTGATTTCAATGAAGAATGCATCAAGGCATTCGAAATGCTCAAAAATAAGTTAACAAATGCACCGATTATGGTTGCACCAAATTGGTCGCTGCCATTTGAACTTATGTGTGATGCAAGTGATTTTGCCGTTGGAGCAGTATTAGGACAACGCGATGGAAAACATTTTCGTCCTATTTACTTTGCTAGCAAAACCTTGAATAGTGCTCAAGAAAACTACACGGTCACTGAAAAAGAACTTTTGGGTGTAGTTTTTGCGTTTGACAAATTTCGTTCTTATCTTGTTTTGTCAAAGAAAATTGTATTCACCGATCATTCAGCTCTTAAATACTTGTTTGCGAAACAAGATGCCAAACCACGTCTTATCCGATGGATTTTATTGCTTTAAGAATTTGACATAGAAATCCAAAATAAGAAAGGCGCGGAAAATGTTGCAGCAAACCATTTGTCTCGATTAGAAAATCCTAATTTAGATGAATTCGGTGAAGATGAGATTGATGATAATTTTCCTGATGAAACTCTTATGGGAATTGAAAACGAATAAGTTCCATGGTTTGCAGATTTTGCAAATTTTTTAGTCGGAGGAGTGTTACAAAAAGGTCTAACTCACACTCAGCGTAGTAAATTTTTCGCAGACCTGAAACACTATTTTTGGGATGAACCGTATCTATTTAAAATGTTTCCCGATGGGATAATTAGAAGATGCGTGAACGGTTTAGAGACCCAAAAAATTCTTGATGAATGTCATCACGGCCCAACTGGAGGACATTATGGTCCATCTACAACCGCGAAAAAAGTCTTTGATACGGGATTTTATTGGCCGACAATTTTTAAAGAAGCCCATACGCTTGTGCAGAATTGTCATGCTTGCCAAAAGTCTGGTAATCTTTCTCGTAGAGACGAAATACCCAGAAGAGCATACAGGTTTCTGAAATCTTTGATATATGGGGAATGGATTTCATGGGTCCTTTTCCTAAATCTCATAAGTTCGAATACATCCTCGTTGCAATTGAATATGTTTCTAAATGGGCCGAAGCAGAAGCCTTACCCACCAATGATGCACGAGTGGTTGTAAATTTTCTGAAAAAGCTTTTCTCTCGATTCGGAATTCCAAAAGCTTTGATAAGCGACAGAGGAACTCACTTCTGTAACCATCAAATGGAGAAAGCTATGAAACGATATGGAGTCCATCATCTTTTCGCAACAGCATACCACCCTCAAACCAGTGGTCAAGTTGAAAACACCAATAGAGCTTTAAAAAGAATACTTGAAAAAATGGTTAAGGATAATCCTTCCATTTGGTCAAGGAAACTCGATGATGCTCTATGGGCGTTTAGAACGGCATATAAAACTCCAATTGGCACAACTCCGTATAGACTCATATATGGAAAAACTTGTCATTTGCCATTTGAAATTGAACACCGCGCATACTGGGTGTTGAGGCAATGTAACCCCGATCTCAAAATCGCTGGAGAAAAACGATTCTTATAATTGCATGAACTCGATGAGTTAAGACTCCAAGCGTATGAGAATTTCAAGTTGTACAAAGCTCAAACAAAAGCGTACCATGATAAGAAACTCATAATCCGGAAAGAATTCAAAGCCGGAGACAAAGTACTTTTGTTCAATTCTAAGTACAAATTCAAAGCTCCTATGCTAAGAACCAAATGGTATGGTCCATTCGTGGTAAAACATGGTTTTCCATCCGGATATGTCGAGTTATATGACAAGCACGGTGGAAGTTTCATTGTTAATGGACATCGTATCAAGATTTATCATGATGAGGCGCAACTGAATGAAATGTCAAGTGAGGAAATTCCACTTGAACTGCTCGATAAAAAGAAATACACTGTTATTCAATTCATGGCACCTTTTCCAAGCAGAGTTATATGACATCGATAAAATCAGAAAAGGAATAGTGAAAGGAAATGTGGTTTATATTCCTAAGAAGTCGGGAAGGAATCCCAAACATAAACCACGAAAGTGAGGAAGATCGAGTCAGGCTGATGACTCGTTAATAAATTAAGCGCTTCTCGGGAGGCAACCCGTGTGTGTTTTTAATTGTTTGTTTATTTTTATGCCCCAATGGTTTTACCATAAGTGTGGGGGCCTTGAAAAAAAATCCAAAAATATTTTGCATTTTGTGTGTTTGTTTATTTTGTATATGAAGATTACTGCAGGTTACGATGCTTGATCTCGAAGATGTGGAATCATTCATTTGGAGCTCGATCTAGATTCCAAGGCTCAGGCAGTATCATTTCTTTTATGTTCCATTTCTCTATTTTTATGGTTCATCGTTCTTTACATTGAGGACAATGTCAAACTTAAGTGTGGGGGGAGGAAATAGGAAAATGAAACTGGATTTTAAATTTTCTATATTTTTTAGCCTAGTTTTAAATTGTTTGCCCTTATGATCTAGTTGTTTTCGCACATTTAGGATAATTTATATTAGAATAACTAGATCGATCCACTGATAAAACATGTAATTTTTGAAAATTCGAGATGTGTCTTGATTGACATTGCAATCCATTTTTGGGATCGATAACATTGCTAGCACAATTATAGCCCATTCCACCAAAAATTGTGAGGATTTGAGCCTATTCTTATATAGCATACATCTTTTATGCTTGATCTTTTTGCTATGAGTGTGCCGGTGATTTTATTTATTCTAGAACTTGTACTTGCAAATCATTACCAGACCGCAGTGAGATCACATTCGTGTGATGAAAGTGTATTTGTGTGATAAGAGGCAAATTAGGATTCAACCAAATGGCCTTCCATTTTACATCTAATGATATATTAGCTAGCCACATTGGTTAGTTAACCACTTTTTATGGACCCATTTATAGCGCTCATTTTTAGTGCTAGATACCATTAGTACACCCTTTGAGCCATTCTTCTCTTTTGTTACATCCAGAAAATACAAAAATATTTTGCACTTTTAGCCTTAGCCTTACCCATAGTCAAGTCTTGGTTGGTTACTAGCTACTTGGAAAGATGGTTGTTATGTGGGAAATCCTTGAACTTTGGAGAAAGTTGCAAACTCTATGATAATCTCATAGAACATCTATTGGAATCATGATCGATGGCCGAAACATGTAGCCAAGAAAAAAAAAAAAAAAATATATATATATATATATATATATATATATATATATATATATATATATATATATATATATAATAAGTCATCGCAATTGTATGGTGACAAGAATAGCCAATGAGCTATGAAAGTATGATATCGATCAAGGATGAATTCTCAAGTTCATGTGAAAGAGGTTGACGTAGCTAGTAGCAATTGGGTGTAGACTTTGACTTAACTTTATTTTTTATTTAAAACCAATTTCATAAATATTCCCATGCCTTATCCATACCCCTTATTAACCCGAAGCCTAAACGTTACAACCCGAATAAAAGTCCTCTTGGATGTTTACACTTGGTGCTTACGCCACGTCGGTGGAGTTTTGTTTCTTGTACAAGCTTATGGTAATATTTAGATCATGACTGAGCAATGAGTGTGATTTTCTACTCACCCACTAAATAAATGAGTGTTAAGTGAATTATACTTTATTCTTTTTTTGTGAGGTTTTTTAACAAGTTATCAAGCAAGAGAATCATTAAGGTATTGTCAAACATCTTGACTTTTCACTTATAAAGCTTAAAAAGATGGATCTTATCTCGTACTTGTACTTGATGGATTTGCATCTCATTTTTTAAAATCATTTTCATTTATATCATGTGGATTTATTTTTTTTAAAAGCTAGATTTGCTTGAGGGCAAGCAAAGTGTAAGTGTGGGGGGATTTGATAACACTCATTTCATACATGTTTTAGTCGTGTTATTTCTATGTTTGTGCATTGTATTTGGTTGTGTTTGTGAACATATTATGCGAAAAAGGTACAAAAGATATATTAAGGTTCAGGTACAATCAAGTCCAAGGGAATAGCTAGAAAGATGGAGAAAAGTCGCTAAATCAAGAGCTTATGCACAACGATAGATTCTACCCATAATAAAGACCTCGGGAAGATCATCAAAGATAGAGAATCAAGTTACAAAGATTTTCGAGCTCAAGAAAAGATCAAGTGTTGATGAAATGAATGAAAAGTTACATGCAAAGTTTGTTATGAATTATGGCTTGCTTCCTCAACCAAAGGTTCAAGAAATACAACTAAGGCTTAAGTTCAACCCAAGGTTCAAACTGCCATGCCAACCTTACTCCAAACCTTGGGCTGGAATCTGAACCTCAGGTTGAGACTTCAACCTTGGGTTGCTGCAACTCCTGGCACACTTAATGACTATCTTTAATGAACTAACCCTTCATATGGAAGATCATTACACCAAATTTACTTCAAGTCTAGATTTTTAATGACACTTAGTGCCCAAGAAACTTGCTTGGTGACCAAGGGGAGTCATTCTATTAATAAGTATGCTTGGTTAGAGACTAGACATCATCACACATATACCAACTACAGCTAATCTCATAATCAATTTACTCTCTCAAGAAGGCTACAAGGAAAGAATATGCTGGAATAAGTTAACTTACATTCAATAGTCATCATCATAATCATCAAGGGAATCATTGTTGATCATCTCATAATTGATCCTAACTCTTGTAATCATCATTACAACTTTTGTAAGACTTCTTAATCATGTTTTCAAGTGATAAATTTTCTGTGGTTATTTCTTTGTTTGCCATGAGCGACTAAGTGCCTTGTGCACTTGCCTAGATGATGTTTGTTATATGAATGTTGATTGATTATGACTTTATGGTTCTAATTCAATGAAAAGCTAATACTAAGATCGAATTGTACTTTCAAAGTTTTCATAAACAAAAGAGTTATCAAGTTTGGTTGATTATTAATGGTGTAATAGGTCGAAAGAGACATTGTTATTTAATCAATTGTAAACCTTTGTCTATGAAGGTGTTACCTTATGTATTGACCATTTCATATGTAACTTGGTAAAAATTAGAAAATTAAAGTGTAGTTGTCAATTGCTTGTGAAACGATAGCGAATCAAGTGATTAAATTGTGTTAGTCTTGTTTGATCAAAACTTAATATTGTTTTTGTAATCTTAAAATCTTGATGAGGATTGAAAGTGTTGAAAACAAAAGGATTAGCACACCAACTAATCAAATTGGAGCACCATATAATTTATTGATCATAATCGATTTGAACCATTGTTATAATCATATCAAGGAAATTGTGCAAACTAGTCTAGGCAAGTGTAGTTTTAATATATTGAATTTACATCATTATCATTATTTGCTTGCTATTAGAATCATTGATAAAGCTCAATTTTATATTCAACTCACGTTACATAAAAACTAAACAAATCCTTGTGAACGACCTCGGCTTACCATATCATCTCTTATTACATACGGACGAGTATACTTGCTCGTATGTGTCTCGTTTGAATCATTGGTAGATCGTGTTTATAAATTTAAAACATGCACTCTAGACGACACATCACTCACCTTAAATTCAGGAACATCAGCTTCAGCACATTTATCGTGTGTCGTTCTGAACAGGCATACCAGCTCATTGTGACCATCTAAAAATTGGATGAGCCCTCATAAGATCTCTGGATCTAACACAGAGCTATCGGATTCTTGAAAATGGGCCATCCTGTTTTGCACTTCATTGCGTATGTCGTAGATATACAGCTGTAAAAATCATGGCGAATCATCACCAGTAGGACATAGGAAACCAATCCAATGGTATATCTGACCAGAAACTTTAAACACATATGGGCCTCTTCCTTGATTGATTGTGTTATCAATCTTGGCACCAAATGAAGTCATGGCAAACATTTGATTGTAAGCCCTTATATTCTGCATAAAACTGTTGTTTTCAAGAAGCTCCTTGATACACGCAGGTGGGTCAACCTCAGGGTCTATAAAAACTTTACCACCTCCACAACATAAATGATATTCAGGCTGACCGTTGTAAGCACGATGACCTTTAAGGCGTTCCTCAATCCAGAATGTCGCTATGCAGTAACGGCATTGTTGATTACAATCGCCTAAATCCTCATACAAAACTGATGCATCTGCAGTGACCGAAACCGCATGGTTAATCAAAACATGGGAACCAAGTGATTCAGTTCAAAGGCAAGTTGTTGGGAAAAGAAACCGCGATCTTTACCTTCATTTGCATGAGAAGTTGATTCTTGGATAGGATTATGTGTAGCACTATCTAAATGAGACTGCAAATTAGCTGCTGAAGACCGGTGGCGAACATTCCTTGCGGTCTGATCAGTTGTTGTCCTTTTATTCTTTTTAGTTTTCTGCAAACAGCTGTTATTATTTATAACAGTTGACTGCCGTTCATTATTTATAGCAAGGCCTGTTTTGAATATAAAATACTCGATTAATAAAGGCGAACATGTTGGTAGAAAGGCATACGCTATTATAAAAGCTAACACTGTTAGTTACCTTCAGTTGCATGCGAAGATGATTGGTGCTGAGGACCTTTGAACCCAACAGCTGGCTCGCATTGCAAATCAGCTGCCGAAGACTGTAGCCGCAGAGAGCGCCTGGGGGGTCGCTTCTTTCAGTGTGCTTTTCTTCAACACGCCTCTTATTATTTACAGAAGTTGATCGGCCTGCATCACACATATAGATTCCTGTAGTGGCGACGAATGTTTGCCAGAAGGTTTTTAAATGTTGTGTGTAACAAAGTTATTTTTACCTTCATTTGCATGCGACGATGGTTCAACCTGAGGACCATCCAACCCAACAACTGGGTTACATTGCAAATAAGTTGTTGAAGAACGATGATGCAGAGACCATCTGGGAGGGTCGCTTCCTTGATTAATTTTTCCCTGAAAACGCCACTTATTATTTACAGAAGTTGATTGGCTTGCATCATGAGCAGGCATTCCTGCAGTGGCGGGCAAAGGTTGTGAGAAGGCATTTAAATGCAGTGTGTAATAAACTTATTGTTAAGTATGATATAATTTAAAGACGTACTTTTAGTTGTACCACACATAGCTAGTTGACCAATAGGAACAGCAAGACGATCTCTAGTATTTTGGAAGCCACCCCTGTCAAGAATTCGGTGCGTTTTACGGCCTTCATTCGGGTTTTCTGATGCATGAGTATATCTACCTGGGTGCACACATATTGGCATCGCCGCTGTCAATAAAAGGAAAGAACAATAGTGTTGATTACTTCACTGCATTAAAAAGATCCACACTACAAATTGGCGATCACATTAAAAGGTTACTTCTTTACAACAAAGCAAGTTAATTTACTTTCAGAGACATTACGAAGCAAGTCATGTTTGCTTACGCTTGTAGAGCCTGACGAAGGACCTTTTCATTGGACGTTATGAGCGTAAGAACACTAAACAATCATAAGTTTTAACAGACTCGTCTACTTTACCTTGAGGGGCAGTACGAAGGGAGGCATCTCTAGTGACAGTGACATGGGCCAACGAAGAACCTTCTAAGGTACTATCACGAACAGGAGCATCACAAACGGCCGTGACATCCTCTTTTGCAAATTTTTTTGCCTTTGTGCGTTTGCGCGCACATGGCTCTACATTTTATATGAATACGAGGTTCTACATTTGGCATTATCAGCATAAAAATAAATATGGTGTAACTAAAGTAACCCAAATTGAATAAATACAAACCAAATTGGCTGCTCGGATTACCCCGTCTCAGTCAATGACTACTAAAAAAACTGGTTGGCGGTACAGGCAGTTCACTTTCACCATGATTATGGTTTGTACGAAGCTGACGAGCTGTGATGCGAGAATTTCCCACCGCAATAGTAGCTGCACACAATCCCCCCAAAAAAATTACTAACATAAGGTATGCATGTCATAAAAAACAACGTTAAAAACTAGATGAACCATATAAAATAAACTAACCTTCGGAAGAACCAACGTTTAATATGAGGGGAGTGGCCCAAGGAGTACTCATGACTGGCTGAGAATGAGACACATTGTGTCTAATCTCACCTTGAATGTCAGAGTTGGCAGACCCATGTATATTCGTGTCGTTATTTAGTTTTGGGTTTCCACGAAGTCGTTTTTCGATATTTTGAGCATGAGATTTAAGATTTGGTTTCATAATTACAAAGAGCAAGAAGAAGGCGGAAGAACGAAACAAAAATAGATAACCCAAAAACAATGAGCAATAGTTGATAACTTATTATTATGAACAATAAATACATTTTTAAATGAGGATTTGCAAACATATCGAAGCAATGCGAGAAAAAAAAGGCAGAAGAAGTTAGAAGGTGCTGTAAAAAAACAAAGACATCTCTATACAAAACGCTAAACACAAAAAAAAAAAACGAAAACCAACAATCCAGTATTCCATACCATGCAGCCTAAAAAATAAAGCCTGCCTAAATTATCCTAACACAAAGAATTCTAAAAAATCTTACAAAAACTCTAATAAAAAAAGAAGCGGGCAATTAAATGTAGGCCAACCCTAAAAGAAACAATAACCACAACACAACCATAAATGTGAGATCAGGAAATTAACAACAACCACAATTTATTACCCCAACCCTCGTACATGAAGCAATAACTATAAATACTGTTGATACAAAAATAACAGCAGCTAAGTTGACCAATAATATCAACTATTAAATGCAGCAACAGGTTAAAGGCCACCTAATCAAATCACCAACAACAACAACAAAAACAACTAAACATAATAAAAAAAAGGAACCTACAATGAATGATTTCACACGCTTTGTTCAGACAATCAGGCCAGGACTTTTTTTGATCGCAAAAGCTGGTAACACACCTAAATCAGATCCAAAAGTGTGGATATAACTAAGTGGCGTACTGTAGATAACATCTGGCATAAAAACAACCACAAAGGCAATAAAATAATAGTTGAACTATTCATAGCAATCTAGATTCCCTCACAAACGACTGTAGCTGCCACAAAACCCATATATTTGGATCGGAAAAGCTCGAATCACCATCAGGTAGAGGGATCAGAGTTGCACGTTTCGGATCTCAAACCAAAGGGAACACTGTGAGTGAGGAGGAACATTCCAGGGCACCAAACACCAAACCAATCTATTACCCGAACACTTGCTGGATCGGTTTGCAAGAAAAAACGGGCTAAATAGCCTAATAAATGTTAGTATGATATAATGAAGCACATAACATATTCATACCTATATTGAAAGATCCACATTTTTCGGGTAAGGGGAAAGCCGACTTTCAAAATTCGTCCCGATCAATACAGTGGGCTGGCGCGTCACTGGCACGTCGGAGCGCCAGGCCCAGTTCTTGAGTCGAGAAGATTTTGTCTAACGTTTGTGATTTTATGTGTTTCGAAGGTTTATTTGTCATCATTAAAACATAAGGAGATCTAACTAATGTTGTCCCAACAGTAAGGACCCAAAAAGATAATAAAGATTAAGAAGCTCGGGTAACACTTAAACAAACCATGTGTGTGAAACCATATTTTTACCAAGTGTGTGAGCTTGTGGAAGTTGTTTGTGATGCATTTTATTTATGTATAGGCATGTAGGGTTTAGGGAAAAACCCTTACTGGATGATCGACGGCTGTAGGGAAACCACGCATTGATCATCTGATTAACAGACAAGGAGGATATGTGGTCTCTCCTCCTTGACCTGTACTTGATGGTGATTTGTAATGCGTCCCCACTGTCATATGTCAGATTGTAAATCTTAACCGTTAGTGACAGTTGGGGAGCAGTGGTCCTATGCGTACTGCATAGCCTGATGAGTTTTTTTATGCCAAGGCATGGGATTCTAGCTGGGCCTCTATCAAATGTTTATTCATGGGTCTTAGTGGTGGACTTGATTCATACGTATATTTAGTGGCCTTGAACCATTAATATTGTTATGCTATCAAAAATTCACTCGCCAAGAAACTCAAAGGTAACCCAATGGTAAAAACCTTTTAATTACTATTATTAAAACGTGAAAGGTGTTAAATTAAGATCTTAATAGTTGCAAACAATTATAAAATTCCGAATAAACATATGTTTATTTTTAGGGGAAGGTTATATGTACCCTTCTTAATTAAAAGTGGCACCCCTCTCATATTTTTCAATTTTTTTTATTTTTTATTTTTGTTATTTTTTTTATTTTATAATTTTTAAAACTGTAAAACTGAAAGTACAGAATAAAAAATATAAAGTTTAATAAGTCAAAAGTATTAAAATGACAGAAAACACATAATATAAACTAATAAACAACTGTTTTGACATTAAACAGAGTGGGTCAAAGGGTGGATGACAAAATAGGATGGGCAAAAAAGGTACCGATAACATATCCTTTATTTTTATTATATTTATACCAGTGTTGCAAAAATCGGCCGCCTCGGCCGATTAATCGCCGATTAGCCTTCTACCTTTTTTATTTTTGAAAATCGGGCAAAAAATCAGTCTGGGCAAAAAATCGGCCGCTAATCAGTCAAAAATCGGCCTAATCGTTCAAAAATCGGCCAAAAATCAGACTAATCAGCCAAATCGTCTTAATCGGTCAACTTTTAAAAAAATAATATTAATTTAGGCATTCTATTTAATTTGAGGATCGTTTATTTCATTTATAACGCACAATGGACCTCATAATCAGAAGTGGTGCCTTTTATTGAGGTTTGAAAACATAGTAGGCTTGAAATCAGTTAAGATCTTTAGTTTGGTCTCCAGAAATTCCCAAAACTTACAGCAAATGCCAATCTGATTAATCACCGATTAATCATGCCTAGACCGATTACAGCTTAAAAGGTGATCGACCGCCCGACTACCGATTCACGATTTTGCAACCTTAATTTATACGCTTATGCTTTAGCTAGCTTTGAGATATAAAGTATAAACCTTACACAAATGACACGGACATTCATCAAGTGCATAACACATTTCTCTTTATTAATTTATCGGTTATACAATAATTGTCTTAAAAAACACAAAATTTGACAAAATTACAATCATTAATGTTTTTTTCTATTTTGAGTTTTGGAAAATAACATCCGTAACTTTACTTAAGAAAAAATTACACATTCGGTCTCTCTGGTTTATCCCAAATAACAGGTTTAGTCCCTAAATTGTTTTAATTACACAATAAATACTTATTTTTGAAACATGTTGCCCATTTAGTCCTTATTTAAAAAAAAATAGGGATTATCTGTGTAATTATTTACAGTTTTTTTATCACACAGATAGTCCCTTTTTCCCATAATAGGGATTAAATGGGTAACAAAGTTTCAAAAATAGGTATTTGTGATATAATTAAAACGACTTAAAGATTAAACCTATCATTTGAGGTAAATCACATGGACCAAACACATAATTTTGTCCTTTACTTAATTAATTAATGTTTTTTTCAACAAATTGTTATAATAACATAAATTAGGTGTATGGTATACTCGACTAAACTTAGTTATCTATTTTTAATAATAAAAAAAATTACTCCTTCCATCTTAAATTTATAGTCGCCGTTTGATTTTTTCGGTTTTTATTTTTCAACTTTGACCTTAAATATTTTTGTTTATATTACATAATACTTGATGCGAAATATATGAATAGATTGAGTTTTAAATGTATTTTTCATTGGTATAATTTTCATCAAGTATTGTATAACACAAATAAAAATATTTAAGGTCAAAGTTGAGAAAGAAAGACCGAAAAAGTCAAACAGGAACTATACTTTTAAGACAGAGGGAATGGTTTAGAGCAGCTTAAGAAACCAAGCCTGAAAAGTAGTTTACACAGAGAGAGTAACCAATTCATAAGTTTTATACGTTAAATGATAGCATGCTAGAAGGCTAATGCCAATAGGCGTTGCCCAGTGACCACAACTCACCAAAGTGACGCGTCTCTCCCATTAGCTCGAAGCTTTGCAACGCGTCGCCCGATGATTTTTTGAAAGTTTATGTTGCTTGGCCGACCGAAACAATTGAACTATCTTCTCTTTATTTTTATTTTTAACCGTTTGGCTATTTCAAAAAAAAAAAAAAAAAAGACTTTTAGAAAAAAAAATACCCCACTTATTCTCTATAAAACCCCACTTAATTTTTATTTATGAATAAAACTTTAAATTTAAAATAATAATAATAATAATAATAATAATAATAATAATAATAATAATAAATTTTGTTGCTTTTGTGGTCACCATTACTTAGTTATGGTTATGGTAGAGTTATGAAAAGAGAAAGCTGAGGTGACGATGAACTGACCAAGTTGCTTGATTGAAGTTGTAGTCACCATTAACATTGATCTAAAATATCACAATAAGGTGCGTTTGGTTTGTAAGCGGGAATCACAATTACTATGCATTTGATAAATGGATGGTATGAGATTGATAGAAAAGTATGATTAATGTTGTTTGGTATGTTTTATGAGGACACGGAAATCACAAATGGGAGTAATAAAATATACTTTAAATATTCTTATATACGGAGTAATATGGAACTTGTGGTTGAAAGAGACACCGGGACCCACTACTTTTAAATCTTAACTGGAATCTTATATTAATGTTTATAGTAAAAAATTTGTAGGAAAATAAATGACACACCGTGGCCCACTACTCCACTAGAATGAGAATGAAAGGTATCTAATCCCAGTGGAATGGTTCTATGCATATAGAATGATTGTTTGATTGTGAAATTTTTAACCAAACAACTACAATGATAATCACTATGATAGATGCATTCCGATAATGGTGTACCAAACACACTCTAAATTTGTTTATGGTGACACATTTGACAATTACATCTTCAATTCTTCAAGAAAAAGGTACGCTAGTGTCTTAATTCTTTTTGGTGTGGGCCGCATAAAGTCAAAATCGTAACAAAATCATTTAGCAAATGTGGCAACCCTTTACCCCTCCTACCCCTAATAGTAGCCGCTCAATTAAAAAGTGGCAATAAATTACAAAGCTTAAAAGGTTATCACAATAGTTTTATATCTTTACCCTTAAACTTGAAATTGCTATAACTTTCAAACGACAACTACGAAAAAACGATTTGACTATAATTTCTAAAATTTAATTCTCTTTAATTTGGTATGAATTTTAATATATAAATCAAAATTTTTTTAGTTTTAAGTGAGTTTATTTTCTAGAATTTTCATCATTTTTGTCCTTAATTTGGTATGAATTTTGATATATAAATCGAAATTTTGTTAGTTTTAAGTGAATTGATTTTCTGGAATTTTCTTCATTTTTGTCCTTAATTTTTTCTAACACGAAAGTTCATTTAAATGTACTTTTACAAGAAAATCTCTCTAAGGAATTTTATCAAACACCTTTTTGCACTAAATATGTTTAAAACATCATCTATAAAATGCGATATCTCACTGTGTCATATCGAAATTGAGTGATTCAAACTTCTAGGTAAAGAACGGCCAAAAATTTACAACTTTTGTGTTTTAGGTTTTGCGAAATTCAACCTTTAAGTTAGACAAAATTAGGTATAAAGATAACGAAAATTTCAAGAATATCAATATTCACTTATAATCTAAAAAAACTTGCGGTTTATATATATCAAAATTGATACCAATTTAAATAGAATTGAATTCGGAAATTATTGTGAAATCAGTTTTTTGTAAAAGTTTGTCCTTCGAAAGTCATGACAATTTGAAGTTTCATGGTGTAATTAAAAATAATTTTCAATATTCCAAAACTATACCTAGTTAAATGAAAAAAAGGAGATCAGTGATTGTTGTTTTAGATATGATGGTTGAGAACAATTTGTAGCCTTTTTTTTTTTAATTTTTTATATTTTTTTTTTTTATTTTTTTTTTTTTTTTTTTTTTTTTTTGACTTGGCAAAAAGTGCAGACATAAGAAAACGAATCTTCTGCAAGTTGCGCTAATCTTAAATCCCATGTTTGGTGGTTCTATCAACCGAACAAGAATAAACCACGTCCACAATATTTCATGAGCTTTAATATCATGATCGTTGTTTGTGACAACAACTTATCTACCATGTCCTATGATGTGAATGATACTTGTTTGTAGCTATCACTACTTAATTTTAGTATCGGTTTTTTTACTGTAATGCATAAATATGTTACTAAACATTTCAAAAAAGTTCGCCTAAGTTACTAAACTTTCATTTTGTTCACTTAGGTTATTGAACTTACCAAAAAAGTTCGCCTAATTTATTAGTGTTGGTAGGAGTGACTTAATCGTATATTTTTTGATATGTTGAATAACATAAATGTCATGTTTTTACAAGTTCAGTGTTGTTTATGAATATTTTTTATAAGTTCAGTGACCCCAAATTTCATGGTTTATAAGTTCAGTAACTTAAGTGAACAAAATGAAAGTTCAGTAACTTAGGCGAACTTTTATGGAAAGTTTAGTAACATATTTTAGTATTAATTTTAGTATCACTTTTTTTACTGTAATGCTTTTATTTTATTTTTTGTTTTAAAATTTGTGTCTATTTCATATGTGAACTAATACAGAAAAGACTTCAGCAGATAAATATGTTATTTTATTAACGAAGAGTATAACTAATAGGTATTATTGAAAGTTTGTGTATTTTTAAATATGAGTAACAAATTAACCAACTATTAGCATAAGGCATATATACCATAAACCAACTAATGAAGCCAGGTAAGTCACACACATATGATAAACAAAATGGCACAATCTAAGCTAAGACATTTTATTCCTGTACATGATATCTCAAATTTTTCTTAAACAGTCTTAATTAGCAATAATATTGCAATATGCATCATGGTTTTAGTTATAACATTATTTCCTTTATTCATGACGAGGCAGCATGGCCCGTGCGATGCACGGGCTTCGATTACCATGAAATAGCATCAGTTTCGCAACAGTTACTTATGTGTGCTAACATTAGTCAAGAAGATTAAAGTGTTAAACAAAGGAATTCGCTTTATTAAGCTTTTACAAATAGGAATTTTTCGTATGAAATATGCTTAAAGATCCGTTTGACCATTAGTACACGTTCTTGTAAGTAGTAAGTGAATGTTTGATTTGCTTTCTTAGCGGTTCTCAGCTTTGATGTTTCTCTATTTGAGCGTCCTTCCATACTGATACTCTGTAAAAAGAAGTTTAAATACAGAATTAGAAATCTAATATATTTAAATCGAAACGCACGTTTTAAAATTGTATAAATTTTATTTGAGTATATTGGTTTATTGTATAAATATTATAATTTTAATTACTTATTATACTCACATGTTAATATTTTAGAAACATACACTACTTATTATACACACATATTAATATTTTAGAAACACACTTTTTGAGTTATCCTTTATTTATTTATTATTATTTTTTTTTAATTAGCAGAAGTAAATAATTAAAAATTCAAACTTTTATAATGATACATAGATAGAGTCGATAATTTAAAAATACGTTTGTTAATGAAGAAGATTTAAGGAAATAGTATATTTTATCATAATAGGCAAACTTTGAGTGTTACTTTTGTTATATTGCAAAGTTTAATTGTAATTTTGAGGCATTTTAAAGTTGGAATGGTTTATGTTGTATTGGTAAATTTTATGTTAATTACAGATTTGATGTTTCTGCATGGGAAGACGAACGAACTGTGTGAATTAATACTCGATTTAATTTTTGGAATGATTAACTCTACTCAGTTACAATAAATTGAGTTAGTGATTGGTTTAGATTCATTACACCCATTTAAGTTTTATCATCAGAAGACTATCTCTTACCTAACCACTATCATCTCATCAACAAAAAAATGTCTCAAACTCTACTAATCAATGAACTGCAAGATTCAATGAACTGCAAGATATGTGTGGGTCTGATAAACTACACAACTGTTTCAAGTTCCTATTCAGTCAAGAAGTTACAGAAGATGAAGGGATGCTCATGTGGCTGGGGGATCGATGCAATGAGCTACGTAGAAAGATTGATAAGCGCACCGAGAGAGTGAGTGAGGTTTTTACTCTTAATTTTGATGAAGAAGAATCTGCTGATGATACTTATGAGTGCCTTCGTGAGGTTCAAGTGATGGAGCGCCGTTTGCTGGAGTCGCTTACGGCCATTTTGGTTCAAGTGCGTGCTGTTGTAACCAAGAAGCACCATGATATTGCCATCATGGAGAAGTATGATTAGGGTACAGTCGAATGGTTGTTTAGGGGTTTTTTGGGTTGGTCAATCGTGTAGGTAGTTTGGTTGGGTTTGTATGTGTTTTGCTTGGTTGATGCTTGATCTTATGATGTACTCATCTACTTATATAATGAATAATATTTATGTTTTATGTTCATAATCTTGTTGTTGTTGTTGTTAAGTGTTTTTTTTTTTTTTTTTTTTTTTATTTATTTTTTTTAATATAATTCATTTATAAGCAGTTGACTTATTTTATCTCTCACACACAGGAATATTGGTGAAATAGGTGTGTACAGCGATTTTAGGGGTTTCAGTTTGAAGTAACATAAATGAAATCAAACAATAAACAATCAAATTAAACGTTATCTTTAAGGTCTTGATTGTTTTATCATAACTACAAACATTGATTTGGGCATTGATTAAGTAGTTCAGGTATTGGTTTTTTTTTTTTTTTTTTTTTTTTTTTTTTTTTTTTTTTTTTTTTTTTTTTTTTTTAATGCTCATTGGATTTTGTACATGAGATTTAGATTTGATCGTTATTAGTTTAATGGGTTTGTTTAAAAATTCGTGGATGTGTTTTAAGTTGATTACCTGATGATGTTATTGTGGTTTGGATGGATTATTGGGGGTTGTTTGATTCTTATTGTCTGCTTATAGATGTTTAAAGAGTGTTAGTTTATGGATTTCATGTTTGTACTGCTTGTTATAGCAGTTAGTACTGCTTGTTGGAACTGGTATATATCGTTAGTACTGCTGGCATGTTCCTTGGTTATTGAAGCTGGATTTTAGTACTGTTATAGCAATCTTATTCATTTCCATATGACTGTGGGACATAACCATACATGATGTTAGTACAATGCATGTATTAAACAACTCAAGTATAAAATACCTGTATGGTTTGATTATAGACTTATAAGGCATACCTTGCGGTGCTAGTATAGGTTGTTAAAAACCTCTTTATAGACAATGTTACGCGTGTGATGTTTTAAGTTCTTGTATATATCGTTAGTACTGTTGGCATGTTCCTTGGTTATTGAAGCTGGATTTTAGTACTGTTATAGCAATCTTATTCATTTCCATATGACTGTGGGACATAACCATAAAATACCTATATGGTTTGATTATAGACTTATAAGGCATACCTTGCGGTGCTAGTATAGGTTGTTAAAAACCTCTTTATAGACAATGTTGCGCGTGTGATATTTTAAGTTCTTGTCGGTGTCTTCCATCATTAGAATTTTCAAATCGTCTGCTTATAGATGTTTAAAGAGTGCTAGTTTATGGATTTCATGTTTGTACTGCTTGTTATAGCAGTTAGTACTGCTTGTTGGAACTGATATATATTGTTAGTACTGCTGGCATGTTCCTTGGTTATTGAAGCTGGATTTTAGTACTGTTATAACAATCTTATTCATTTCCATATGACTGAGGGACATAACCATACATGATGTTAGTACAATGCATGTATGCAACAACTCAGGTATAAAATACCTATATGGTTTGATTATAGACTTATAAGGCAGACCTTGCGGTGCTAGTATAGGTTGTTAAAAACATCTTTATAGACAGTGTTGCGCGTGTGATGTTTTAAGTTCTTGTATATATCGTTAGTACTGCTGGCATGTTCCTTGGTTATTGAAGCTGTATTTTAGTACTGTTATAGCAATCTTATTCATTTCCATATGATTTTGGGACATAACCATACATGATGTTAGCACAATGCATGGATTTCATGTTTGTACTGCTTGTTATAGCAGTTAGTACTGCTTGTTGGAACTGGTATATATCGTTAGTACTGCTGGCATGTTCTTTGGTTATTGAAGATGGATTTTAGTACTGTTATAGCAACCTTATTCATGTCCATATGACTGTGGGACATAACCATACATGATGTTAGTACATTGCATGTATGCAACAGCTCAGGTATAAAATACCTATATGGTTTGATTACAGACTTATAATTATTCATTTCCATATGACTGTGGGACATAACCATACATGATGTTAGTACAATGCATGTATGCAATAACTCAGGTATAAAATACCTATATGGTTTGATTAGAGACTTATAAGGCATACCTGGCGGTGCTAGTATAGGTTGTTAAAAACCTCTTTATAGACAATGTTGCGCGTGTGATGTTTTAAATTCTTGTCGGTGTCTTCCATCATTAGAATTTTCAGTCCTTTCGGGCTGGTAACTCTAGATATCGCCACATAGAGTTGGCCGTGACTGAATACTGGTGCTGGTAGATACAGGCCTACAAAATCAAGTGATTGCCCTTGGCTCTTGTTGATAGTCATTGCATAACATGGTTTAATGGGGAACTGTCTTCTTTTCACAATGAACGGCCACTAATTTCTGTTTGATGTCAACGTAATTCTTGGTATCAATACCACGCCTCCGATGTTAGAACCTGTGATGATTTTTGCCTGGATGACAAAATCTCCGAGATGTGTGATAATCATCCTGGTTCCATTGCACATACCTTGGCTCGGATTCACGTTCCGTAACAGCATTACCGGCAGCTCATTTTTTAACTTTAGTGCATGCGGTGTGTAACACCCCAACCCGACAAGGGTAAAGATGTCACGCAAATGGTTTCATATCAGATATAACAAGCATACCTTCATAAGTAATACAAAGATTCTCAAAGGTTACAAATGAAATACTGGAATTACAAGGTTACAAAAGCGAATACAATTTCTAATAATAGAATACTTTCTAATCATCTCTAGGCCGAAACTATCAAGTCTTCTAAGTCCAAAAGTCTCTTCACTCGTACCCATCTTCCAACTAAAACCTGCCGCACACGAAAAGAAAACGTGCGGCTGAGCTTAAAAAGCCCAGTGAACAGATACATAATACAAGCAAAGATAACGAAACGGTAATATAATGAAGTACTGGAGATGTCATAAGGTATAATCAAAGCGAAAGAGAAACAAGGAAATATAGGATAGTCATCAACCACGAGCCCATAACTCAAAGTCATAATCTCAACATCAGAATCTCAAAGTCATAATCTCACAATCAGAGGGGATACCTCTCAGGCAACCAGATAATATGAGGGGTGGCCTCATGTATAAAAAAAGGGTGGAGTAGCTAGCTCCCAGAAATGTGAAAGGCGTGTATTGCACACAGCACCAGTCACCTCAAAGTCATACTCAAAGTCATAGTTAAATCCACTAAACATACATGCCTAGGATTGCAATCCATACGCCCCCACTCAAAGTCAATCTCAAAGTCATACTCAAAATCATAGTAGCCATGGCAGATAATATAAAAGGGGAAGGCGTGAGAAATCACTCCCCCACACAGGAGTCATGCCAGTGGTGCATCACAGACATGGCCAGGTTACCTTCCTGGCTAGGAAACAAAAAGGTGGCTCGGGTATCAAACTAAGAGTCAGGTCTCAAAGTCATGCAAACGGGTTTATCTCAAAGTCATATCAAAGCATATCTCAAGGTCATGTCAAAAGTGAATCTCAAAGTCATATGAAAAGGTTCATATCAAAAGGTTCATAGCAAAAGGGTCATAGCAAAGGTTCATAGCAAGGTTCATAGCTCAACATCGAAGCATAGGTGATAAGACACCCTTTCTTAAAAGGGTAGAGTATTCGTACCTTATAGCGAGAGCACAAACAGAAACAAAGCACAGAAATAGGGAATAGCTCAAAGTCTCTCCTTCGGCAAATCTACACGAATCAATGATCGGCTTATTATTAATAACTTATTCAAATCAGAGTTCTCATTTTATTCGGCTTTCCATTTTTAGTAACTTTCTATAAATAGTAAGTTTCTATAATTTGTAAGTTTCTTAATTTAATGGCTTTTAAGGTTATAAATGACCATTAATAATATTTAAAGGTAAAAATGAAAATTATAATAGTTTAGGGTTAATTATGTCAATTTAATAAAATATAGGGTCATAATGTAAATTATAAATCAATGACAACTCTTAACTATCATTTTCACGTATTTTACTTAATTAATGCCTTCATGCAACCATATACTCCCTTGTTAATAAAACATCAATCGACCATACTCCTTGCCCATTTTAATGAGACCAAAACCGACCATAGAACCCATTCTAACGACCCCTCACATGACCAACTCGACCCTCTTGTTTCCCACAGTTCGACCACCAAGTACCCCCTCACTAAACAAGTACTCGACATTTTCAATAACCCTCTTCCCTACCCATCACAACACACCATAACCACACCATTCGACTCATCCAAAATCACTCACTTGAGCACATAAAATATCACGGCAGTCCTAGTCTCGACCCACATTATACAACACTCGACACCAATACACACCCTACATAATACTTAAATTTCCAGCCCATATGTACTACTCGACACACCCATACACACACTATCAGACCCCATTAAATAATGATTCAAACAGCCTTTTAAACTAAAAATTCGACCCACAAAAGTGCCACCAATTAGATGATCTTTATGTTATGTTTAAGAAGCCCCTTTCACTCGAATAATAGAGGTCAATTAAGTGTGTTTAATTTAGATTCTCATATCCATAATATGCCCTATATCGGCACCTATATCCTCCATTATTTCATGCAATATATACCAGGTTCTAACTTATGTTTTAGTGGTCGATTTCCTGCTTCAAAACCAACTTCATAAGCCTTTGATTATTCTGTTTCAATTAGTGAGTTACACCATATATATCGACATACACTTTCATCACTTTATGTGTCCTATAATTCATTACTTTGTGTAACATAAATCCAGGTTATATTGACTGATTCGAGTGAGAGTATAAACCTTTGGTTGACATATATAATTCCAGTATTTCATGCGTTGACACAGACCATGTAATGTGATCAAAAGACCTTCCATATGTGTATACCTTAGATCGACCCAAACTGGTTTTAGGTTGCAATTTTATTAACATATCGCATGTATATATTTCGAGCAAAACAAGGTTGAGAGTGATGATACCTTGGGCGATTTAGAAGTAAGAACAAGAACAAAAAGACTCGACTTCAGGAACCCTATTCGAACTTCCATCACGGCTACGATCAAACACCCTACTGCATGTCCATAATTTGATTTGAACAATCCATCTTCGGTCCACCTTGCTACTCGAATGAATGGGGAATAAACTACTGCCGCTGCTTGGTTTCAAATGGATGGCAAAACATGTGGTTAAGATTACCTTTATGGCATGAATGAGAGCAAAGGTCAAAGCCTCCTTGGTGGTTTTGCAACTGATCGAACAACAATAACAAAAGAGAGAGCAGTAGCAGTTGGTCGACAATTGTGAGAGAGGTTTTAGAAGAAAAGTAGCAGCCGAAGTTTTGTGGTGAGGGAGATTTAGGGTTTGCCAATGTTCGGTTATAATAATGATAGAGAAAACCGTGTTTTAGATTGATACAAGTAAGGAATGTGCCAAAGTTTTAGGGATTCCAATTCAATAGGTTCTTATCTCTTCATATTTTGACTTAACCGAAATTTTTAGGTGCATGTGTCATAAATGTCGCCTAGCATGGTCTTAGGGTTAGGATATTTATTTTGTACATTTAAATTATAATGTATGTTTCAATTACTAGCTTAATTCATTTGGTAACTTATGATATTGATTAAGTACAAAAGATATAACTCTCTTATGGTTTAATAAGTTCTTGAAAGTTCAAACATAGAGGGTATTTTGGTCAATTAATATGTTTAAGATTTTCGGGTTTTACACGGTGGCAGCCCTTGGAACTTCAAAGAGTTTAAAAACTCCGGTGGGTATAACTGTTCCTGATCAAGGGCATCAGTTGATGCTTTACAGACTTCATCTGAACTTTTGTAGGTAACAGATTGCCCTCCTAGCATTTTAAACATATGGTCGTTGATGTCGTCTGCATCATCATTTTTCGTTGTCAATATTGCCCTTTCTCTTAAATATCCTTCGTTTGTTTGCCTTATAGTGAAGTCCGAAAATGTTACTTTAACAATCTCTGCTATGGGACACTTCTAATCTTTGATGAGGAAATTTTTGGGAATTTGAATATAAGTTGGTTCATCCTCTCCTTCCTTCATTTTTGCTGGTACCTTTCCATCCCCCACATCTAAAACCCACTGATTAAACTTCTGTTTATTTGTGTCGATGTTTCCTTGCGTGTCGTATTCATTAACCCTCATGCTGCGTGTTAGCTTAAACACGTGACATTTTGACCACAATTTTGACCTGTTTATGCAAGACTTGACCACTTCCTGTCTTTTTGCTTTTGGTATCACCGGTAAAATTTGCCTAAAATCTCCTCAAAGTAAGACGGTCATGCCTCCAAACATGCGTTCCCTGTTTGTCACATTTGGGTACCCTAGTATGTCCCTAAGTTTCTTATCCAGCGCTTCGAAGCCGTACCTCTGAGTCATTGGTGCTTCGTCCCATATTATTAAACTGACTTCTTTCATAAGCTCCGCTAGGTGTGTGTTCTGTTTTATACCACACGTACTATTCTCCATTAACTCTAGCGGTATAAAAAATCTGCTGTGGGCCGTTCTCCCGCTAGGAAGAAGCAACGAAGCTATTCCTGTTTCATCATGTACATGATAGAACAAAAGATGTTATTTAGTACCTGGTATATTACCTTGTTAAATTAAAAGAATGGTTTGTTGACTGCTGTTTACCTGATGATGCAACGGCAAGAACAATCATTTTATCTGATCTTAATCGGGAGATGATCGTCTTGTATAAAAATGTTTGATAGGTCCTAGTTTAGCTTCCACACAAGATATAACTCACGTAAACTACAACTACAACTATACTACTAACGATAATGATAATAATAACAAAACAATAAGAGAGATCGAGTAGAAGAGAATAGAAGGCGGATGATTCATTCACGTAAACAATGGACAAGACTTTCGGTACAATGTGAAATAAACCAACCACAATAAATGATGCATGAGTCCTCTATTTATAGAGGAAAATTAGGGTGTCTCATGCATGAAATGCTTCTAGAAGAATTAACAAGGCCACACGGCCCATGAGCTCCTAATGAGCCATGGGCTTTAACATAAACTTAGAGCCCATTTTAGAGAAACCTATTTAACACTAATGACCATGACTCGAATTATACAAAACGTGTTCCCAACAATCTCCCCCTAAGTCTTGGTCATCTTGGTTGCTCGACGTCATCTTTGCTTCTTTGGCTTTTGACGTCTTTATAATCTTTGTTCTTTGTTCTTGTTGTGATATGATATGGTAACGTCTCGATCTGCCTTTCACCAACGTTCTTTGGTGACTGTGTCTTTACGTCTTTTCCACCATGCTCATATGTCTTTTGACTTTTGTTCTTCATTAATCAAGTTTTTCTCAGCTCATAAGCTTCAATATTTGACTTGTGAAAGATTGTTGTACTTGATCACTGACTTTTCTTTAACTTCTTTTAACTTTTGTTATCTCTAAGTCTTGGTGAGAACTTTATCTTCAGGATATGAGCATAATGGAAACTGGTGGTGATGGAACTCCCGGTCTTCATGATTAGCTGCAAGTAAACAGTTAGCAATAAATCATTCGACATTTACAGGTTCGGACTTTGAGATCGTCAACCACATAATGTGAAGACTTTCTCTAATCCTAATCTAGGCCGTTCTGAATCGGATACCACCGAAAGGGCTTACACAGACACACCGAAGTGCATCAACGATTCAGTGAGCCACTGGAGATCACTCCACGACTGTAGACCGTTTTGGAGCTAACACTAAGCGTAATTCACATTAATATTTCACAATGTGACTATTTTGAATGTATTGGTCACATATAATACCCTTATAATGTGGCCATAAACATAATTTAGATACATATTTGTGATATGGTGTGACTATTGTATAGCCTATAGTCACATGATTGTGCTACAATTAAATGTGATCATACATATTAGGATTTGGCAGGCAAACACACACTAAACTTTAGACACACATATTAACTTACGTGACCATATCTATCGAATTTTAGTCACACTTAATCATGTATGCCTATGGTTTAGTGTGACCATATATGACATTTGGTCACACTGTTCAAGTGTGTGACATATATTTGTCACTTTTAAATGCATATCGTGACTAATGCTTCAAACTTACTTTTCAGTTGTCACACATTCCAAATTCATATGTGGCTAAATTTTCAACAAAAACTAGCAGTCACGTTTAAATAATGTGTGACAAACTTGACTATATGATTTAACCACATACACAATTACTTCATGTGACCATATATGGATTTTGGTTACACTGGTCAATTGTGAGACATATATTTGTCACACATGTATATATATAGTGTGACTAATGTTTCAAACTTATTTGTATCCGTCATACGTCCCAAATTATAAGTGAATAAATAATCAAAAAAAAAATTACCAGATACCTATAGTCATGAAAATATTCAAATGTGTGGCTGTAGCCTCAGATGTAATCCCGAAATGGTCACACAAGTCGGATCAAGTGTGGCCGTTTATTTTATTCTGGTACATTTAGTCACATAAAAAAGTTACTGTGTGGTCGTTCAAAAAACAACTTGTGTGACGAAAACCCAAATCTGTACTAGTGTTAGCTTTGTACCAGAAAAAGTGTAAACGACGTTTGTAAAGGTTTTCTCCGCCGAGAAGGGAGCTTGTTTCTTAGTGAAGAAAAACTCTCGAGTTAGAGGCTCGAGGAGTGGAGTAGGGCAAGGAAAAGAGTCCTTGTAGACCGAACCACTATAAACATCCGTGTTGTGGTTCGATTGTTTCTTTCTCTACTTACTTGTCATATATTGTTTATTACTTGCATTACTTGAAATCACGTTAAGTTTTCAAAGCAAAAGAATTTTAAAACGGTAAAACTATTCAACCCCCCTTCTAGTTTTCCACACATAGGTCTCAACTGAAGGATTTTCCTCCAACTCTAAGACATGTTCCCACGGAACGGAATATCCCAAAAGCTACGGTCTCTCAATTTGTAATAATGAATCCATTTAACCCATAACAATTCCTTTTGAGTAAAAAGCCTCCATTCCAATCTTCTTAAACCAAGACCACCCTCCCTTTTGGGAAGACACACAACTTCCCAAGCCACTTTTGCCTTCCCTCTTCGCATATCAGCTTGGCACCAAAGGAAACTGCGCATTAACTGCTTAAGATCCAGCATAATACGAGTCGGAAGAATAAACACAGAGGCCCAATACACATGCATAGACGCTAAAACGGACTGAATAAGCTGGACTCTAGCCGCAAAAGATAATAATTTATTCTTCCAATCACCAATCCTATTTTTAACTTTCTCAACCAGCTCCTTACAATCACGATAGAGAAGCCTAGAAGCAATTAAGGGAACACCCAAGTATTTAACAGGAAGCGTAACTTCTTCAAAAGGGAGAATATTAAGAATATTAATCTTCATGTAATTAAGAACATTACAAAAGTACGCTGTACTCTTAGGTAAACTCGGAACCAGGCCCGAAACATTCCTGAACTCATCCAAAGCATCCATAATAACTCTAGCCGAATTCACATCCCCATGAGCAAGTACATGCATATGAGCCAATTAAGATGCAAACAATAAATGACCAAATAACCAATAATAGTAATGGTAATTTTATCACCTTGAGTACCAAAACAGAGAAATTTTTTTAAATAAACACTTTACATCCACCTTTACCAAAATGAACCTTCTAACCCCATTTTACAAAAATCGACGAAGCGAGCAAACTGGCTTTGGTCGCTGGTTCATTTGCTCGCCCCTCCTTAAAATGATGAAACACATACCAACATTCATTTGAAAACGGCGAGCAAACATGGAGGCGAGCAAGCATTTGCTCTCCATGTTCTTTGTCTTGTAGCTGAAAACGGCGAACAAACATGGGGCGAGCAAGCATTTGCTCTCCATGTTCTTTGTCTTGTAGCTGAAAACGGAGAGCAAACATGGGGCGAGCAACCATTTGCTATCCATGTTCTTTGTCTTGTAGCGGAAAAACATTTGTCTTCTTTTGAAAACGGCTAGCAAAAGGGGAGGGCGACCCAAATTCTCGGAAGTGTCGATTTTGATAAACGTGTTTGAAAGTGTTTATTTTTGTAATTGAGAGTGAGAAGTGTTTTTTGTGGTAATTGATTTACCAAAGAGAAAATTTTTTAAATAAACATTTTACCTCCACTTTTAACATATGAACCATCTAAACTGGCTTTGGTCGCCGGTTCCTTTGCTGGCCCCTCCCTGAAATGATGAAACGCATACCAACATTCATTTGAAAACCAATATACACACTAAGCCAATATATTTTAAGATTTTTAAACATCCACAAATTAAACAACATGGGCCATTTGTACGTCTAGTGCATCTCACCTGTGATGTATCCTAAATCATGTCGATTACACCAAGAAGTTATATACAAATAATAGCAATGATATTAAATAAAGTACAATTAGATATACGTTTATTTTATTTATAGCAAATTTATAACCGACCACTATTATGAAGAAAAATATGCTCCGCATATGATTGAAACACGCTACAAGAATAACAAGAACTGGCAACTAACAAAATACCGGCGACACAATGTCGTTGGTATTAAACGCTAAAAGACAAAAAAATCGTTTGACCGTGGCCAGCCTGCGTTGAATTTTTTTGGTGTTCAAAATCCCGACGACACGTCGTCGGGAACATAATGGTCAAATTTGACTTCTCCCCCGCCTCTCAATAATAGCGAATAATTGGGCGGGAATTTGACCCGCCAAGATGTTACCGACGCCATGTCGTCGGTAACATATAAACTAAAAAAATTATAGTAATTAGCGTTTGATTAGCGTTTAGTTTTGTCATTAGTGTAATTGTCCCGACGACATGGTGTCGGGACATATTTAGACCAATTTTTTTGCTTCCCCCGTTTGTGAATAATAGCGAATAATTGGGCGGGATTTTTTTCCGCCTATTTTGTACCGACGACATGTCGCCGGGGTTATCTTCCCGCCTCATTTTACCTTTGCCCCACCAATTTTTTACTTATATATAACCAATCATCCTCAACTCGGCAAAACGCACATAACCTAATCGTCAATTCTCACAAAACACACATAACAATGGCTAGTTACAAGATGGAAGAGGAGTGGTCAAAGGTTTTATCGTCGATGGGTCTCTTTAATGAAGCTCTTAATACATATGGCTACGAAATTTATGATGAATATGGTTCTTATAAGAACATTAGCCCGTAGATGAGAGACCAGATTCTGAAATGGTTGAGGAAAAAGCCGTACTACAGAGATGTTGGACGCTCAAGCTGATGATGTTGGAGGAGAAAGCACGTTGGAAACCAAAATTGATGATCTGGGAAATAGGATAACAAATCTTGAAGCTATGTTTGAACATTTCATCAAGCAAAGGAAAGTAAGGAAGGAAAAAGATGGTGCAAGTTCTAGCAAAGTGGGAAGTAGCAGCAAAAAAAAATGAATGGGCGATGTTTGTTATGGTCTATGTCGTGTATTTCGTTTGCTTGTCAAGTTGTTTCGTTTGAGTTGTTTCGTTTGCTTGTCGAGTTGTTTCGTTTGAGTTGTTTCGTTTGCTTGTCGAGTTGTTTCGTTTTCTTGTTAAGTTATTTCATTTGAGTTTGTATGAAATGTATGTGGTTGAGAACTCTTGCGTGTTTTAAATAAAAGGTTTGCCTTTGTGTTTGTTAATTGTCATATTGTTCCTTCAGTTCCATTCTTTATGCATATGTAATTTAGTGTTGGAAAATTGTATATCTATAGCATCTCGACTCATTCGTTTAACATCTCATTTATAACCATATCATCTCGACTCATTCGTTTAACATGTTATGTATATCCATAACAACTCGACTCATCCGTTTTGTTATGAATATGAATATTCAGCAGAAGACTCGGTCACCCCGAGTACTTATTAGATCATCATAGCTCGTAGGAATATCTGTAATATTATCAGTAGCTTAGTATTATTAGTATTAGTCATATCTATATTTGTGGAGTGGGTCGGGGCTTTCCCCACTGTCAGCTCGCTCCACAGTCCACTAGGGACATAATATGTAGTAGTATATATATCCCTTCCCACACATGGGAAGGGTTGGACCTTTTCACTTAATCTAATATTACTTGTGTTTCTCTCACTAAAAAGGCTCCCACTTCTCTCTAGAAACCTTCTTCCATTCGATCCAAACTATCCTCATACAAGTGATTCATGTATTGTGAATACCCTACAATTGGTATCAAGAGCCATGGTTAGGTCCATGAGAGTTGGTATTCACGAATTGGTGTAGTTCTTGAGGTTTTTTGTTGGTTCGAATTGTGGTTTTAAGTTTCTCTTGGATTCGGTTTGTTTTGTAGCTTAAACTTCATTTTGTGTTTTTGTTTTGTGATTAGAGGCTGTTTTATATTGAAGTTGTGTAGTTCTTTAGGTGTTTCTTGGTTAGATTTAGTTAGATTTGTAGTTTTTTTTAAGTTTTAGTTCGGTTTTATTAAGTAGTATAAATCTCAATTTGTACTTTGTTTAGTGATTAGAAGTTGTTTTTCTTTGTACTTTCTAGATTAAGATTAGTATTAGAGTGGTAGTTAGTGTTTGGATTCACAGATTTAAGGCTCGTGTGGTGTTTGTGGGTGATTCGAGTACTTTTCTTTCAAAAGTTCTTGGATGCGGTTTGTGTTGCTTGGACGATTCTTGAATGCGGTTTGTGTAGCATCGTGAACTCGGTTTGTCTTTATACTTGTTTGGGCTAAAGGACAAACGGCATTGATAGTGACAGGTTTGGAAATTTGAGCCAACGCGGTTTGTCTCTACGGTGCGTACGCGGTTTGTGTATCTTGTGTGAACTCGGTTTGTATCTCCACTGTGAACTCGGTTTGTCTCTTGGCACCTACGCGGTTTGTATATCCGGTGTGAACTCGGTTTGTCTCTTTGACGCACACGCGGTTTGTGTATCTTGTGTGAACGCGGTTTGTCTATTTGGTGAATACGCGGTTTGTGTCTTTGGTGTGAACTCGGTTTGTCTATTTGACGAATACGCGGTTTGTATCTTTGGTGTGAACTCGGTTTGTCTCTTGGCACCTACGCGGTTTGTATATCCGGTGTGAACTCGGTTTGTCTCTTTGACGCACACGCGGTTTGTGTATCTTGTGTGAACGCGGTTTGTCTATTTGGTGAATACGCGGTTTGTGTCTGTGGTGTGAACTCGGTTTGTCTCTTTGGCGCACACGCGGTTTGTGTCTCCTGTGTGAACTCGGTTTGTCTCTTAGGCATATACGCGGTTTGTCTAGGCGGTTTGTGTCTTGGTGATTTTAGAAATTCCCGCGAAAGATTCGATTTCTCGGTTAAATCACAAGATCAGTAAAATCCCGTAGTTACTATGGCTACTACATCAAGTACATCATCAGATGATATTCAGGCAGCAGGATCTGACACTCGTCCACCTATGCTAGATAGGACGGATTATGAGTCTTGGGCACAACGAATTAGACTTTACTGCTTGGGAAAAGATAATGGTGTTAACATTCTTAAGTCAATTGACGAAGGACCTTATCAGATGGGTACCACCAGAGACGTTGTTACAACTGGTGAAGATGGTACTGTAACTTGGGGCATCGACAGACCTAGAAACTACAATGATCTTAATGAAGAAGAAAAGAAGAGGTATGATGCCGATATTAGAGCCTCCAACATAGTTATTCAAGGTCTTCCAAAGGATGTATACAAGCTCATCAATTTTAACACTGAAGCCAAGGCTGTGTGGGACAACGTTAAAATGTTGTTGGCAGGGTCAGAACTCACAAAGGAAGATCGTGAGTCACAGCTGTATGATGAGTTCGAGCATTTCAAAATGAACCCAGGAGAAAATGTCACAGATTACTATGTGAGATTTCATAAGTTGGTGAATGATATGAGGATGATCAGAATGACTATGCCCAACATCCAACTTAACTCAAAGTTTGTGAACAACATGACTCCGGAATGGGACAGATTTGTTACTGCTGTCAAACTCAACAAAGGTTTAAGGGAGACTAACTATGAACAGCTGTATGCTTACCTGCAACAACATGAGAAGCATGCTGCCTATGATCGGGTGCTGAGAGAAAAGTTGAATCCTTCAACTACGAATGACCCACTGGCTTTCATGACAAATGTACAACCAACAATCCAATCATCATCCAATCCAAGCTATCACCAACTTCACTCACAAGTACCTGCTATGAGTTCACAACTTGACTCAGGCTACTCTCAGACCGACAAAATGATTGACAACCTCACCAATCAAGTATCTCTACTGGTTCAACAGTTTCAAGCATCACTCCCTCAGACCAACAATCAGTTAAGGAATTCTTCCAACCCACGCAATCTAGCAATGGTGGAGGACGGGAAAATTGTGGTCCAGAATGTGCAAGGGAGAGCTGGTAGAAACATGGGTCGAGGTTATGTGCAGAACAGAGCAGGGAATGCCAATCAGGGGCAAGGGAAACAGATCAAGTGTTATAATTGTGGGGGGCTTGGACACATTGCTAGAAACTGCAATCAACCTAAACGTCCTCAGAACTCAGATTACTTCAAAGACAAGATGCTGTTAATGCAAGCTCAAGAAAATGGTGCTGTATTGGATGAGGAAGAGTTATTGTTCTTGGCAGGAGATGGAGGAAATACGTTTGATGAAGATGTGGATGAGAAACCTGTTCAGGATCTGGCACTTAATGATCCTAACATCTTCAAGGCAGATGACTGTGATGCATTTGACTCTGATGTGGATGATGAACCTACTGCTCAAACAATCTTCATGGCTAACTTGTCTTCCCTGGCCTCATCTCGTCAAGCTGGTTCTTCTAATGCATCCGTGATTTCTGAGGTACTAAAAATTTATGACACATATAATATTGTCGAGGGACATCAGATTCCCGTAGAAGTACGTCAGGCAGTTGTTTCTGACTCAAGTGATGTTGATATGGAAAATAGCAATATTGTCTCATATGAACAGTATTTGAATAGCAACAACTCGCCTGATGTACCAAATGGTGAATCCTTTGTCAATAATGATGTGTGTGCTATGAGTAATGTATGTGCCTTAGACAATGCTAGTAATGTAGATAATGCATGTGAGTACCATGAGAACCAATTGCCTGTCCCAGATAATAACTTGATCACTAGACTTAACATCTATAAAGAACAAGTGGCTATGTATGAACAGCGTGCTAAGTTTGAGCTTAATGATCGTGAGCAGAAATTAGAAGGTCAAATGAGTACACTTATTAAAGAGTCTAGAGTGCGAGAAGAAACATTAAAATTAGAGTTAAGTTCTTTGAAAAGTCAGCTAGAACAGTCTGTCATACAAAAACAGGAAGCACAAAAGTGTGTAACAACACTTAGGCAAGAATTCAAACAAAAAGAAACAACTCTTTTAAATGATTTCTCTAAACTCAAGACGTTAAAAAATAAGCTTGAAGATAAGTTGTACACACAAAATCAAACCATACAAACTGCTCAAATGATTCATAAGCACAGAAAGCTGAGTGATAAGCATAGTAAAATCATGATAGGTGAACCAAAGTCAACCATACTTAGGGACATGCAAGTACTTCAACCAGCCCTATATGATGGTAATGTGATGATTAAGCCTATTCATGACCAACCTGAGCATATCTACACTGATGAAGAGGATGAGTTAAGTGATAATACGAAAGAAAAAATGAATGAGAAAATGAGGGATCCCGAGTGCATAGCCAGACGAATAATAATCAAACCCCATGATTATTATGAGGAAAATCGTCTGACTGTGTTTGCTCCTCAAAAGAAGTTAACACCTGAACAGATATTTTGGAAACAAGATAGTGAAAAACTTAAGGAAGATAAACTTAAGGCCAACACCCCCCTCATTCGAAAAGTTGCATCCATAACGGTGTATCCTCCCAATACACCTAGGAATTTGGTGCCTTTGTCTCTTCCCACTGAATGCAAAACCTTTATTAGCTTATATGTGCTTTGGCAACTGTTTGCTGATTTTGATAAAACATGTAAGAAGAGAATCACACCAACCGGCATCACTGAGGGGGAAAGGTGTTTTGAACATGCAAAAAGGTGTTACTTAACTGAGGTCATGCCATTCTTTAAACTACTTAAAGAACACTTTGAAGGGTTGCAAACCGCCCTTAAAGCCGAAATAAATGAAATGAAAGTAGTTATTTAAAGATATGGAAAATGAGGTGAATGAACATGCAATAGAAATTAAGAGTCGAGAGATTGAAAGAAAAAATATACTCATTACTAATGACAACTTGATTGCTAAATGTATTGCACAGGATGTATTTTACACTGTCACTGATTCTGCATTGTCTGCTTGTCAATTTAATGAGTATGCTATTGCATTAAATGTCACCCAGAATCGTGTTGTTGAGCTTGAGGGGGAGAATTTGAAATTGCTTGAAAAAATTCAAAATGACGACCATGATAACATGGTTAAACGTTTTTCTAAACTAGAAGTTGATTATTTGAACTTGCAACTTAAACATCAACACTTAGAAGAAAAATGCAAAATATCAAATGTCAAGACATCCACGGATGTTCCTGAGTTTGATACATATTTTGAATTAAGCAAACGTGATGAAACAATTCAAGCTCACACGAACACGATTCGACTGCTGAGGGCCCAAATTGCCCAATTGAAATCCAACAAGTGTGAAGCATATGGCACCAATAAACCTTCGTCTTCAGACTCTCAGAATTTTCAATATCAAAACACCATAAATAAGTTACATTATGAAAATGAGTGTTATCGAGAAGAAAATTCAAAGGTTAAACAACATTTCAAAGAGTTATATGATTCTATTAAAGTCACAAGAAGCAATCACAATGATCAAATAACCTCTTTGACAAATGAAATTGAGAATCTGAAGGTTCGGGTGAAAGGTAAAATGCCATGCACCACTTGTAATGGTAATGCACCAAAGGTTACTAATAGTAAAAAGTATGATGTTGATGTTGGGGACATTCCGTTTAAGCTTAGAAATAACAGCCTTGCCCATCAAACATATCTAGATCATCTTAGAGAAGGCCTTGACACACTTCGTGAGGTAGTTGAAGAGGATAGGAATGATAAGCCACTTGATCAAGCAGTTGTCTATGCATGCAAACTCACGAAAAGGATTCAGGAAAACTTAGAATATGCCATAGGCTCAATTCCTAAGTTTAGAGGCCATAGAGATAGATTTGTTGCATCATCATCCAATGTTGTGAACAAGCATGTAGCCTTTGACCAACCACCCAAAACATCAGAACACAACACATCATTATCAGGAAGGCATGTGGCAGAAAAACATTCTAATGTTACCTTCGATGCTTCTACAGGAGTAAAAAGTGACACCCAAGCTAGCGGGTCAAGGTCTAGAGGAAATGAAAGAAAGGATATGACTGCGCCAGCTAAGAATGATCACTTGAAGAATGTAGAAGCCCAACCTAGGAACAATAAGTTTACAATGAGTAGGATGAATCGTGTTGATTCTAGTATCAAAAGTACTGTAATTAATTCGAATTCTAATGCTATCTGTAAAACTTGCGACAATTGTTTAATTTCTGCCAATCATGATGAATGTGTAGTGTCTTTTCTGTTGTCTTCTGCATCATCCCATGTTAAGAATGGTAGGATAACTAAAGCATGCAAAAAGGTTTGGAAAGCAACAGGAAAAACATTTGCTAGCATTGGCTATCAATGGAGACCCACTGGAAGGAAATTCAATTTAGGAAAACAGTGCACGTTACCTAAAATGAATAAGCATAAAATTGTGAAAGTTAAGGAATGGAGACCCACTGGAAGGAAATTCAATTTAGGAAAACAGAGATCATTACCTAAAATGAATATGCATAAAATTGTGAAGAATAAGGAATGGAGACCAACTGGTAGAATCCTGCCTTTAGAATCACAATGCCTTCCATCTAGGTCTTGTCCTACCTCTAGTTCTGTCTCCTCACCAAAGACAGTAGCATCTGTGAAATCTGTGGCCTCTGAATATGTATGTGCTGACCAAATGGACCCCAATTGTACGTGGGGATCCACATTTTTCAGTTATCCATTGTTGTCTGGTTTCAAATGCAGGTCGTACAAATCGTCCTGTGGTATTTGGACTCAGGCTGCTCAAAACATATGACTGGGGATCGCTCACGGCTCAAGAACTTCGTGAAAAAGTTTATCGGGACAGTTAGATTCGGGAACGACCACTTTGGTGCTATTATGGGTTATGGAGATTATGTGTTTGGTAACAGTGTAATCTCAAGGGTATATTATGTGGAAGGACTAGGACACAATCTGTTTTCTGTGGGTCAATTTTGTGATTCAGATCTGGAAGTGGCTTTCAGAAAGCATACATGTTTCGTTAGAGAATTGGATGGTTTAGATCTCCTCAAGGGCAGTCGGGGCACCAATCTATACACCATCTCAATTGAAGAAATGTTGAAATCCTCTCCCATATGCTTGCTCTCTAAAGCCTCTAAAACAAAATCATGGCTGTGGCATCGTCGTTTGAACCATTTGAACTTCGGTACCATTAATAATCTTTCCCGTAAAGATCTTGTTAGAGGGATGCCCAGACTAAAGTATGAGAAAGATCATCTCTGCTCTGCATGTCAACTGGGCAAAAGCAAGAAACAAACCCACAAACCTAAAACCATCAACACCAACATGGAAGCTCTTCATACCCTACACATGGACTTGTGCGGTCCAATGAGAATACAAACCATTAATGGAAAGAAGTACGTTCTGGTGATAGTTGATGACTATTCTCGGTTCACATGGGTAAAGTTTTTGAGAACCAAGGACGAAACTCCAGAGGTTATCATTAAACTGATAAAACCGCTGCAAGTAAGGCTCGATAAAACTGTCAGAATCATCCGCACAGATAATGGTACGGAGTTTGTTAACCAACAACTCCGTAATTTCTATGAAAGTATTGGCATCACGCATCAGAAAAGTATCCCACGCACCCCTCAACAGAATGGGGTGGTTGAACGAAGGAACCGTACTCTGGTGGAGGCTGCAAGAACTATGCTTATATTTTCAAAGACCCCGATGTTTCTCTGGGCAGAGGCTATTGCAACAGCATGTTACACTCAAAACCGATCCCTAATTCATCCGGTTCATGAGAAGACTCCCTTCGAGTTAATTCATAACAAGAAACCAGATCTTTCCTTTCTACGTGTGTTTGGCGCACTCTGCTATCCAACTAACGATAGTCAAGACTTGGGAAAGTTAAGAGCTAAAGCAGATATAGGTATTTTCGTTGGATACGCACCAGACAGTAAAGGGTATCGAATCTACAATAAAAGAACCCGTAAAATCATGGAAACCATTCATGTTACGTTCGATGAGCTGAGTGAGCTACCTGTTTCAGGACAAATCAGTTCTGGACCCGATCTTCACCTTTTGTCTCCTGGACCCATTAGTTCAGGACTTGTACAGAATTCCACGCCTGAAGATTCTTATGTGCCACCTACATGTGAGGAGTTGAAGAAGTTATTCGATCCCATGTTTGATGAATACTTTGAGCCAACAAATGGATCCATCCCGAGTGAATCAGCTGTAATTCCTATGGATGAGGTTCAAGCCCCACAAGATTCAGAAGGACCTGCAGCTTCAGTATCAGTCAGTCACAATGCTCCTGCTGCCAGTCAATCGCCTTGGTCATCAAACACTCAAACTTCTCCAGTAATGCAAGAATCTTCAGATAATAACTCTTTGGAAGTTAATCCTTTTGCTCCTGTTGAAGAGGTTCCTTTTGAAAACATATTTGCTCCTGAACATCCATCAGACACATCCTTACCTGAGGAACACAGCACTGCTACTTCTGTTCATAACCATCAACCTCACGACCATCTCAGGAAATGGACCAGTGATCATCCAATCGACAACATCATAGGCAATCCCTCTCGTCCAGTATCCACACGTAATCAACTAGCCACTGATGCACTATGGTGCTTCTTCAATTCCGTACTGTCTAAAGTCGAACCAAAAGATGCCAAAGAAGCAATGACTAAAGATTGCTGGTTCCAGGCTATGCAGGATGAAATCCATGAATTTGATCGACTTGAAGTATGGGAATTAGTGCCTCCTCCGGAGCGTGCAATGATCATTGCTTTAAAGTGGATCTTCAAAGTGAAGCTTGACGAGTATGGTGATGTCTTAAAGAACAAGGCACGGCTAGTTGCTAAAGGGTTTAGACAAGAAGAGGGCATTGATTTTGAAGAATCGTTTGCTCCGGTTGCTAGAATTGAAGCTATAAGAATCTTCCTAGCTAATGCAGCTAGTCGTAATATGATAGTCTACCAGATGGATGTCAAAACGGCATTCTTGAATGGTGACTTAAAGGAAGAAGTTTATGTGAGTCAACCTGAAGGATTCGTGGATGCTGAACACCCTACTCATGTTTACCGCTTGAAGAAGGCTCTTTATGGGCTAAAACAGGCGCCAAGGGCATGGTACGATACATTGTCCAAGTTCCTCCTTGCAAACAAATTCTCCAAGGGTGTCGTTGATCCTACACTATTCACCAGGAAATCAAGAAACCATCTACTGCTAGTTCAGATATACGTAGATGATATCATCTTTGCTTCAACAGATCCTGGTGAATGTGATAGTTTTTCAAAGGAGATGAATTCCAAGTTCCAAATGTCCATGATGGGGCAAATGTCATTCTTCTTAGGACTACAAGTTTCTCAAAGTCCCGGAGGCATATTCATCAATCAATCCAAATACGCCAACGAGATCCTGAAAAAGTTTGGATTCCATTCAAGTGAACCTGTTGACACTCCCATGGTTGATAGAACGAAGCTGGATGAAGATCCTTCAGGGATTCCAGTTGATATCACACAATATCGAAGCATGATTGGATCTTTGATGTACATCACGGCTAGCAGACCAGATCTTCTGTTTGCTGTGTGCATGTGTGCTCGGTATCAATCCAGACCAACCAAGAAGCATGTTGAAGCAGTGAAAAGGATCTTCCGATATCTTCAAGGCACGGTTCATATGGGTCTCTGGTATCCTAAGGACACTGCAATGGAGTTAACGGCATACGCAGATGCTGATCATGCGGGATGTCAAGATACTCGTCGAAGTACTTCAGGAGGAGCTCAATTTTTAGGGGAAAAGTTGGTTAGTTGGTCTTCTAAGAAGCAGATGAGTACTTCCATATCATCTACTGAAGCTGAGTACATTGCTATGTCTGCATGTTGTGCACAAATCCTTTGGATGCGATCACAGCTTTCGGACTATGGATTCTCATACAACAAAATTCCCCTATATTGTGACAACAAAAGCGCCATTGCTCTCTGTTGTAACAATGTTCAGCACTCCAGGTCAAAACACATCGACATCAGGCATCACTTCATCAGGGAACAGGTTGAAAAAGGAATTGTGGAACTATACTTCGTGAGGACAGAGTTTCAGTTAGCTGATATATTCACCAAGGCCCTCCCAAGAGAAAGGTTTCAGTTTATTCTCCCACGCCTTGGCATGAAAAGCATGACTCCAGAAACCCTCAAGTGTCTTCAGGAAGAAAAGGAGGAGTAAAGGATTGTCTTCTTATATCCTTGTACATAGTTGTATATATCTTAAATCAAAAAGAAAAATACAAAAATATAAAACCTATAAAAACCATAAAAAAATCGAAAAATCAGAAAATACCAAAAATAGTTCTACCTAGGCATGTCTCCTGTTTATCGATAACATTTACGTATCTAGAAATGTCATTCAACAATGGCACGGATTCTTAAATGAAGCTCGAGCAGAAGTTATACTAATCAGTTAAAACATGTCTTAATGGCTTGCAGTTACTTCATACTGCAACCCGCACTGTACAATGAGGAAAGCATGTCGCCAAAAAGACAGCTGTTTCTCCAACCGGGTGATGTTCACCTGGGCATGGATTACTTTATATCCATGTTCTCCCGACTTGATGTACGTGTCAGTGCATCACTTCGTATATAAGAAGAGAAGTCTTCTTTTCATCAAGATTCTCTATCTTGTTTGATTCTTCAAGAGAGTCTTGATGTTACACAAGGTGGTAAATTGAACTAAATTTTCACAAATGTCCGTCGCTCAATTGAATGACTACAACTATGTTAATGGGAAACGGATCATCAATTGAGGGGGAGCATATGTGTTCAAATTTCCGACACCTTGCCACATTTGTGCAAACATCAACAGTGACACTCTCTCTCGCCAATTCAAGGGGAGCATAGTATGCTCCAAAATCAGAATACATTTAAACCTGACCACATTTTCTCCAAAATTTTTCTAAATGTATTTAAATCAATTGAGATCACAAATCTCAAATGGTTTGAAATTTTTGATCGGGGGAGAGAATGTGATTTAAATAGGAAATTCTGATAAAATGTGATGATTTGGAAGTTAATGTATGCTCTCCCGTATGTGCTAAACCATTTTGTATATCAAGGCACATATTGAGGGGGAGCAAAATGTTTTGGTAATAAACGCAAGCTCTTCCATATGTGCGAAAATCTTTCATATTTCAATGCACATATTGAGGGGGAGCAAATGGTTTTTACAAAACAAAGGATTGGGCATCTCATGTGGCCGTGACTCAGAATTAACCAATGAATTGACGAAACTTGAACTGTCATCAATCGAAAGGATTCGTCTTGGCCGGGTAATAATTTCAAGCTGGTCTAACCAGTGATGTAAGCGTGTCTCGAAAAAGATGAATCTGAGTAGAGTGTACCATTTCGAGAAACTTTCTGTGGATTTGACCAGGCCGGGTAATAATTTCAAGCTAGTCTAACTAGTGATGTAAGCGTGTCTCGAATCGGTCTTGTTCACTGAAAGTGGATCAATTCAAAAAGTGAGAGCTCTACCTAACATGTGCAAATTTATAAAACAATCAACCGAGCACATGTTGAGGGGGAGCATTTGAAAAATTATAAAACTCTCAAGTGTTTGCAAAAATGTGTTTCTGGATCATGAACACTTTGAGAGATTTTCAAAGATTTGGTATGGCAATCGTGGATGAATACCAAAGACCGACCATTTGAATTAATGCATGGAGCTATAAGGATGGTTAGGTTAGGCTCAAGTTCCCACGATCCCGCCAGAGCCGGAGGGATCTACCCAGGGACAATCCACTAGATAGTGTAGAAGTCCTTAGGTATGATTAAAAAGGAGAAAAGTGAATAAGGGAAGAGTGCCGACTGAGATGGAGCTAACACTGGAACAAACCCAACAAGGTGTTAGTTATGAAGTCTCGGTAAGCACTGAAGGGGTTGAAGAATGAAAAAGAAGTGTAAAGATAAAGGGTGAAAAGAAATAGCCCTCCTTACAACTTAGGCAGAAACCGGGTCAATACATATGCTGTCAGAATCACTTAGTTGATTGCTGGCATTGAAGACAAAGTATCATGGACCCAGTGATACGCTGCACAACCCTCCCTAGCCACTCAAGGTCCCTCAAAGGATTCTTGTTTCAATTGTCACGGAGTTCAATACATTCCTATCATCTCTCTCACTCCGAGTTAGATGATATTGAAAAGGTGGCAGTCCTCTCCAGCCTCCGATCACCAAATCAAAACGCACAATTGAGTCTAGAGCCACGAGATACATAATAAGATCTCATAGGGACACGAATCATTTCTACACTGGTTGTTCAACCTTAAGGACACCAGTTGTAATCTCATGAGTCCTACGCAGATCTTAGCAATCTGCCAGAACATTTATGAGAGAATTTACTTATGTAATTCTCAATGATTGAATGGAAATTCCTGCCAGGGTCAACATCAAGCAGCCCTGAAAGCAGGTCACTTAGGTAATTCCTCGTGGATTACGCTTAGTGGTCGCGGCGGTTTCAACCGGTCTACAGTCGTGGAGTGATCTCCAGCGACTCACCTAATCGTTGATTTACTACGGTAAAATCTTAAAAAACCCTCTGTGGGTTTTCGATTAGGAACGGTCTTGGTAAGGATTAGAGAGAGTCTTCACACTATGCTGTTGACGATCTCGAAGTCCAAACTTGTAAGTACCGGTCGAATTATTGCTAACTGTCGTATGCAGGAATTTCTGGCGGATGTTGCTGTGGAATGCTGTAGCTGGTTGCTGTTGTAGCTGGTTGCAGAAAAGATGCCAATCCATCACCGCATGTTCACACCACATCATCATCAAAGAAGTCATGATCACCCTAAAAGACCTTCAACACAGCTTCTGCTAACTCTGATGCTGAAGATCATGACACCATATCGTGTGAGCATGTCGGCTCTAAGTATATTTCATCACATGGAGTAGTACTACAGAAAGATGACTTGGAGACTCAAGTGGGATGATACGTTCTCAGATTACTCAAAGTTCATCCAAGACAAATGAGAAGTCATCTTCAGATCACTGATGTTTGCACAACAGTCTATGACAGTGAAGATTCAATGATTACGAGCTATGATGTCAAGATCCAAGGAAGAAGGGCTGAAATTCAGAACATTACTCCTGGGGTGACCTCCCTTAGGGGGAGATTGTTAGGAATATGAATATTCAGCAGAAGACTCGGTCACCCCGAGTACTTATTAGATCATCATAGCTCGTAGGAATATCTGTAATATTATCAGTAGCTTAGTATTATTAGTATTAGTCATATCTATATTTGTGGAGTGGGTCGGGGCTTTCCCCACTGTCAGCTCGCTCCACAGTCCACTAGGGACATAATATGTAGTAGTATATATATCCCTTCCCACACATGGGAAGGGTTGGACCTTTTCACTTAATCTAATATTACTTGTGTTTCTCTCACTAAAAAGGCTCCCACTTCTCTCTAGAAACCTTCTTCCATTCGATCCAAACTATCCTCATACAAGTGATTCATGTATTGTGAATACCCTACACGTTTAACATGTTATGTATATCCATAACAACTCGACTCATCCGTTTAACATGTTATGTATATCTATAGCATCTCGACTCATTCGTTTAACATCTCATGTATAACCATAGCATCTCGACTCATCCATTTAACATGTTATGTATATCCATAACAACTCGACTCATCCGTTTAACATGTTATGCATATCCATAGCCATGTAACCGAATCCTATAAACAGGACATGACAAATGCATTAAACTACAATGATATATCGAAAAGTTACATTATTCGACTCGGGACATGACAAATGCATTAAACTACATGTTATGTATAATAATATGTGTGTTTACTTTTTAGGTTGAGGATTTTGGCGGGATATTTTATTTTTAAGCACGAATTGTTACCGCCTCAAGTTAAAGATGTTGGGTTTGGGTTTTTTATGTTAGAAAAAATACCGGGACAAGTTAAAATTTTGACTAGTTATTTTATTTAATTTTAATTATGTATTAAATAAAAGTAGTTAAATTAAATAATTTTTTTTTATTTTATAAAAGTATTTATTTTAAATAAAAGTATTTAATTTTAAATAAAATTATTTAATTTTAAATAAATTTATTTAATTTTAATTATATATTAAATAAAATAATTTATACTAATTATTTTATTTTTTAATTTTATAAAAGTAATTAATTTTAAATTAAAGTATTTAATTTTAATTATACAATAAAAATCGACGCCATATCGTCGGTATTTTACGACGCGTTTTCACTCACTTCAATTTGTAGGATCACGACCCCAAAGGGGCAGGGGCAGGGGCAAGGGTAGGGGCAGTGGGGGGAGGGGCGGCGGCAGGACGGGTGTGCATAAAGCCACCAAGAACGTAGCCCTCAAGAATGTCGTTCGTGATTTTGGCCCGCAGCTGATTGACTTTGACTTCAATGATCAGGGGACAATCATTCATGTCGGCGACAACGCTAAGTGGTTCAGTAACTACGTTGGTGAGCTAATTAGGGAGTTCCCGTTGTGCTATGATTCCTGGCACACGATCGAAGAAGAAAAGAAGGCGCATATCTTTCCTCGACTCGGGGTCAGTTATTTCATTTTCCTTTTATATTGTTTTGCTATCGTGTTTATATATTTTAATGTGTATATTTATTTAAATTTGTTTATTTATTTATCTATATATATTAGTTAACAAATATTAAAAAATTAATGAATATCAAAAAATTAGTTAACAAATTTGTTTATTTATTTATCTGTATATATTAGTTAACAAATATATATATTAGCTAACATATTAAAAAAATTAACAAATATAAAAAAATTAACAAAAATAAAAAATTTGTTTATTTATTTAAATTTATTTTAGTTATATTTGATTGCAGGAAATGTTTGATCTGAGGACCCACATGCTTTCACCCCGGTGGGAGACCATCAGAGATGGCATCAACGATTATCTCGCCACTCGCTACAGGGACAACAAGCACGACATGAAGCGAGATCACTGGACTATACAAGGTAGGGCTGACAAGGTGGATGAGATACGAAGGTAATTTTTTTATTTTTGTTAATTTTTTTATATTTGTTAATTTTTTTAATATGTTAGCAATTGATATATGTTAATTTTCTGTTTTCGTTATTATGTTAGAAACCCTCCTCCGAACATGGAGTTGTCTATGTGGGAGAAGCATATTCAGTTCTACCTCAATGAGAAGACCGCCAAAAGGGTCAAAGTCAATAAGGAAAATAGGAAGAAGAACAAGGTCACTAGCCGCCATGGATCTCGGTCGTTAGCCGCATCTCGACACGAATACGTAAGACACATTATGATTATTTTACATATTGTTCATTATATATTTGGTGTTTGATTTGTCGTTTTTAATTTGTTTCACCTTATATGCATGTGTATATATGTATACAGTTTCAGAGGAGTGAGAACCGTCAGTATCCGTCCCTGATACAGAGCTTCCACGACCAGCGTTGCAAGGACGGTATATGGTTGCAGGACGAGGCTCGTGTTCAATGCGTAAGTACTGTTTTATTTTTTATTATTATTATTTCTTTTTACACGCACTTTAATGATTTATTGAAACATAATGTAGTAACCCGAGTAATATATTAATTTTATCAATTTTTTTTCAACTACATAGGAAGAGATGTGCGAACTGCGGGATCTTGGAGCTAACACGCCTACTAGGATAGCCTACACAGAGGAAGAGATACTTACCCGGGTGTTAGCAGGCAGTGGCAAGACAAAGTTACCCATGCCGCCTCCCGGTTCATACAGTGGGCCCGAGATTGACAGGATGATGGCCGAGAAAGATAAGAAGATCAAAGAAGTTGAAGAAGATGCTAAGGCCACTAAGCGCCAACTCACTGCAATTATGAATGTATTACAGACTAACCCCGAGCTGTGGGGCCAGTTGATGAGCCAGCTACCTTCTCAAACCGAGGTAGGCTCGAGCAGTGGGAGTGGCGGGGGCGAGGCAGGCTCGGGCAGTGGGAGTGGTGTCGGCGAGGCAGGCGGCTCGGGCAGTGGCGATCTCGAGCTCGAGGATGATGGCGGTTTCGATGATGACCAGGGGCTGTGAGGTATATATGTATGGGTTATTTTGTACACTTTAACATTTTCTCCATCTGTATGCTTAATCCTCATCCGTATTTTGTACACATTAACACTTTAACACCTTGACTTTGTCCCTCCGTATGCTATTGACTCATCCGTATGTTACTATTGTACACTTTAACATTTTGGCGACTTGAACATTGCGGATATAGCAACTTTTGTGGTATTGGTAGCTTGTAACACCCGTTTTGTAGAATTTGTAACATTTTAATGTATTTGATGTTGTTTAGCAATTATATATAAGTGTTTTAGCTGTTATAACTTGTTTTGGGATATTGGCATGTTGGTATTGGTGGTGTACAGGTTGTGTAGATTTTTTCCGGAAAAATTTTCGAAAAAAATCTGGAAAACTTCTGCTGTGCAGGCTATTGTGCAGCAGCAGCAGTTTATTGTGCCGACGACATGTCACGGGCACAAAATCAACATATGTATTTGATAAATTTTTGTACCGACGACATGGCGTCGGTACAATACTAGAACAATTTTGCTTAACAACTTTAGTACCTACGCTATGTCGTCGGTACCAAAGTTTGACTTTCATTGACTGTTGTTAATCACGTAGTTAATTATCAAAAATGTACCGACGACATGACATCGGTACAATACTTGTCGGATCCCAAAATTCTTTGACTGAAAATGGCTGTGGGACCCAGAGTAAGTTCCGACGGGGCATTATCGACTATCACTGGCCGACGTCATTTCGTCAGCATCCACTACGTGCCGACGTCATGTCGCCGGCACGACGCTTTTTTAGACGTCGGGAAACGTCCTGATTGTACTAGTGACAAAACTTACAATAATAAAATCATACTACAAATAAGAGATAAATATGTCATAACCACACGAGTTTTGCAATCAATATAGTACAAATTATAATAGTAAACCCTAATGAGTAAAGAAACATACTACGGTTTTCAATTATCGTGGACTAACAAGAAGGAAAAAGAAAATATACGAGATATTCATCACCAATGATAAACAAAGAACCATCTCATATAATTTTCAAGAGTATATAATTGGAACAACTAACAATAGAAGAAAATTGGTGTTCCATGAACAATTTTTAAATAAAGTATGCATGTATCCATTTATACACAGGTAACGTAGCACAAATAATCATAGATTACAAACATGTAGGCATTGATTTATTCTATTAATGTGATATGAATTAAATAATACAAAGAAAAAACATGGATAACATGCGGTAAATCCGTAAATACGATTAATATGTTAAAAAATTCGAGACGTACCTCTAGCCATTTAAACACAAATCACGATTAATATGGGTAAAGAATTCGAGACGTACCTCTAGTGGTTTAAACACAAATCATATATATAGCGTGCTGATAACGTGTTGTGAACACAAATTTATGAGAATGAAAAGTGTAATTAATGTAATCAATTAATAGTTCTATACATAGATACAATCATATAAATATTAAAGTACGTAAATGATGTATATGAGATTCAAACTCTAACTAATATGTGGGTTCAAACCCCGTTGATTAGTACTCAACAGAGTCCAACGAGTTATGAACAGTAATGTTATGACACATATAGCTATAAATGTAGTTTTCAAAAGAGTTAGTTTTGCAATCCAAAAAACGTTAGCGGCGCAGCTTGTTGCTCGTTTGCCTTCAACCACTATGTAAATTATATTTTGATGAATTGAAAAATGAGTTGCTGTATTCGCTAAAAAAATAAATAAATAAAATAGTAGGCCAAAAAGTTCGGAAAACACGGCTACCAAAAAAACTCTAACTAATATTAGGGGATATGGACATCCACATGTATTTATTCATAACTTTTTGTCATTTTATTATCAGAAGGGTGTTTCTGTCATACATGTATTTATTCATAACTTTTTGTCATTTTATTATCAGAAGGGTGTTTCTGTCATTTTATTGTATTAATTAAAGTAGTTTAATGAGGGTAGTTAGAAAAACCTAAAGGAGATGGAATTCCATAGTTAAGAGCAGACGGAGTGCCCATCGGGTTGCCCAAAGGGCTTTGCCAAACCGCCGGTAACACCGCCCCGTGCTCAACGGGTTGCCCTCAACGGGCTGGATACCCTCTGAGCAAGCCGTTGGAATGAGACGTTGAGGGGGCAATGTTGTAAAAAAAAAATTTGTCCTTTTAAAAATTTGACCGTTGGCAATCAAAAAAAAAAATCAAAACTCCTCCTTCTTCATTTAAATCGTGGCATTCAAAAAAAAATAATAATAATAACTCCTCTTTCATCTTCAACCTTATTCAAACCACTATGGATCCAAGAAAGCTAAAAGGGGTTGCTAAAACCGGTCGTGGACGGGGCTCTCGACAACAAATGGGTCGGCCCCAACCTCAAACACAACGACCGGTCGAACCGTACTATCGTCCCGCACCACCGGTGGTCGATACTTACTATACTCAACCTTATGCATACAATAATCCTCCTCCTCCTCGACAAATGCATCCAAATCAATACGTAGTACACCAAACGGCGGAGGTCGAGTTCGAGCCGTTGGAGCCGTATGCCTACCGTGATCCTCTTCCCGGTACCGACGATGATGATGATGAAGACGTCGTCCCGGAAACTCAAGAATATCCGCCAGGTACAAATTTAAACTTTTTATAATTCATACTTTTATAGTTGTTTTATTTTTATTAGTTGTTTTATTAGTCGATTTATTTTTTTTAGTAGTTTTATTAGTTTTACAATATATAGAAAATGACGACGATGAAGAAGTTCAAGTGCAAGAAGTGGCACCAAAGAAATTCCCGAAACGAGCTGAGAAAAAAACTTGGACGGCGAAAGAATAAAAAATTTGTAGTTTAAATTGTGTAGTTTAATAGTTTAGGGGGAAAAAATAAAAAATTTGGGAGGGCTAGAATATCATGGACGCGAGTGAAATTGGTTGGGAGGTCTGGAAGGTTAAACTGAGTTGGTATAAAAACCACCTCCCACCCTAACGGCCTGATATAAATGTAAAACAATGCGTGCCAAAACAAGAGGCTAAAGCACACACACAATGGAGGTGGAAAGAGTTCAAGAAATAGCAACACTCTCAAACCTAAAAGGCACAATCCCAAGTGAGTTCATAAGACTGGAAAACGAACAACCAGCAACGACCACTCTCCATGGCGTCGTGTTGGAGGTTCCAGTGATCGATCTTAGCCAGACGGATAACGAATCCTTGGTCGATTTGGTATCCAAAGCGAGCAAGGATTGGGGTCTTTTTCAAGTGGTGAACCATGGGATACCAAGTGAACTCATTAGCAAGTTACAAAAAGTTGGAAAAGAGTTCTTTGAGCTACCACAAGAAGAAAAAGAAGTGATTGCAAAACCAGATGGTTACAAAGGTGTCGAAGGGTATGGAACAAAGCTTCAAAAAGAAGTTCAAGGCAAGAAAGGATGGGTGGATCATTTGTTTCATATAGTTTGGCCACCTTCTTTTATTAACTATCAATTCTGGCCAAAGAACCCTCCTTCTTACAGGTACTTTTATTTACTTAACTTTCTTTATTTTAGAGTTTCGTATACCCTTGTTCTTTTAACAAAATTAGGTAAGCATGTTATCGATATTCTTGTTTTTGCAACTACAATTTTTTTGATGATGTTTGATTCATGTCAGCTGATTTGGATAAAATTGCATGAAAACGAGTGAGTTAGGGAGCCCCGCGTTGCAGCGGCATATTACAAATATATATATTTCTGAAAAATGACTTAGAACCAAAATGACAAAAAGTAAATTGTATATTAATCTGGTAGACAAAATAAGTAAAATATTAGTAGGCATTTCATTCTTTTACATAAAAATTTTAAAGTCCGTTTAATTTGTAAGTGATTGAAATTGAATTTAGATTTTGTTCGAATTATATTTGTTAAATAAATTTTATTAGTAAAATATAAATTGAAGATATTGTTTGAATAATAAAATAATAAAATAAAAAGAATTATAGATCTCACAGAGTGAAATCTGGGGCTCTCTAGTGAGTTTTCTAGAACCCCATAAGGGTGTGAGCCCCATTTTAAATACTCATAAATGCAAAACAAACTACTCCCTCTAAACTAAAATAAATGTACAGTTTAACTTTTTATAGTTAAACTAGTTTAACTTTGACCTTAAACTTGATTTTATTGTATTTTTTAGAGTAAATTACATGATTCGTCCCTGTGGTTTGGGGTAAATCCCTAATTGAGTCCTTATCTTGTTTTTTTGTTGCATGATTGATCCCTATGTTGAAACTATTGCACACCGTTCGTCCTTATCGCTAACTGTCGTTATTTTCTCCGTTAGCTCTCAGTCGTCAAGTGGCAACGTTAGTCTATTAACCAAACGATTGTTTGCAACATTAGTCCTTTACACTAACAGTCGTTTCTAATTAAATAAAAATTTGGTTTTCTTACGTAACTCATCCGTTTTCTTACTTTTTCTTACGTTTTTGTCCATTTTTATACGTTTTCGCCCGTTTTCCTACGTTTTCATCCGTTTTTATACGTTTTCGTCCATTTTTACATGTTTTCGTTCGTTTTTATACGTTTTCGTCCGTTTTAACACATTTTCGTCTGTTTTCTCACGTTTTCGTCCGTTTTTCTTACGTTTTAGTCTATTTTTATACATTTTCGCCCGTTTTGGTACGTTTTCGTACGTTTTATTATGTTTTTGTCTGTTTTATAAGTTTTCGTCCGTATTTATACGTTTTCATCCATTTTTACACATTTTCCTCTGTTTATACACGCTTTCGTCCGTTTTTATACGTTTTCGCTCGTTTTGTTACGTTTTCTTGCGTTTTATACGTTTTCATCCATTTTTGTACGTTTTTGCCCGTTTTGCTACGTTTTCATATGTTTTTGTCAATTATTATATATTTTCGCTTGTTTTTCTTACGTTTTTATTCGTTTTCGTCCGTTTGTATACGTTTTCGTCCGTTTTTACACGTTTTTGTCCATTTTTATACATCCTCGTCTGTTTTGTACGTTTTCGTCCGTTTTCACACGTTTTCGTTCATTTTTATACGTTTTCAACTGTGTAAAACGGATGAAAACGTATAATCGGACAAAAACGAGTAAAACGGACGAAAACGTGTAAAAACAAACGAAAACTTGTAAAAACGATAGAAAAACAGACGAAAATATATAAAAATAGACGAAAACGTATGAAAACGTAGCAAAACGGGCGAAAACGTATAAAACGTAACAAAACGGGCAAAAACGTATAAAAACGGACGAAAATGTTTAAAAATGGCCGAAAATGTGTAAAAACGGATGAACACGTATAAAAACAAAAAAAAACCTATAAAAACAGACGAAAACATAAGAAAACATATGAAAACGTACCAAAACGGGTGAAACCGTATAAAAACACACGAAAACGTAAGAAAAATGGACGAAAACTTGTGAATACGGACGAAAACGTGTAAAAACGGGTGAAAATGTATAAAAACGTAAGAAAAACAGGCGAAAACTTAGCAAAACGGGCGAAAATGTATAAAAACGAACGAAAAGGGACAAAAACATAAGAAAACGGACGAGTTACGTTAGAAAACCAAATTTTTATTTAATTTGAAACGACTGTTAGTATAAAGGACTAACGTTGCAAACAATCGTTTGGTTAATGTACTAACGTTGCCACTTGACGATTGAGAGCTAACGGAGAAAATAACGACAGTTAGCGATAAGGACGAACGGTGTGCAATAGTTTCAACATAGGGATCAATCATGCAACAAAATAAAATATAGTGACTCAATTAGGGATTTACCCCAAACCACATGGACGAACCATGTAATTTGTACTTTATGACAATTATGATGCATATAGTAGCAAAAAAATTAGGAGTAAATGGTTATAAAGTATATGCATCTCATAATTTTAAAGAAAAAATATAAACAAAAAACGTACTTTATAACCATTTACCCCTCATAATTTTAAAGAATGTAGAATTACAAAAAAAATACAATAAAATACATTAAAATACAATAAAATATTATATGATGCATTTAGTAGCAATAAAATCAATATAATATAATAAAATAAAATAAAATACAAAAAAAATGATGAATGAAAAATATAAATAAAGAGATAATACGGAGTATCAATCAAGTTTTAGATACTTTCATAGTGAGGGAGACTGGGGGAGGACCATGTGTGGATGGGCTTAACTTCACAGTAAATTTAAGCTCAAATGCAATAAAAAATGAAAATTAATTTTTTTAGTGATTTTTACTCATTTTTTGTCTAGTTGTTTTTATCAAACTTTTTGCAAATTTTTTGGACCAAAATCGTAATTGAAACTTAAATTCACAGTTCATTTTTTACTAGGAGAATATATATATATATATATATATATATATATATATATATATATATATATATATATATATATATATATATATATATATATATAATCTGGATCGATTGAGAAGGTTTTTATTTTGAGAAGATTGAGAAAGTTTTCAAAAACGATAGATTTTTAACTTTGATTCATGTTTTTCAAGCGTAAAACTCATTTTAATGTGATTAAAATTCAAAATGTGTAAAAAAAATTTGAATCAAAGTTAAAAATCTCTCGATTTTGCGATATATGTAGAATACTGAATCATCTGTACAAATTTAATGAATCATCATCATAACTCGATTTTAACAATGATTTGTGAATCAAATTTGTAATTTATAGATTCGATTCACCATAAAATGATGTTTTACTTGTGAATCAAATCAAAAACATGAATCAGTTTGTTCAAACGAAGATTTCTCAATCTTCTCAAAATAAAAACCTTCTCAATGGAACCGGATCCTATATATATATATATATATATATATATATATTATATATATATTTAGCAGTTCTTACTCAATTTTGTCTAGTTTCTTGTCAAATATTTTCATTTTTTTTTTACTATAATAACAATTTAACTTAAACTTCACAGTATGTTTTTACTATGAACACTGAACGATTTTACTTCAAATTAAGTGCAGTTTTTGTCAAATTTTTACATAATAAACTGCACGTTTTTTTTACCTTTTTACATAACTTTCACAGTAATATAATTTATTTGGAATTTTTTTCCGTGAATCTCACTTATTTTACCTCTAGTTTGTTGTCAAATTTTATCCATTTTTTTTTTTTTTCCTTCGCGTATGCGTAGTGAAATTAACTCTGATATTAAACCTATTTTGCGAACAATGGATTAAGATTTTAACTTTTAAAAAATGAAAGTTTTTCAAAAACATCCGATAAAAATTGACAAAATACAGAAAGTTATTAGATAAAATCGTTGTTTTGAAAATAAATAAAAATTAGTTAGTTTTCGAGGCATTTTTATCTACCTTCACGTCTTTACTTAAAATCTTATCATCGCATGATCCTCGCTCTTCATAGTTACGTAGTCATATGCTTCAAGGTACATAAATATTTTACTTAAAATATTTATCATCACATATTCACATGACCCACACTCTTCATTGTCATGTACTCATATGTTTCAAACTTACAAAAATATTTTATTGTTGTCACATACACATGGTTTTGAAAACGGTTCACCCATCAAACCTCTGCAACCTCGACACTTTTTAAATTACTTACAAAAATATTTTATTGTTGTCACATACACATGGTTTTGAAAACGGTTCACCCATCAAACCTCTGCAACCTCGACACTTTTTAAATTACTGGTATTCTTTTAACCATCAAGGGTGGTCAAGTAGTAAAAAACATGTGACATTCATAAGTGATGTGAAAGGTCTAATGTTCGAGTCCTATCTAATGCAAACAAGACACAAGCCTAGTGCATTAGTTAGTAAAAACTTCAAAAACGATGGTTATAAAAAATTAATACTTCTGCCGACACTTTTGCAACATGTTGGTGAATTTTTGTTAAGAGTAAATTACACCGTTGGTCCTTGTGGTTTGCATTGACTGGCGCCAGTGGTCCTTTGACCAAAAAAATTGCGCCAGTGGTCCTTAAGTTAGAAACGTTATGCACCGTTAGTCCCTTCATCCAACTGGACCCACAAACTCCCACTAACGCTCGTTAAGTATGGATTTTAAAAGGGCAATTTCGTCATTTCGTCACTTCACACATATACCCTCTCTCCACTCCTTATTGATGTACATCTATACAAGCTTTTGGTACAAACAAAACTTACACACATATACCCTCTCTCCACTCCTTATTGATTCAGTCGTCCTAGAAAAAGTTATTTCAACTCCACTTCTTTTCTTTGCAGTAAACCAACGTTTAGATTTATGGTTGTTTTGTTTATTCTAAATGAAACAACCCATCATATTGTCTATAGGAGTGTATACTTTGTAAGCTACATTATGTTGTGTTCATTACAAGAATAGTTAACAATATAGTCTCAGCTTTTGCATCATTGACCAAGTTAAAGTAACAACCCCACAAAAATTAGCCAAGAAACTCAAGTAACAACCAGCTACAACAACAAGATTTCAACATCCAACTACCACAAAGCTACCCCAAATCATCTCATCAACTACATAGTTACAACTTCAACCAACAACAAACCACAACAAAACCCCCATCTTTCTCAAACATTTTAAATGAAAAAAATAATAATAAAAAAAACACAAGAACAAGATCTCGGTTTTTGTTTCGAAAATTCTTAAAGATCTTTAAAGATCCAACAAAACCCTTCATTGATCTTGGAAAAAACAAAAATCGAAACCACCTACCTGGTTCGCGAGTCACATACAAGATTCAAAGGAGTTGTTTTTCTTCCTTTTTGTGGGTGCTTATTGTGTTTTACAAGATAATGACCCGGAGGCTAGCCTATTACTACATTTTTCTTGGCAAAAATAGTGAATAATGTATATTTTGGTTCTTCAACATCGTTTAGATTAGGGTTTTGATTTGTGGTTGGATTTGTTTAGCTGGTAGAGGTGGAGTTAGGTGATGATCAGATTTGTGTTTGGATTTGTTTAGATTAGGGTTTTGATTTGTGGTTGGATTTGATGATCAGATTTGTGGTTGGATTTGTTTAGATTAGGGTTTTGATTTGTGGTTGGATTTGTTTGTGTTCAGATTTGTGTTTGTGTTTTTGTGTTTTATATTTTTGCATTTTAATGATATATTTTAGAGTAAATTACACCATTGGTCCTTGTGTAATGAATTGACGAAATTGCCCCTTTAAATCGTTAGTGGATGTTTGTGGGGCCAGTTGGATGGAGGGACTAACGGTGCATAACGCTTCTGACTTAAGGACCACTGGCGTAATTTTTTTGGTCAAAGGACCAATGGCGCCAGTCAATGCAAACCACAAGGACCAACGGTGTAATTTACTCTTTTGTTAATTATGGCTTCACATCTTACATCGCAATATTTTTTCTAATTCAAAATTGCAACAAATTCAAATAAATCGCACACTGTAAGAAAAAAGAATTTCTTTTTTATTTTGTGATAAAAGAAATTTTTGAATCAAACGTAAAAGTTTCTAGTAATCGTCTCTAGCGAGTAATAAGGTAATTCAGGTTAGAAAACTTTCTCGATCATGTTAGTACCCACGACGTGCTTCAACTGACTAAGTTAAAAGCCAAGGATCATAAACTCGTCCTAACATACTCAATATCGTTCTTGTTTGATTGTTAACTTATTGCCTTACTATATATGCTAGAGATACAAATGAGGAATACGCACAAAGCTTGAGAGGGGTGGCAAATAAGTTGCTTGGGTTGTTGTCGAAAGGGCTTGGACTGGAAGAAGATGAAGTGAAGCAAGCGTTGGGTGGCGAAGACTTGGTCTACATGTTGAAAATAAACTACTACCCACCATGTCCATGCCCCGAGCTTGCTCTTGGGGTAGCCCCACATACTGACATGTCTTCAATCACCATACTTGTCCCGAATGAAGTTCAAGGTCTACAAGTCTTTAAAGATGGTGACTGGTATGATGTTGCTTACATTCCTAATGCTCTCATTATTCACATTGGTGACCAAATTGAGGTAATCAATTTCATGTCGTATATTGAATGTCATACTTGCATTTGTTGAAAACATATTGGTTGGATTTTTACTAAAATGCAAAGATTTATATGCTATGCAGATACTGAGCAATGGAAAATATAAGAGTGTGTATCACAGAACAACTGTGAATAAGGAGAAAACAAGAATGTCGTGGCCAGTATTTTTGGAGCCACCGCCAGAGTTTGAGGTTGGACCAATTCCAAAGCTCGTCAATAAAGATGATCCACCAAAATATAAGACCAAGAAGTACAAAGACTATGTCTATTGCAAGCTAAATAAGCTTCCGCAGTGAGGGATTCATTCCATTTAGTTTATCTGCAAACATATATGTATTTCTGAACGCATGCGTGTGTAAGCTGCTGTGTTATTTGAATGTGGGATTGTAATATGAGACTCTGATCGAATTTAGTTCAAAGCTATATGAACATACAATAAGAGGAGAAACTCATTCATCCACTTTGGCATTTTCATCCTTTATATTCGATATTAGGTATGCATCATGCTTTACAAGGTACCTTATCAAATAATGAACTATTTATTATGCCTATTTCTGTTAACGGATTCTGCTCTACATATATACAAATATTAAGACCCTTTCCTAAAATTAAATGCAAATTTATAAAAGTTGCATCCAAACCACAATCGTTTGGTCTCGAGATTTGTGAACTCAGCAAGTGTCGGTCCTTACCTTTCATGGTCGAAAAATGGGTTTGAAACTGTACAGTTCAATATTTGACCAAACTGATGTTAGAGTTTGTGGAAATATATTAACTTGTGTATGACTAGAATCGAATCTGGGACCTTGGGATTGCATACTTTACGTATGAATGACTAACGTAAATAATTAATATATATATAATTATTTGGACACGAAATGATAACTAACGGAATTGACTAACGACCGTTAGTAAATAAAGGAAGGACCGTTAGTGAAATTAGAGGCTAAGAAGGATCTAGAAAACCCATAAGGAGGGTGGGGGGGGGGGGGGTCGATCGGCCTGTGGGTGCCCATAGCCCACTCGATCCAACTTATGCTCCAAGCTAGGTTTTCACTATAAATACAAATCAAGGGTTATTGGTTTTTTTAGCTTATGCATTATACTATAACCCTAAATTTGTTTTCTCTCTTCCTTGCTTCTCAAACCGATCGTACACCTCACTTGGAGTGTCGATCCTTGCTTTTTGTTAAACAGAATAGTTTTGGTTTAATTCGTGTCTTTACACTAGCATCTAACGTTAGTTGGTTATAGTACGTGTGTACAAGACCTCGGTAATAACTTACTTTAGTTATTCCATCTTGGATTGTGAAACAAAACGGTAAGGGGTTTCACGTTAATCCTATTTGTTAGATCAAGAAGAAGAATTCAAGTTCGATCCTTGTTTTGCTAGGATCAAGGTACCTTAACTTTTATTATTCGGTAATCTTTATACATGTTAATTATATGATCCTTGCTTCCGCTATGCTCTTTGATGTATGTTATTTATTTATATGAATGTCATGTTATTTAGATTCCAACAGTGGCATCACGAGCCGTTTAACATGTAATTGTAATTACCGAAACGTATAAAAAATCAAATATTGATTTGGATTATACATGTTTAGTCAATTATTTAGGGTTTATTAGAACAATAAATATTGAATCATAATTTAGGGGGGGTGGGGGGGGGGGGTGGGGTTCGACCCTCTTTTAATAAAAAGTTAGTTTTGTAACCCTAAATTAGGAACATGTGTATGTTTATGTGTTTATATGAATAAGGGTTACGTTCCTAAATTAATCCATGATGTTTCATGCAAGGTAATCATGGATTAGGGTTTGTTTTATATGCTACATGTTTTAGATAAATCTAAAATTAGGGAAGACCTAATTAATTTAATTAATGAATCAGTTATGTGCAACGTGATATATAATTATTAAGGCTTACGCGACCAACTTGTTGGTGTCTGTGGTCCATCGGGTACAATGCGCTCGAAAACCAATAGGAGGCTTAGTAATTATATACATATTAATTCACATAGAGATTATTAATAGGATTTATCAAAAGGTTTGCATGTGGCTATATGATTTAATGGTTAAGATTATATGCATTATTAAGTGTTTATTTATTTTTTGTTAAATTACTTGTCTTTTTTGTTTAAATTGTTGTTGAATTGTAAGCAAAAAGAGGGTAATTTTTAGTATAAAAAAATAAATAGACCTAATAACTATGATGTCACACCCCCAAATTACGTGACTTGCAGTGGAATGGAGCATTCAAGGGCGTGACTGATCATAGCACCACAGTTACAGTTATATTGAACGACCTAAAGTGTCGTTTTGAAAATACATCGTTTGATTAATTAAAAACATTCAGAGTTACAAAAGTTAGGTCCCAAAAGATGTTTCATGTTTGCGGAAATAAGTTTATACAAATCAAACGATAATAAGTGCATAAAAGATAAGTGAGACGCGTCGACACCACGACTCCAAAATAGGTCTAAATGCAAGCCATGATGCGCATACCTTAATTATCTGAAAATACATTGCTAAAAATGGTCAACAATAATGTTGGTGAGAATCATAGGTTTATGTAAATGAAATGTTTGTACGGAAACCACAAGTATAAGGTGTATGACAAAACAATGCCACATAAAAATAATACATTAGCCCTTAAGCACATGACCCCGAAGCTAGACTGAAATGAAATGCCCCATCTGAGTGTTTGCCAATCGCTCTAATATGATTAAAATGAAATGCGTCCGTTTGACCAGTTGGAGCGACCAACCCGGACGGAGGAGTCACCCTCAATAGATCTATTCACTCACTCTCGCTTGCTCACAATTAACGGTTCATGATTCCAAATAGGGGACTTTAATCAGGCAATGATGTAACTTAAGCAATGTAACTGAATTTTGATACTTTGGTCCGTATGTAAAAGTGGTGCAATGTATTCTCCCCCGAGAATTTAGAAACTATGTATAAACAATGTAAAAGTCGGGGCTATGAAAACTCACCGAAAACGAAGTGCACAACCAAGTGAGATAATGATGAAGTAACCGCGAGGCGCCTAAAAGCAACCTATATATATATATATATATATATAATATATATATATATATATATATATATATATATATTATATATATATATATATATATATATATATATATATACGCGTGTCTTAGTTTTAAGGAAAATGATACATTTATCTTAATATGCTATGTAAGTTATAATCTCAATTGTGCTTGATTCTTAATGGTTAAATAATTTTTAAGGTTGGATTTGGCTTTTGAAATGATTTACAAATATGAAATATATTTCTTACCCAATTTCAAGTTTTAACTCTATTTATGTCTTTAAGTCCAAAATGAGTCACAAGGGTCCAAATTAAGTCCAAGAGTTCAATTCTTAGTCAAAAGGTTCAAATTATGATTAAAGGTCCAAATTATATTAGGTGGTTCAAATTAAAACTTAAGGGTCCAAATTCATATGTTATTAACCTTTTCATAACTTATATCTCAAAATCTGATGAGATTTTTATGACTAGCTCATGATCAAAAATTCATATCTCTCAAACCGTAAGTCGAAAAATCATGTTCTTTATATCCCTAGCTTCCTATAAGTCCCTACTTTACTTTAAAAATAAGTTTACTCGATAATACCCGAGTATAACCACCTTTTATAATTTTTGTTTAATAGTCAGTCATGAAGGTTATGCTGACTGAATTTTAGGTCTTGCCAAAAAGGTTATATCTTGAAATCTATAAACCCCATGAAGGTGAAATCAATTGTAGATGATAGATCTACTTCTCTACTAAAGTCCACATATTTAGTTTTCAAAAAGTTATGCATTAAAACTCAACTTATGCCCTAAATCCAAACAGTGTACAGTTCTGACCTAGTTTCACCATAAAATTCATATCTCAATCATCGGGTATCGTCACGGGAAACACCACTTATGGAAATGACCACAAGACATAGATATATAGCTAAATATTTTTCTTTTAGTCCAGATATTACTGAGGTAAAATGGGTGAGTCGTTTTCCAACTGATATTATTTTGGACAGATTCATCTTTTCAATATCATGATTTCCTAGGGTTTATAAGCTAGGTTTTGCTACATTTTGTGGTACTACCAATCATAAACCTCTTTAAATGGATCAAATGCTAATATGTCCAGGAAACAAAAATGGTTTTTAGTGAAAACATATGTGGCCTTTTATGAAAACCTTAAAATGAAACTAGATTCAACAATCAAAGGTGTAACTACCAACTCTTGCATTATCTACTTCTTTCAAGCTTAGCCTCCTATCTAACTCCAAGATTCCTATGAATACATGATCAATCTCCAAAGGTACATACACAAGTTTCTCTAATCTACTCTAATAATACTATAGATAAGTAAATTTGAAGGAAAGAAAGGTTAGGAACAAACTTGTATGCTAGGATCTTCAAATCAACACTAATGTAGCTAGGAAAATCAATAACCAAAGGTCTCCTTGGCCTTGTAATAACCACGACAGCAGCAACAAGAGGAAGGGAGGGCAGATTTTTGGTGTATGGTAGCTATGGTGATAAGAACAATGCTTAAAAGTTGCTTATTTATAGTACCAAATGACTTAGTGGATTACAAGTGTTATAACCATGCAAATTAACCAAGACACTTGGTGTCTTGGCTAGCTATGATCGGCCACATAGCCAAGTGTGGTGTTAGTGGTGCATTTTAATGTATTAATTTGGCTATTGGGTGTATTGTGTAGTGTAGGTTGCTCCCGGTACTCAAACGTAGGGTTTTTAAGACACATAATGCAATATCGGGTAACGTAAAAATGTAAAACTTCTAAAAATATAACAACTTGTTATCATGACCTAGTTTATTATTTTTAGATGAGTGGTGAGTTCATCGGAGTGTATAAATATAATTGAAACCTAAAAACAAAGGTTTAGAATACGTAAAACGTAAAAGGTGCAAGGTTTACGAAAAATGGAAAAAGTGAACAGAGACTTTTTAAAAGTAGAATTGTAAGGAACCAATAATGCATAAAATGTGTAGACTGGACATAGTCTAGTCTATATGAAGTGTTCTTACTGATGATGCATGAATACACAGCTAAACCATACTGGTTACACGCATTTGAATACCCGTAAACCTAGTTTACGTAATGATGAATGATAACCATAAATAGTGATTGATGAATAGTAAATGATGAATTGTAACTTGTCGAGGTTTGAATATGACCTGAAATTACGAATTTTCACATATGAAACCTTGATGTGGTAAATTATTTATTGCCAAGTCTTATGTGCCGACAGTAGTTCGCTTCGCACGGTAATTTGCTCCCAGGCGAGACTAGCAATTTAATAATATACAACATAAATTTTATAAGACTTAGAATCATAAACTTTTAATTAAATGATGAGTTTTGTACCCATAGTGTGAACGGCTCACCTAATGTATACAAACTATAAGGTGGGTATAAGGTTGGTTTCGCATTAAATTGTGGCCTTAAAGAGACTCCATTCTGTCTCTCCGCTTTCTTGTGCGTCTAATTGGAGCTACCTAGTAATGCTATCATAATGTGCAAAATCATCTTAAGGGTGAATTGACCTCAATTTCACGCGCCACTTTTATGGTAATTATCCGAATAACTTGATTCTTTTGACTCATGCAGCAGTAGGACATAGTGGGCGATAATTGTAGGTAAATCTTTGATTGGTGAACCCAATACCTCAATCAAAACTTTTTTGATCTAACTCTTAGTGAATTGGTAATTAAAAATTGTTTTGAAAACTTATGATACGAAGATGTGTGCATGCTTCTTCGTACATACTTTGAATGTCACATCAAAATAAATACCCTAAAATTTAAGTCCATGCTATCTAATTATAAGAGACACTTGGAGTTAATATCTAGCGTAAGTGAGACCTTGACATAGATATTAACAACAAGGTAAATTACACACTTTCATTACTAGCAGATCAACTGATGTAATGAAACTATGTTAATTTGCAAGTTTCAAAATTAGACGACTTAATTAAGTTATAAGTGAGACCTTGAGACTTAAAGCATGAGATGGGAAGAAACATGCTTACATTTCAAATTGTTTGGCAAATGTAATTCCCATAAAATCTAGGAGTCGGAAATTGTTTTGCCGATTATTGTACGACAAGTTACCATCTTTTGTACTTTCACTACTAGCAGATCAACTGATGTAGTGGAACTATGGAAAGTTGGATCCTAGTTTTCAAGAAAATTAAATGGTTATATGTATATTTCCTGGGTAATTTTCTTTTCTTGAAAAATTGTATTATTGGAATACTAATATTTGAACTTTTTCTGTAGAAATGGCTCAACCCAAATCAGCTGCACTGAGTTCTGCTTCAAAGCTCACTTTGAGAGGGAAAAACTGAATGGCCCTAATTTCAATGATTGGCATCGGTCACTGAGGATTGTCCTGCTTGTGACCAAGAAGCTAGATTATTTGACTAAGCCTTTCCCTACGCAGCCTGCTGACACTGAAACTAATGAAGTCAATGCAGCCTGGCAAAAGGAGTATGATGCGCATAATGAAGTAGCATGCTTAATGCTCAGGATTATGATTCCCAAGTTGCAAAAGCAATCTGAGAATTATTTTTCTAAAGATATGCTAGATGAACTCCAAAAAACCTATGAAACACCTCCAGCTGTCGAACTGTATGATTTGATCGATCAATTCCATAGCTGTAGGCAAAAGGAAGGTCAACCTTTTCGCGATCATGTGTTGGAGATGAAAGGTTACATCGATCGTCTCCAATAGATGAACTATGCCTTAGTCGAGAATGTTAATGTGAACTTAATCAATAGGTCCTTGAACAAGGACTTTAAGGGTTTTGTTCAAAATTACAACATGCATTGCTCGGGAAAGACAATAACGGAATTGCACGCAATGTTCGTGTGACAAATGGTAATTTTGACGTTGTTAATTAATATTAAATGATTATTTATTATTTTTAAGCTGAGCATTTCTATGCGCGTTTGCATATTTCTGAGTATTTTTGAGCATTTTTGGGAGTTGTCCCGCATACTGTAGCTTACAGTCACTGCAGAAAAAGTATATTTTTTTCAGTAAGCATAAATTATTCTATTGCTGATAATTACTGACAAGTTTCATAATTAACTGAGAGCTTTCTCACATTTTTCTGAAAAGCAACCGCACTCGCGTACCGACAACACAGTACACATGGTAGCAGTCAAATAAAAATGTTTTTGAGTCAATAATAATATTTTATTACATTTCTGACAAAAACGTGGATAAAAACTTTATTTTACGTATACGTGTCCAAAAACGTCTAACCGGGACTTTACGGTCACGTTTAAGCTCAAACCGACAAACGATACACCAACAAGAGGTAAAAATATTTTCCCTCCCCCTAATACTTGTCCATACCTGGCCTTAAGTAATACTTCACCACTAGGCGCCAAAAACTACCCACTAACTTCATTTTTATCTTATAAATTTTACTTATTACCCTAAATGTTACTCACAACTAAACACTTATCCATAATACTCTCACCAACATTCCTTGATCATTTTTCTTCATCAATATACACGGCTCAAACTAAATCTCCAAGATCCATCATTTTTCTTTGAAGTTCAATTAAATTAGAGTGTATATTCAAGAGTTTCGGGTTATTTGGAACGTGGTTTGGGTAAATTTGGTGAAACTTGGGTTGTTCTTGGTCCTCTCTACCTTACGTTAACATACAATCTTTGTAAGGAATCATCACAACTTTTCAAATCTTGTTAAATTCATGTACATTTGATGTCTAATGATGTTATAAATTGTTAAATGTATATATTTTTGTTAAAATGGAAAAAGCTAGGGCTTGTATTTATTAAATAGTGCTCGACCTAGATGAAGTTTTTGAACAAATTAGAGTATTTCTTGCTTGTGTGGTAAATCTTGTTACATATGGTGCTAGTTTGATGATACAAACATGATTAATGTTAATTACGCGAGATTAAGGCAATATATACATTTTTATGGTTATACATATAAATCGGATAGAATAAAATTACAAAACTATTGGGGTTTTGAAAAACATAAAATTTTGGCTCAAGTGGTGAAATGGTGGAATTAATGCTTAAAAGTTTATTTTGAGTAGCTTATTGAATAAGCCATAACTAATTGAGTTTAGTTTATAAAAATATGAAAATGGGTCGAATAGTGATATATGGGTCGAATACAAGTAAATTTGGTCATGTTTGACTTTTTGACTTAATAGCTTATTTATAAGAGCTTAATTGATATAATTAAAATACGTTACGTTACTAATATTTACTAATTATCAATAATGGGCTAAAAATGTTATACGTGGACTGTTGGGCCGAGCCCAACAAGGAGATGACCACTTTTGACTTTTTGACCAAACGGATTAACGAACGTGTTAAATGATTTTTACAAACGCGACGATATATATAATTTAACTAAAAAGGGCCTTGGACTAAAATTAATAATTTTGAACTTATGGGCTTTCGGTGGCAGTTGGGCCAAGCCCAACCCAACTAGTCACAGTTTACTTTTGTTGACTAAATGTGGTAACGAATGTGTTAAATCTATTTTTAGCAAACTAACGATATATATATATATATATATATATATATATATCGTAAATTAAAAAGGCTAAATGGTTTTGGACTAAATATGAACTATTGGGCTCATTTAATAAATTTCAGCCCAATAAGTATGTCGGGTGACAAAAATGACTTTTGAAATATTTTCCGACTCACTATGAATATTATTACTTAACGATACGGTATATATAACTAAAACTAGTTTGGACTTGTTTTGAGACGCGTTAGTCTCCAAAAGGGTGAAAAATGAAATTTTGACCAAAACCTTATAAAAATTTACTTTTGTTGACTTTTGACTAAATATTGACTTTGTGTCGAAATCTATTATTAATAGTTAAACGTGACGATAACGATAATGATAATGATAAAAATACTTAAAACGACCAACATATATATTACGGACGAATTTTGCACATATAGTTAACAACGCGAATTATTTGGGAAATTGCAACACATGAGAAAATGGAAACGATTAAATAAACGAATGGGTCATGCCCAAATTTTCTAAAATTCTAACACTTAGAGTATTTTGATAAAAATACTTAACTTATTTAAATTTTACTAAAATGCTTAACAATGTTTCTAAATTTCTTATAATTAAAATTATATTATAAATAATAAACAATATTTATAATATAATATTCCTCCACTAACACTATTATTTTATTTATTTCTCAAAACCTATTTAATTAATTATAACCCAAATTAATTAAATACATCATCATTAAACTTAACCTAATATATATATATATATATATATATATATATATATATATATATATATATATATATATATATATAGTACTTGCGGAATTTAACGATGAATACTAGTACGGATGTTCCGTCACACGTGTTCCCACCGTACACTTTCACCATGAGCCACCACCAAGAGATATATACGATAAATCATTTTGAAATATATTTTACCGCACAGCAAGCAAGAAATACACGAGCACTGTTGATAACGCTCAAATCTAACATGTTTTTATAGCGTTATTCTTATGATTATGCATGTTATTTGGTTGTATTTGTGAACATTTTATGCTTAAAAGGTGCAAAAGATGTGTTTAGGTTCAGGTCCAACTATGTCGAAGGAAATAGAGAAAAAGATGAAGAAAAGTCGACAAAATCAAGTAAATATGCACGAAGTGAAGTTTTCCGTTCAAGATAAAGATTCATGCTATGATTATGTTCAAGTTCAAGAGAAAGATGTGAAAATGAAGTCAAGATTAAGTGCCAAGAAGTGTGTTAAAAGTTGGAGCTCCATGCTAGCTTGAAGCCAAATTATGTGAAGAAAGTTGGGTCCAAACCCAAGGTTTAAGTTTCCAAACCCAATGTTTAAGAAGGGGAGCTCATGCCTGAGGTTTAGGATCCATGCCTGAGGTTTAGCCGTCGCCCATGCCCAAGGTTTACATTTCAAACCTGAGGTTTACAGAAAAACTGAAATGAAGAGTTGCATTAACTCTCAATTTTAAGCACCATAAAGATTAGAGGCCGACCATATACTCCTATTAACTAATTTTCCTGCATCTTAATGACCCTTTGTGGCCAAGGAATATGCTTGGTGGCCAAGGATTCTTCAACTACAAATAGAAGTGCTTGGTTAAGTGTTTTTAACTACTCTTATCAATCTTTTTATCAATAATTTGTCATACCTTTACAACCACTTGGAGGATTCTCTCCTACCACTCCCCACCATTTCTAGAGGTGTTGGGGAGTTGGTTTGGTCTTCATCAGCATGACATATAACTTGATCAATCCTACACCATAAGGTTTGATCATAGTTCACACCAATTAAACCATATACATCACCAACAATCCTTATTACCAAACACCCCTAAGTCATATACTCACAACATGAGGTCGATTTCCAGGAAGGTTTAGGGATGGAGGCTTTGTATTTTGGTAGTTTCTTTTGGTTGTAATCACATGGTTGGAATTGTAGCACTCGATGCCTTGACTCTAATGTTTGGTATTGTTTCTATTTAAATTCAATCATATTAATGTCTTTGCTTATGTTGATTATGAGAATTCCTTTGTGTGTTCTGTTACTTGTTTGATTACTATTATCTCTTTATGATTGTTTGAGGAATTATATATACTTTCGTGTGAATGATTGACTTAATAGTTGGTTAGAGAAAGTTATTGTTCTCATTAGTTTGTTTAAATATAATTCATATTCTAAAACTTGTTGATTAAACATTGTTGGATTTAAAGGATGAAAAGATTTCTAATATTGTTTAATTCCAAGAAGTTGAAGGCCAAAATGGATTGGTATTTGATAATTGACAACTATTGAATATTCAAGTTTTTATATGAATTCGGAAATATTTAATCACGTGATTGGGTCGAAAGAACTCGTAAGAACTAATTTTACTAATCATATTTTTCATACATTTGATAAAACAAAGAGCTAGCGTAATGGGATGATGGATAGGCCGAAAGGACTCACCCGTGAAACTAGAAGAAACATGGATTTTCTTGATATTACCCATTGACTAGAGATCCTTGTGATAATTGGTATGTGCCTTCTATGTTTCACCCAAACATGTTCAACATTCCACCATGATTGTTTACTATTCCTAAACAAGTGTTTGTGTGCCTACATTATGCTTTTATAATTGATTTTCTTGGTGGTTTGATCCATGACAATCATAACCATCGAATTGTTACTTGCATAAACAATCAAACAACATTTGAGTACAACCAAGTCTCTTGGGACGACCTTGACTTACTAATCCTTTTACTACAACGGACGAGTATACTTGCTCGTATGTGTTCCTAGCTAACCGGTAAGTCTTGTTTTATAAATTTAAAACCCGTTGCGAAAGCACATCAAGTTTTTATAGCTCGGTGAACGTATCAAGTTTTTGGCGCCGTTGCCGGGAACTTGGTTTTTGTTCTTAGGTGTTTGTTTGATTGTTTGTTGAATTGTTTGACTAATTGTTTACTTGCTTCTTATAATGAATTCTTGTTGAATTGCTAGTTTGATCGTTTGCTTGATATAATACTTGATTGCTTGTTTGCTCATGATGATTGCTTAATTGTTCCCTTGCGCTTTGTTTCAAAAAATCTCTTAATTCTCATCTTTGCTTAATAATCTTTGCATCAAAATAAAGTTTTTGGTGTTGAGATTTTTCTCTCATGTCTTCTAAAAATGCTCATCTCAAATGATTGCTTCAAAAGTTTGTCCTCAAAATTGCTTGCGAAAAAACCCACCAAATGTGTCCGTCGTAATTTCATTTGCTCTTTCGTGTTTAAAGTCATTTTTAAGCCTAATAAAAGTTTAAAGTTAAACTTGTTTATAAATAAAATAAAGTTAGAAGAGAACAAAAAAAAAATAGAAAATAATAAGAAGTTAGTAGCAGCGAAGAACAAAGAAGAAAGAAAGAATAAATTTTGTCAAAAAAAAACATTTTGCTACTGCTGTAGCAGTCAAACAAATGAAGAGAAAAAGATTTTTTGAAAACCATGCTAGTACTATTGCTGCTGTTCGTAGTCAGAAGAAGAAAAAAGGAATTGGCCTTTGTTTTGTTACTGTAGCAAAGAAGAAAGAAAGAAAAAATTCTGCTTCATACCGGCGGCATATATGCAAACCCAAAGGTATAAACTTTCTGTTAACACAAACTTTGGGTTTGGAGGACCAAACCTTGGGCATGAAAAAAAAAAAAAAAAAAAAAAAAAAAAAAAAAAAAAAAATTCCTCAAACCGCCGGTATAAACACATACCGGGCGGTATAAACTTTCTGTGAATGTTGCAAAACCCAAACCGCCGGTTTCCGGAAAAAAAAAAAAAAAAAAAAAAAAAAATATCAAACCGCCGGCATAAACTCAAACCGGGCGGCATAAACTTTCTGTGAAATTGCAAAAACCAAACTGCCGGCCTGTGTTTTGAAACCGCCGGTTTTGGACCGAAAAAGAAAAAAAAAAAAAATATATATATATATATATATATATATATATATATATATATCTATACATTATATATAACAGGAGGCGTTACACGTAGATAATGCCACATAATGCCACCTCAATGCCATGTAATTGTGATTTAATGCCATGTAATCACATTATGTCCACCTAAGCATCAATATCTTTGAATAAATTCGGGATTAATTAAAAAATGAGAGTTGAGAGGATCGAACACAGGTTGTTTGTAACAACAATAAACGCATCCACCACTAGAGCAACACAGCATTTATGGCATGGTTTGTAAGTCAAAAATGATCAAGATGTCTAACGCCTGATGTTCAAAACTTAAAAAGTTTTTAGGATAACCTTAACCCCTCTCACCATAATGAATCTATAAACCTGCCGTCACTTTCTACGAATCAAGATCAAGTCATTTTTTTTTCTCAGCCCTAGGTACGTCTCTCTTTTCCTAAAAACCCTAATGATGGTTAGAAATCACAGGTAAAATATGACCATTTATTTGATTCCTGATTTCCACCAGGTCATTAATTGTCTATTGTTGTTTGCAATTTATAGTGATTTCTATTCGGAAACACGATCCGTAAACCAAGTTTCATTCGGAACCAGGTTTGGATTAGTTTTGATTAAAGGTAATAATTTTGTTTTTATTTTTGGCTTTTTGATATTTCAATTTTGATTATTTGTTACTAATTGCTGTAACATTTGTTGCTTATGACTCAGTTGCTATGAAGATTGATTATTTGTTATTTGTGCAAGGGCCCAAGTGCAAACCCAGGAAGCTTTTCCTCGAATTTTGGAACCAGTCCTCAGCAAGGGACCGTCGGTCAGATGAGTCACTAACTTTGGTAAAGAATCTTTCTTTGTTTTATTTTTTATTTCGGCTATAATAGAAGATTGATCCACCATTTTGAACTTGCAGCAACCATGTTCTGATTGGTTAAATGTGGGATTTTGAGTACATTAGTGCAGTTAGCCAAACACCCTCTTAAGTTTCCTATTGGCTGCTGACGATTTTATCCAAATTTCCATTGGTGTGCAGTTGGAATGAATTAGTTTTTATCAATATAATCAGAGCAAGTTATGTTTGCAGGTCGAGAAGATGAAGGAAATTGCAAAGCAAACGTCTAAAGAGGAAGGTGATATTCTCGGAGAATACACTAGCCATGTATCTATGCGAGGTTCAATTTTCAAGAATGTTGATTTGGATACCTTTATAAAGAAATAGTACGAGGGATGCAGGGAAGATTCATAAGTTTTATAATTTTCTGGTCGGGCCTTAAATTTTTTTATTTGCTCTGTTTCAGCTGGAGCAAGTGTTGATAGTGGAGAAGCTCCAAGAGTTACGTTCCATCAGGATCTAGAAATTAACAAATCAAGGTTTGTAGCATATTTGACTATCAGCTGTCTAATAATTTAAATAATCAGATATACATGTGCGAAACGCAATACAAAACACCCGGTCATTTATCTACTGTGAGTTTTTGTGCTTGTGTTAGTAGGCCGCTTTACTTTTTATGAATATAGTTTGTAGGCCAATTGAAGATTTATCTACTGTGAGTTTTTCTGTTGTTCCCTTTGTTCACAGGTATGTGAAATCACCTGTTGACCGTCCCGCAGCATTCCAGTATGGTGATCCTCAACGTGCACGTGATAGCTATCCATCAAAGAATGCACAGCAAAGAGGTATTGTAATCTTTATTTGATTCAGTTAACAATGTTTATCCCACAAATCAGAGTTGATCCTATTAGATCTATACTCCGGCTGTGGTGGAATGAGCAAAACTATCCAGTGTAGATCTATACACAGTAAGATATGGCGTGCTACCTTTAATTATTATCTTGAATTTTACGGCTTAATAATCACTTTGCTATCCCTCTTAATATGTAGAAATGGGCTGTAAATGCCAATAAAAATGTGCGTGCGAAAGTTTTAGATTAAACCATCCAGAGACACAAGTAGCAAGTAATAACTCATCTTTACTGCAATTTTTTTAACAAAACCAAATTTGAATGCATTTGATAATTACAGTTCGTGTTTACAGATTAGAATTGAATTTGCTGAAAAACTGGTGGATATGTTAATTGATCAATGCCTACAGTTGGATCCAATTGATCATAACATGGTTATTCACTGATTTAAAAGTTTCTGAATGCATTGCTCCCCGGTTTACAGGCTACAGATCTAAATATATCTAAAAAAAATATATTATTGCAGCCATGACAAGATTCTTACAAAGTTAAATGCAATGTTTACGAAACTTTAAATATTTAAACTTGAACGTCTGAATGGTGAAGCAGATAAGAGTAGCAATGGCAGCCAAGCATCGATAAGTAAAGCTTCTTCACCATATGTGCAGTGTGATCCATTCCCAGCCTGTCGAGCTTCATTCAGGTTCTTGACGATACATTCTTGATTTAGTCTATCAACATATATGTTGCTTATTGTACTCCATCCCCCGATGCCCAGTGGTCTTTATGAATTCACTAGGTTATAGTTGTGTACTTCTGCTTTTATTCAAGTCACGAGTCGACAACTATGCTTTTACAGAAAGGTAGGTGGTGATATGCCCAAGATGACTTTACCACTGCTGTGTATCGTGCTGTTAATGGATCATCAGGTATATCCTAATGCTTCAGCTTAATTAACGTTTCACTACATTGTTCATATTTGTTGCATTAACGGTTTCTCTTATTATTTTTACATATTTTTTGTTAGGTGTTGAAATCGTTATTGCTACACCTGGATGGTTAATTGATATGTTGGATTCTCATCATACGAACTTGAGAAGGGTCACCTTATCTTGTGGTGGACAGAGGTAGATCGGATGCTAGACATGAGTTTTGATCCCTAAATGAAGAAAATTGTTTGACAGGTTTGTAATTTATAAGATATTTAATCAAACTATAATATTTTTTTTCATTCTAAGTTTACTGATCAATATCGCACTAACTATGTAAATATCATCAATATAGAAAATATAGAGGGAAAAAATTACATAGCTACAACATGATTAAATAACTATTAACCTACCTTTGAACTTTATAATTGCATGAATCACTTTTCAGTTCATTTTTATCATACTTCGAGTCTTACGGCATCATTTTGTTTTAAGGTTTGTATTAGATAGAGTAGGAGGAGGTTGTTTTACGTTTTTGTGGTTCTTTTGGTATATGCTTTTATTTATTTAAAAACTACATCGACACCAACCCCTATGTGTTTTTAAAGGACTACGGGCTATACACGATGCTAACATATCGGTGCTTAAAATATATGCAGGTGGTCATTAGTTCTTCAGACTTGAAAGCTATTATTCAACTTCTCAATCTCTGCAGCCTGCTCCATGCAAAGTTTTTCAGGATCTTTCACTTTCTTGGCTTCTGCACGAACCTGAGATGGAGAGCGATTTAAATTAGACGAAGATTTACAGTTGAAAAAAACAATCCAAAACGATGGGGTGTATGTTAGTAAACTTCACACCATGATCCAAAGTAATCGAATTTGTGGATAATTCCATTTTCTGTAGGTCTTTTTATTTTTTAATTCGTGGATGTTTTGATTATTAAGTTTTCTTATGGTGAGATAACAGATTTGTACATGCCCAAGGTACACAATCTGATGCTACATTCTTATATTTTATGTCTACAATATTTGTGAAAGGTACACTTCCTTCCATTATGTTTAGTCGGTTGGATTAATATTTTGCGGGCTATGTTTTTGAGAACGTTATTTTAACAATATTCATTAAAGTAATGTGACTGTGATTGAAGAAGAGCCAGAGAAGTACCAGACTCACTTTTTCGAATACATTAAGCCTGGGCATAATTCTCTATCTCGTGACAGTCACGGGTCATCTCAACCCAAAAGAGTCGCTGAATGACACAAGTTATTGGTTGATTTGCTTGTGTTATTTGTTGTTGTGTAGAAAGAATCACCACTTGGGTCGCAAACAGATTACAAAATATAGATACCAGTTAACAAGATCAGGTTGGTTGGGAACAGGTAAAAATTTGTTTGGATCAAAGCATGACATTTGAAAAAAAAAATACTTTTCTTTGGGTCAAAATGTGTCAGGCGGGTTGGGTTGCCCTGCTACATGTTGGTTTGATTTTGAATTTCATAAAATAGACAAATTACTTGAAATTTTAACTATGTCTAAAAGATAACTTTTCAATAGAAAGTATTTAGATTGGAAAAAGTTACAGCTTATTTGAATGTATGCGTTTATTGATGGATTTTGCATATTTAGACTTTTGAATGGAGCACTGGAATGGAGACTCTAAGATGTGTTTGTCATGCAAAGGTAACTATTAGTGGCTCCTTCACTGATATATCATCGAGGAGCCTCAAGAGGATGCTGATAGCAAACGTATTTTCAAGTAGGTCATTGTTCATTATTTAACAAGTCACGAAAATAGCAGCCACATATGTTCGACTATTCGAGGTTATACGATTATTAATTTATTTTTATTTTTTTTAGTATTTTAGATGATGTGTTGTGCCTATATGTTCGAAGCATGGTTTGGTTATTCTTTCCTTTCTTGCTTAATCAGTTTCATTTTTGTGAGAAACTGTGCAGGGTCACCGCTAGAGTATATGTATCTTGGAAATTGTGGCCGGTTTGTAGTCACTGTCGTGCCACCAATCAAAATGCATCTACATGTATTGCAGTAGCGTATGATATCCAGTAAGGTTTAATGACAACGACCGCGTATTCACCTCATCCAGATTCTGGAGCCTCAAACATTTCATTTACATGTAAGCATCAGTGGCTTTTAGTATTAGTAACTTGAAGTTAGGTGGAGCATCTTATTAATAGGAGTCTTAGAAATAACGATGTTGTATAGTGAAATATTTAGTTCTTTCGTCTAACTGGGTACATCTTCAGAATGATGTTCTATAGTGAAATAATGAATTAATGTTTCAGTAATAGGTGTCGTAGTAACCGTGTGCAAAGTATGCTTTCCGTTGCTTCTGCCATTGCTTCTCTTAAAAACCTAATACAAATAACTAATACGTTTCAGGAATGTTAACGGTGATTGCTAAATGAGAGGAACAAATCAGAATATTTTTTAAACCAGAAGTCGCGCAAATTCTTATTGCATGCTACTAAACTTGACCGCGTAACGCAGGTATGGGGATATGCTAATTGTTGTTGCACTTTACTAAAGTTGGGCACCGCTGTTGTGGTTTATTGTTGCTGACGCACTTTGGGCTAACAGATATGGAAGAAAAGCAACAGCAGGGAATATGCTCAAAGAAATATTCAAGTAAGGATGGTTGCGATAAGGGGAATTAACTCAAGTAGTAGTGACTCGTAATTGGTAACTATGACAATATGAGTTTATTTTTTGAATGTGGAGAGCAAACTGAAACACGAGCTATGAGTCCGTAACTCGATTTAGAGTCTTTGAATTGTCAACATCACTAAATATGCACAAATTTGTGATTTTACCTTAAGTGGTGATATATAGACCTGTGGCTCAAGTGCGACTTCTAGAGTCATGTGACATGGGTGTGGCAAGGATATGACATGCTTTCAATACCAAGGTTATTTCCTAATCATATACTGGTCATCAACTTGATCATGTAACATCTTTTTTAGTTTATGAAGCCATACCTGTTTGTAGTACATAATCTTAAATCTTGCTTTTTATATATGGCTCCATTTATAGTCTATTTAACTCATATTGTGAACCTGTTATTAATCATCAAATGAAATTGCAGGGAACCTCTTTTGGCTTCTTACGACCCGCGCCTGTATGTGAACATAACACAAAGTCGGTGACAAACCTTTTGCCGCAACAGTCGTATGTAATGGTACTGATTTCTTTTGTATATGATATATCTTGAGGTGTATGTGATAAGTTAGTTTTTTGGGAAAATGGCATTTACTTTTAATTTTAACCCATTTATTTTGTAAACGGGCTTCCTCGAATTGAATTTCATATAAGTCAAATGTGCAAGCGAAGTGAGTCAAACATTTTGAGTTCGTGTTGGCCAATTATTCAATAAACCCGTTTATTATTCTTAAGAAAGAAATTATGTATTAGTTGAACTACATATTTATTTTTTAATTATTTTAGTTCGCAGGCCAATGTTAGCCTTATCAACTTGTAATTAGACTTTTATTAGTATTTGTAATTTAAAGCCTTCATCTATTTGTCATTGCTATATCTGATGCCTCCCGTAGTAGAACTTTCGAATATTTATATAGATTATTAATTAGGATGATGGGTGTTTGTTTTCCAGCTTGTAAGACAGCTCAAGTTGAGCAATTACTGCGATATATCATCGAGAGGAGCCTCAAGAGGATGCTGATAGCAAACATATTTTCAAGTAGGTCATTGTTCATTATTTAACAAGTCTGATACTTTTCGCTATACTTATCTACTCATTAATTTAGGCCTTTCAATCTCTTATAATATCTGTTACATGTTTAGGCTCCCATTCATTGCATGTTGCTAATAAAAAAAGCTTGGACCAAGAGATGTTGGAGAGATAATATGTTTTTGTCAGTCATGGTCTTTGAATATACTATAGAATTTTGTAACTGTAATTATATGTTTTGGTGTGGTATTTTATTATTATAGGAAGTCAAAAAAATCTTCTTGAATCTGACATGATAATGATAGAGGAAGGAACCTCCATATATGATGTTGGTTTTGTGACTTTTTTGTTATCACGGGAATGGATGGCTAAATATTGGGTAACCCTTAGTGAAAGAATATGAAGGAAAGCAACGCAATGGAGCTAATGATGAATATGATGCAGTTACTAACCAACTAAATATACCTCATTTGTTAGTTGTTTATGTACATGCTCTTTTATTAAGATATGTTTGTTTTCAAAATGCAATCAACTACTTCAAAACATAAACTTGATTATGTGTTATCAAAAAAAGTAAAATTCTAATATAACTTTTTATTATTGCAGATTGAGATGAGTACCTCCATGTTAGTAACATCACTGATGAATGTACTCCGTAATACGGTAAGAGAAAGTGATTAATTTTCACTTACAACTTAAAAACACTCAATTAAAATTTAGTTGCCGAACGAAGCGTTGGGTGACAGATAATGCTTATGTTGCCGATTAAGCAGCCGAAACAATAAGAGGTTGGTGGCACCTAACACCGGAGTGTTACGGGGCCTTATGCAGTATAAGTTAGCTTTGACATTCTATGCATGTTCACAATCATACAATACCAGTGTTATAGAATCAATAAGATTTCATGCTTTTGAAAAAATTTCGATGTAAAAGTAATTAGCAAATTATTTCTGAGAAGTTGGTTGATTAGTGTTGTGGACAGTAGATGTCAATAGTTCATGATAAATTTTAATTGATGTTAAAACGGGTTGTGGTTTGGCTATTTATATATAAAGAAAAAGCATTATCGGGATCGAAAGTATCTCCTTATTAATTCCCATCCGAATGATTTAATTACATTGCTTGGGGTTTTTTAACTATCTTCTTATTTGTCACTCAAGAGTACGATTATTCTTTGTGTACATTAATATAAATCGCTTTGATAATTGGTAGCTTCAGTAATGGAAGAGGAACATGCTTTTGTCAATGCTAAACAATATCATGGCATTTCGAGTAAAGACGGTCAAGGGCTACAACATAATTGAAAAATAAATTCTTTAAATTAAAGGTACCACTTTTATTGCTTACTCTTTGAATTTTGCACGATCATTGATATGTGTCATGGTAGGGTAAGGAAAGCGGGCAATCCACAAGTCAAACCTAATGTGATAATTCTTTTATAGCCCTCAACAGCTATTGATTATCATTCTTCCCAGTACATAGTTTGTTATTTTGTGATAAGTTTAATGTTGTGACCTTCTGTTCTCATTTCATATGAAGAACCCGTATATCAAAAGCTTATATTACTTAAAAAAGATCATCATTATATAATTACTCTTTTATTTACCTTAAGAAATACTTAGATGTTGGAAAATGGGTGGGGTAAGTTAATTGGTTAATACGGATAAATGGGTGTCAAAATGGACGAGGTCACCTATAATTACTTTCTTTTCCTTTTTAATTTATTACCCCATAATAACACATGTGTCTAAATTCACAGAGTAGAAACATCACAGTAAAGCTTGAACCAGAAGAATAAAGGGATGCAGACGCAACAAGTACTAGAAGGAATGGTTCCCGTTCAGGACATGCACACCCTTGAAAGAATCATTCGAGTGTTGGTTATACCTATAGCTTAGTTTTCGTTAACTTAAGTTTTTCAGCAATATTTTTAAGGCTTGCTCGCCCATCGAACGGGCTATGCTTTGATACTTTGTTCTTGCATACCACTTTGAAACTTTTTTCCTCTAACCGTTTATTTCTTTTCGTTCTTAATGCATTCAATAAAAAATTTGGTACGTTTATATATTATTTTTTGTTATAAATTATACATTTCATCATGCGACTCATGTAGTAGTTGTTACTACTGTTGTATGTTACCTGATTTTGGATTATAAATAAGCCGTTAAAGACACTTCCTTATTATCTGTGTAGCTTAAGATCTATACAGTTCACATGCTTTACAAGGAAGGGCGGGCTTATATGCCTGAGAGGGCTTATAAGTCATGTCCGGCCATCGGACACACCGAAAAGAACCCTATAAATATATACTTTCTTTTCAAACAGTGATAATTATAATTAACTTTCTATTAAAATTTTCAACCGTAAACTAATAGCCTACCAAAATAAAATGAAATAGGCATCCTTAAAAGTAACAATTAGCTTTCTCTTAAAAATTTTCAACCGTAAACCAATAGCCTAACAAAATAAAAAAAAATTATTTTTGTTTATTTATTTTATTGCTTAAGATTTATTTTATCTAATTTTCTTTAATAAGCTTTAACTTATGTTTTGCGTTTTAAAGTTTTGTTAATTTAGTACTTAGACAATAAATAAGTTTTTGCTTATATTTTTAAATAAAAATGTTTTCGAACTTTGTGGGTATGTTCACTGGAAACCCTCACGAGACTTAACTCGTCCACTCGGGCCACCGAGGGGTTTAAAAGGCTTGTTGCATACGCTAAATGCAACCGTGATGCCTACGAAAGTGAGTTTTTGAATTTTACGTGTTTTTTGTAGTTTAGTTTATTTTTGCAGATTTAATAAGCTCTTGGAGATTGGATGATTGTGGCATTATTCTCTTGATTGGAAATGTTTGCTTGGAAGAGAAATCGCGATCGAATTCCATATGATAAAATGTTAATATCACGATTCCTTGAGCCCGTGAAGTTTCGTTTCTCTCGGTCTATTCTTATGTTATTTTCCCTACTTTTTCATGCTTTGAAGTTATTTTTCATATTGAATATAATGCTTAACTTAAGTGGGGGGGGGGGGGGGGGGGAACTAAAATAATGAAAAACGAAACTAGTTTTTAATTTTCATATTTTTGGGCCAATTTAAAAAAAAAAAATTGAAATTTTGTTTGCCCTTAACTTCTAGTGTTTTCTCGCATATAGGTTAATATATTAGAATAACTAGATCATCCCACTGGTGAAATTGGTAAAATTTTGAAAAATTCGAGATGTGTCTCGATTGACATTGCAATCCATTTTAGGATCGATAACATTTGCTAGCACAATTATAGCCCATACCACTAAATATGTGAGGATTTGAGCCTATTCTTATATAGCATATATCTTTTATGCTTGATCTTTTTGCTATGAGTGTGCCGGTGATTTTATTTATTCTAGAACTTGTACTTGCAAATCATTATCAGACCGTAGTGAGATCACATTCGTGTGATATAAGTGTATTCATGTGAAAAAGAGGCATCCTTAGGAATTAAACCAAATGGCCTCCCATTTTACATATAATGATATATTAGCTAGCTACGTCGGTTAGTTAACCTCCATATGGACCCATTTGTTAGCACTCATTTTTAGTGCTAGATACCCTTAGAACACCATCCGAGCCATTCTTTTCTTTTGTTACATCCACTAAAAAAATACAAAAAGATTTTACACTTTAAACCTTAGCCTACCCTTTGTCAAAGTCTAAACGGTTGGTTGCTAGTTGCTTGGAATGTTGGATTTTTTTTTATGATTATTAGTTAGCCACACTTTGTCATTCATGTGTGCCATTCCGACAAAGATGAAGATTGATCACCTTTATGTTTTGTATTTTTGTGGTGTGCCTGTGTGAAGTGTGGGGGGGAGATGTGATGTATGAAGGAGAAAGGTGTTGAAAAAAAATTGTGAAAAAAAAAAGAGAAGAAAAAAAATAATAAGTCAAAAAAAAAAAAAAAAAAAAAAAAAAAAAAAAAGAGAAAGAAAAAATATATATGATGACAATTATAGCCAATGTGCTATATTATGAAGTTGAAGGAAGATGAAGTATGTTTAAGATATCGATTAGCCAATGTGCTAAGTCGTGATATACATATATATTTGGTGATCGATATGTGAAGAGGAGAAGATTGTAACTATAATCATTTACGGGTTTGTGGTTTGTTTGGTGACTAGCAACAATGTGACTTTGACTTGATTTTATTTTTCTTTTAAAACCAATTTCATAAATATTCCCATGCCTTATCCCTGCCCTTTTGACTTTGTGGAATTATCAAGTGTATTGACATGTAGTGACCATCCGATTTCTTGAGGAATTAGATAGCGTTGTTAGCGATCTAAGGTTATCCTTAGTGACCATCCGTTATTTGGTGATGCAAGAATTTGTTGTTAGCGAGCTATTATGTTTTGCATGAGATAGTTGCACATAAGTCTGATATAACCCTTTAAGCCTTCAACCCGAATAAAAGTCCTCTTTAGATGTTTACACTTGGTGCTTACACCACGTCGGTGGAGTTTTGTTTCTTGTACAAGCCTATGGTAATAAATGGATCATGACTGAGCAAAATATGAGTGTGATTTTCTTATATACTCCACCACCAAAAATATATGAGTGTTGAGTGAATTATACTTGCATTCCTTTTCGTGAAGTGCTTAGCCAAGTTATCAAGCGAGAGAATCCATAGGGTATTGTCAAACATCTCGGTTTTTCACCATTAAAGCGTAAAACGATGAATCGTATCTTGTACTTGTACTTGGTAGATTTGCATCATATTTTTTATAATCATTTTTCATACACCATGTGGGATCTATTTTTCTTTATTGTTAGATTTTCTTGAGGGCAAAGCAAACCCTTAAGTGTGGGGGAGTGTGCGCTCAATTTTTCGCTTATTTAAAAAAAAACCAAAAAGATTTTTCGATATTTTCTATTTTTCAGAAATTTTAAACGAAAAGCTAATACTAAGAACGAATTATGCTATTAAGAGTTTTCTCCACCAAAGAGTTGTCAAGTTTGGTTAATTGCTAATAGTGTAATGGGTTGAAAAAGACATTGTTAGTCAATTAGTTGTAAACCTTTGTCTATGAGGGTGTTACCTTATGTATTGATGTTGGGTCATGAAAAACCCAAGAATACTTAAAACATGATTTGGACACAAATTAACTAAGTGTTAACTTAAACCGAGAACAATTCAAGTCACTGAGAGAACAACCTCTCAGTGAGTCATCTTCAGGATGCTTAAGGCAAATTCAAGTAGAAGGATTCACTACGCAGGAAGGCGGTACTCCCTGAAGTAGCACTTAAGCCAAAGAAGAAGATGATGGTTCAGTGAGTGTTGGACAAGAACTCACTGAACCTCAGTCTCCTCAAAAATAATGAAGTAATTATGAATGATAACTGAGAAGCGTGTACTGAAGAGCTATGTGCCTGAGAAGAAAGGCAGAAATATCTAGGAAGGATTTAAGATAAGATCAAATCTTATCTTGTCAGGAAGAAATCCTTCCTAAGACGGCTTAAAGTCTTGGAGTGTCAGACCAACCACTTCTAAAGACTTAATAGGCCATTTCTATTGGTTCTTGGAAATGACAATTACTGTTGTAATTGTCAGACACGCTTGCTCAACAACTTGCTCAACAACTTGTAATATTTTAATTACTTTTACTCAGTTTACTTGTGTATAAATAGATTGAGAAGGAGAGAAGTTGTGTGTGTTTTGTACAATTAAAGCTTAAACTTTTGCAAAACAACTTCTCTCCTACAAAGAGTAACGCATCCCTGAGATAGCTCAGTGAGGCCGCATTGTTACCACTCAAGCAAAACTTGAGTTTAGATAGGAGACACCACCATACCTTGTCTATTCAATCCCAGTGTTTGTTCCGCAAAACACTTGGGTATAGAATCTTTGATTCATTTCTAATAAGAATTTAAACGTTGAAAATTACCTTGAGTTTTTTATATTCACGTTTTATAACTGTTAGATTTAGTCATAACATTGTATTAGTCATAAACACAAATAGATTAACTTTCTAGTTAACTCTAAGCGTGTAAAGAGTCCAACAAGTGGTATCAGAGCCTCTGGTTTATAAAATCTTTTTAAACTAATCAAGAGTGCTCTAGGTTTTTAAAAACCAAGATCCTACTATGGCTGATATCAATGTACCCCAGCTAGTCGACAAAAAGGGTGGCAGCTACTCCGCTGTTGCACCCAGACTTGAAGCTGGGAAATTTAGCAAATGGAAGAAGCGTATGATTTGCTATTTTACCGGTATGGAACCCTACTACATCACCTGTATCAGGGATGGCCCATTTGTCCCTAGGACAGCCGCAGGGCTAAACAAGCCTGAGGCCCAATGGACCATTGATGAGAGGAGGGTGGTCAATCAAGACCAACGCCTGAAAAGCATCCTTATATCATGTCTTCCTGACGATATAATGGAATCAGTCATCAACTGTCTAACAGCCAAGCAAACTTGGGATGACTTGGTAAACAGCTTTGAGGGTCCCTCAGATACCAAGGAAAATAGGGTCATGGACCTTAAACTTGAGTATAATACTTTCAGGGCAAAAGACTCTGAAAGTCTCTCACAGACCTACACCAGATACAAGACTTTGATAAATGAATTATCAAATGATGGTGTTGTACTGTCTAAGCATGAGACAAATGTTGGCTTTGTCAACAGTCTCCCTGAGAAGTGGCTCAACTTCTCACAAGGCCTGAGGAATGCTAACCACATTCAAACCCTTGAGCTCCTTGAAATTTATGGGAAGTTTTTCTATGAAGACAACTTGATCTCAAGGAGATACCCTGACTCAAAAGCTCTTGATTCCAAAAAGGCCTTAACCTCCACACCCATATCAACTGCTTTCTATTCTAATGGTGTTGTGCAGGATACTCAAGAGGATTCTGAAGAAGAAATTGATGAAAGGACTGGTGAGGAGTACCTGAACGACCTGAACTTGGAATTCCAAGAAAGGGCACTCCTTGCTAGTTCTAGACGTTTCATCAAGAGAAATCAGTCCAACTTTACAAAACCAAAAGCAAATGAGACCACTGAATGCTTTAAATGTGGTAAAAAGGGTCATTTTGCTAGGGACTGTTATTCTAAAACTATCTCAGAACCCTCTTACAAATTCTCAGGAACTAGCAAGTTTCAACCTAAAATGTTTCAGTCCACCCAACAATTTCAAAACAAGGGTCAAAAGGATTTTGAAACAAAATACAGGAAAATCAAAGCTAAACTTGCACTTCTTGAAACTAACCCCATATTGCCTCAAGCTGCTCAAACATCTAAATCTATTCAGACAAAGAACAAGGTATTAGTAGCTGAAGCATATGATTGGGATGAAGATGAGGCTTCCTCAGATGAGAAAATAAGAGTTAGTGCACTAATGGCACTTTCTGAAGAGGATCAGGTGGCTGTGGGAAAAAACCATGCTAGGAATGGAGAGTGGGTCAACATCACCATGAAGAAGGTAAATACTTTACTTTCTATGGATGATGATTATGATTGGCAGTCTTACATGAATTATATTTGTGTTGATCTAAAGTTTGTTGAGGAACAAAGGCTTAACCTGTTTTCAAAATATAACAATATTGTGTCAGAATTGAATAAATGTAGAGATGAACTGCTTGTACTAAAGCAAGCCAAACTAGAAACAATAACTCTACAAATTCAGAACACTGAAATTTTGAAACAAAATCAAGCCCTTCAAATTGAACTTAACAGAGAAAAGGCTGTCATCCAAAGCTGGACCAAGAAGAACCCCAAAGTTTTTGACACTGTGGGATTAATCTCTCAGAAAACCATTGGAATTGACCCTCTTATGGTTGATCCAAATGTGTGTCACAATGAACTAAACTTTGTTCCAGCAGGCATATCTTTTGAGCAAGAAATGCTTCCCAAGTCTAATGACTGGATTGTCAGGGACAACCCAGTCAGTAAGTTACCAAACTTTGAGACTGGAAAGATCTTGCTTCCTGAAAGTCAGGCCTTGAAAAATATGCTTGGACTTACTGAACAACTCAGTAAGCTCGAACTCACTGAACAACTCAATACTGAGTCTGTGAATGAGTTTGAATCAGAATCATACCCACCACTTCCTCCACTGTATACCCTTCAGGGTGCTGCACCTAACTTAGGCCTCCCACCAATGGTCTTCTCACCACACTCTCCAAAGGAGAGATCAGGAAAGGGAACAACCATCCTGAAAAGACCAACCCTTGATGTCTCAGTAAATACTGATGACTCATCAACTTCAGTCCCTTCTGAAGTATCAACCCAAAGCCCTGATTCAAAATTTGATCAGTTGGCTGAAATGGTCAGGAAGCTGGGAGAGAAGATTGCATCTTCTGAGAAACCTTCTCAAACCAAGAAGGAACAAAAACCAACTTCCTCAAAGACCAAATCCAAACCCACAAAACCCATGAAAAGATGTGAACTATGCAACTATACAAATCATCTCACTGATGATTGCTATAGAGTCCTTTATTGCATGATTTGCAAAAAGGAAGATCACAGGACCTCTGATCATAAACAATGCTCAGTCATGTCAAACTTTTCAGGACTTAAGGCTCAGTGCCTGAACTACCCTTCTGATTCTAAGCAGAAACAGAAGCAAAAGGCCAAGCCTTTTCCACCTTGCCCTTTATGTGGATTCAATGACCATCTTCCTGAGGATTGTCAAAAAGACAAACACTGTGAATCTAGTGGAAGTTTCACTCAGAAATCCTCAGGAAAGAGAGAAGGACATTCAGTCAAGAAGAGGAATGAATAAACAATCCTCTCAGACTACTGAGGCTACCCCTGCGAATAAATGCAAAACATGTGGTAGCTCAGTCCACTCAACCACTGACCATGAATCAATTAATACTTTCATAAAGACCTACAATACAAAACCCTACATGAAATGGAGTCCTAGAAAGAACTGACCCAGTTTACTATTTGTGCAGAAGCATGCCAGGGATCCTATTTGGCATCTGGACAGTGGATGTTCAAGGAGCATGACTGGTGTTAAGGAGTGTCTGCACAAATATGTGGAAGAACCAGGACCCAAAGTGATATTCGCTGATAATTCATCATGTCTCACTGAGGGTTATGGTTCAGTAAACTGCAATGGTATTGTCTTTACTAGGATAGCTTATGTAAATGGTCTTAAGTACAATCTGATCAGTGTCAGTCAACTATGTGATGCAAAATACAGAGTTCAGTTTGATGATAAACAAGGAACCATCTTCAATGAAAATAAGGAAATTGTCCTCATTGCACCAAGAAGACAAGATGTTTATGTATTAGACATGTCCAATCTAACTCAGGATGGAACTTGTCTCTTTGCTAAGGCCACTGATACTCTCAACTGGCTTTGGCATAAGAGACTCACCCACCTGAACTTTAAAAACATAAACAATCTTGTAAAACAAAACAAGGTCCTTGGCTTACCATCACTTGTGTTTTCAAAGGATAAACCATGCTCAGCTTGTGAAAAAGGTAAACATCACAGAGCATCCTTTAAAACCAAAACCAACTTTTCCATCAGGAACTGCCTACATCTTCTTCATATGGATCTATTTGGACCTATCAGTCCAAGGTCTACTAACCATGAGAAGTATACTCTGGCCATAGTGGATGAATACTCTAGATACACTTGGGTATTCTTCCTGATCAAAAAGAGTCAGGCAACTGAAACAATCATGTCCTTTGTCAGGAACATTGAAAATCAAAATGACATTAAGGTCAAACAGATTAGAACTGACAATGGGACTGAGTTCAAAAATTATGAACTTGAATGTTTCTGTAATGAGAAAGGTATTTCCCAAAACTTTTCCTCTCCATACACACTTGAACAAAATGGTGTTGCTGAAAGGAAAAATAGAACACTCATTGAAGCTGCTAGGACAATGCTATGTGGATCAGTCATTTCCAACCATTTTTGGACTGATGCAGTCAAAACTGCCTGTTATACACAAAACAGATCCATCATTGTCAAGAGACATGGGAAAACCCCATATGAGTTATTCAAAGGAAGAATCCCTGACATCAGCTACTTTCATGTCTTTGGGTGTCCTGTGTTTATTCATAATCACAAGGATCACTTAGGGAAATTTGATGCAAAAGCTGATGATGGATACTTCCTGGGATACTCACTTGTCTCAAAAGCCTTCAGAGTGTTCAACACAAGGAGACAGCAGACTGAGGAAACATTTCATGTTACCTTTGATGAGAGCACTGATGCAATCAGGTTCTCAACTGCGTCAGTAGAAGAGATAGGAATTGATAACTCTTCAAGATATCCTCCTGATGAATATCTTCCTGAAAACAATCCTTCTACTCAGTATCAAGATGATGCTAACCTCTCCTATTACATAACCCCTCACAACCTACCTAACCCAACCATCACTGAGTTTGTTTAGGCACATGCAAACACTGATGAAATTAATCAGTCTGTTCAAAATGCTCAAGAACCAAACAATCTCAGTGATCTGGTAGACACTCAAGATCCAATCAATGATCATGTGTCTACTCCATAACCAACCTCTCTACCCAATCAGGCCTCCACAAGTTCAAATCAATATCCAGGACCTCAGGAAAGTTGGACTAGGTCTCAGGACATTGAACTTGTCAATATTATTGGAGAGCCTACTGAAGGCATGCTCACCAGAAGCATGACTGCTAGTCTAAGAGCAGCCTCAGCCAATGAATGCCTATTTGTGGACTTCATTTCCACAATTGAACCTAAAAGTGTTAAAGAAGCACTTACACATCCAAGTTGGGTTCAGGCCATGCATGATGAACTGGAACAATTTGACAGAAACAAGGTAATGACCTTGGTCAAATGTCTTGAGAATGTCTCAGTCATTGGCATGAAATGGGTATTCAAAAACAAAACTAATGAAAATGGCATAGTCATTAAAAACAAAGCCAGACTTGTAGCCAAAGGCTATAATCAACAAGAAGGCATTGACTATGAAGAAACATTTGCACCAGTAGCAAGGATAGAAGCCATTAGGATCTTGCTTGCTTTTGCTACATACATGAACTTCAAGGTATACCAAATGGATGTTAAAAGTGCATTCTTAAATGGTTCACTGAAAGAAGAAGTTTATGTTCAGCAACCTCTTGGATTTGAAAGCCATGAGTCTCCTGATCATGTCTGTAAGCTTAACAAAGCCCTTTATGGACTGAAGCAAGCTCCCAGGGCAGGGTATGAGACTCTCTCAGCCTTCTTAATCCAAAACAAATTTGTCAGAGGCAAGATAGACAACACATTGTTTATCTATAAGACAAATAATGATGTCATACTAGTACAAGTGTATGTTGATGACATCATCTTTGGCTCAACAAGTTTCAAACTTTGCAAACAATTTGAAAAATTAATGGCAAAGAAGTTTGAAATGAATATGATGGGAGAACTGACATACTTCCTTGGTCTACAGATCAAGCAGACTGATAGAGGAACCACTATCAGTCAAGAGAAGTATGTAAAGAATCTACTGAAGAAGTATGATCTCAGTGACTGTGCCTCAGTCAAAACTCCCATGGTCCCCCCAAACAACCTTGGTCCTGATCTCACTGGTAAACCAGTAAATCAAACTCTCTTTAGAGGAATGATAGGATTACTGATGTATCTACTTGCATCAAGGCCTGATATCCAATTCTCAGTATGTCTATGTGCCAGATATCGATCTGACCCAAGAGAATCTCATATCACTGTTGTGAAAAGGATATTCAGGTACCTGAAAGGCACCCCAAACCTTAGATTATACTATCCAAAGTGCTCAGGCCTTGATCTTAAAGGATACTCAGACTCTGACTATGCTGGATGCAACATGGACAGAAAAAGCACCTCAGGCTCTTGCCAAATTCTTGGTGGGAAACTAGTATGTTGGAGTGCTAAGAAGAAACAATCAGTTGCCTTGTCCTCAGCTGAGGCTGAATATGTTGCAGCAGCTAGTTGTTGTGCAAATGTACTCTGGATGAAAAGTCAACTCAGTGACTATGGAATTCAGTATAAGATGGTACCCATCTTTTGTGATAACACAAGTGCAATTGCAATATCCAACAACCCTGTTCTTCATCAGAGAACAAAACACATTGATATCAGATATCATTTCATCAGGGACCATGTCATGAATGGTGACATTGAATTACACTTCATCCCTACTGAATATCAGTTAGCTGATATCTTCACCAAACCTTTGGATGAACCAACTTTCACAAGGCTGAAAGCTGAATTAGGAATGTTGGATATAGAGAATCAGTCCACTGATTGAATCCTTCCAACTGAAGTGTAAATTCTTAAAACCTCAGGTCCCTGACTCAATGTGTACATCAGTGAAAACAAATCACTGAATCCTCAACCTCAGGAACTAAACCCAAGTTCCTGAAATCTTTAGGGTTCAGGAACTAAACCCAAGTTCCTGAATCCTTGTAGCTCAGCAATCATTCCATATTCCTGAATCATTAGTGACTAATCCCAAGTCCCTGAAAAACCATCACTGAATGAAAAGTCATTCAGGGCCCTGAAAAGAGACATTAAATACTGACTTAAATGCTCTAAGTATCTACTTAGTAAATGTTCGAGGTTGGTAACTGAACTCATATTTAATTCAAGAATATTTGTTCTTTTTGCCTTTCTGGCTTCCACCTCTGGGCCACCACATTCCCACTTGGCATTAAATGCCTCTCCAATCACATTACAAATATGTGATGACTCATCTCTGCAAATTACACTTTTCCAGAACTCCTCAACTGTTCACCTCGACTGTTGCGCCAAACCAGGAAAGTGGAGTGTTGGCATTAAATGCGGATCCCAAAACATATTATTCAAAACAATTTCCAATAATTCTTTTTGAATACATTAAGATCGCTCAAATGTCTAAAACACCCCCATCTCCACTTCTCTATAAATAACCCAACCAAAAGAAACACACACACGTTTTTATAGAACTTAAGCAAAACTCTGCCATTTTAATTCTCAAAAACAAATTGTGTGTGTATTCTTAAGCTTTAGAAACCCAGAAACCTTAGTCAAACCCAGACTTACCCACAAATGGCTTCTTCTAAAGCTATAGCATACGCCCCCAATGTGGAATTCCTCACTGGGGACGTTGACCTAACAAAGAACAATGTGGTAGGAAATTTCTCTTATCCACAAAACTACCAAGCCTACAAGAACGTTATGAAATTTCTTCGTAATTATTTTCTTGCAAAGGCTTTCACCCACACCCCCTCAGTCATATACCATGACTATTTGAGGGAATTCTGGTGCACGGCTGTGGCTACCAGCCCCAAAGATACCAAAGAGTCAATCATCACCTTCACGGTGATGAATGGGAGCAGAACCCTCTCCTTTGACTACTCAACCTTCATCAAAGCCACAGGCCTTGACTTTGCTGAAGCGTTTGCACCCAACCCTACTGATCAGGACATAAAGAATGAACTGATCTTTTTAGCTCCCCATGACCCCAGACGTCCTACAACGTCTGCGGGAGGCTTATTGGAGAAGGCTCCGGTAGTCAAAACATGGTTCCATCCTATCTGGAGGATACTGATGACATTTGTCATTCAGGTCCTGGGTGGAAATAAATCCTCTACGGAATAATTGAACTCATCACAACAAATGATGTTGTTCAGTCTCCTTGAGGGTACAAAAATTGACATTGGAGGAATAATCTTCCAAGACCTTGTTGCCAAGCTCTCAGGAAAACATAGGCAAAGGCATATGTCCTACCCTAGATTTGTTTCATGTGTGCTTCAGGACCTACTTGGTTCTGACTACGTGAGGCCTGATGCAGAAGGTACGAAGCCTGACGTCCTGCACAAGTCAAACTTCACTAGTGGCATCAGTGAGGTTACAAATATTGCCCTGACCGAATACATGCAATCAGTCATTCAGGGTAAAGACGCTGTCTCACCAGTTCCTTCACCGACCAAAAAGGTGAAGAAGACAAAGAAGGGTAAGTCCAGCCAGGTAGTTAGACCCAAGCCACTCGCCACTGAGACTGATCCTCAAAACCAACTAAACCTTAAAAAGAGGTTAAAAAAGGCCGAGACCTCTGAGACACCCATTTCTGAGACCCTCTTGACCTCAAAACAAAGGCCAACGAAGGTCACTGAGCAATCATCCTCAGTGACCTCGGGCACACCCTTTCCACATGGTTCAACTGACATAAACAAGTCAGAAGGATCAGGAAGCATTCCCCCCTCACATCCCGATGAAGGTACTGATAAATCACAATCAGTGCCCAAGGGAGGAAAGGGTCCTGAATCCTCGGTAGGGCAGCACCACCCTACTGGGAAAAGGACCCACACCCCCTCACATCCCGATGAAGGAACTGTCAAAAAATAATCAGTTCCCAAGGGAGGAAAGGGTTCTAAATCCTCGGTAAGGCAGCACTACCTTACTGAGAAGGGGACCCACAAACATTCACATCCCGTTAACGTTCCTGAGCAATCACCCTCAGGATCTCAGGGAGAAAAGGACCCTAAATCCCCAAAAGGACAGCACAATCCTGATGGGAAGGGGGACCACCAACTTTCACAATCAGTACCTAGTAATACCACTGAAAAACACCCATCAGTGGTTGAAGGTGCTAAGGGGGACAAAGACTCAGAGGGAAAGAAACAACCCGCTGATATGGAACCCATAAACCCCTCAGGCGGTCCGATTCTCTCAGGAACTGCCCCCAAAAGCCAGGCTGGTGTTACCCTAGTTATTATGGCTAGTCAGGCTGAGCAAACCCACTCAGTTATTATGATAAAGGGGTCAGGACCTGGCCAAACCAAAGGCGAGTCTTTTTATAAAGAGGAGCCGGTTGAATTTTTGGGTATTGAGTCCATGGGGGACTTTCAGGCTCTTATCGAGTCTGATGAAGAGCTCAGGGAAGAGAGTGAAGAGGAAATGTTTGAGGCAGGTGAGGATATGGAAACTGATGTACAATCTGAACAACCTGAACAATCACATCAGTCATCTCCACACCAAAGTGAAGAGTCAGGATCTCAATCTTTTGATTCTTCTGATACTGGGGACATCCTCAAAAAGTATGATGACTCTCTTCCTCTCACTGAAAGAAAATTGGCCAAGTTCCTACTCAAGACCAATAGAGCTATTTACAATGGTCTCACTGAAGAGATGTTCGATCATCACACTGAAGTTGCTGTTCATTATGCCAACCTGAAGGCAGATGTTGAAACTTTTCATGATGATGTGATCGAGATACATTCTGACACCAATAACTCCCTGACAGCTATTGATCTTCATTTCAAGAAGTTCAATCTTACCCGTGAAGGCATCACCAAAAGCCTTGGAACTATTCAAACAGCTGTCAAGGATGACCCGGAACTCAACAAGAAGGTCCTTCAGGTTGCTGAGACTTACCAGAAGCATTCAGCTGAATTCAGTGATCTTCTCAGCTTACTGAAAGATTCTAATATTACGGGTCTTAGCTCTTCATTGGACTCAATCAGGACTTCCTTGGGTCTTCAGGAAAACATCTGGGTACTTGGGCACAATCTTCAACATCCTTGGCATGGTCTCTTGGGTCAAGGATGTCCGGCATCGAAGCTTCTCAGGCATCTCTGGGGGATAAGATCTCAACTCTTCAAAAAGACACCTCGGACATCAAATCAATGATGACTGAGATCTATCAGGCCTTCAAGGGTCCTGCTGCTCCAGTGGCTCCAACTCTTGCTATCACCATGGCTCAAGCAACAGTTGAGGGGGAGAAAGACACTGGAGTCCCTGAAGTTTCCACAAGCCAGCAACCTCCTTATCCTCCTTCTCACACTGAAGGGGAGATTCCTGAAGCTTCTTCTACCCATCAAGAAAAAGGCAAAGGCATCCTCACTGATCCTGAGCCTCAACCAGCACCGATCTCGGTAGCAAAGGATCCTGAATCACCACCCAGGATCCCGTATGATATTGATGGAGTTCTTCACCACTTCTCAGCTGATGAACTCAGTGCTTATCTGGAGGAAGAGGAAGCAAAGAAGAAGTTAAAGGAGGAAGAGAAGGTGAGCAAGCCTGCTATAATTAAGGTTGTTCATGAAGAGGCTGAGAAGATTGGTCTTGAGGCTAAGGATCTCTCAGGAAGAGAGGGTGGTATGACCTTTGTAAAGGCTCAGACTGAGGAGATGATCACTCTCAGGAAGAAAAGAGAGGAAAGGAATAAAAGGGCTGAAGAGATCAGGCAGAACAGGATTAAGAAATATCAGTGGTATATGACTAACAGGTTGAAGCCAGAACCAATCACTGATGTTCATATTCATCGAAACACCAATCCTATAATTGTCACTATCTATAGAGGTGCTGACGAAAGAGACTTTCAGGTTCATCAACCCTTCAGATTTGCTGACTTTGGGATCTCAGAATTGGATGAGTTGGGTCCATTAATAGCAAAGAAATCAAACGTTGTAGTCCCTAGTCTGATGAAGTCCTTGAGTCTGAGGTACGAAAGACTGGCAGCTGCACCTCAGGAACTTGGCACTCCATCTCTTCTTCCTGATTCAGCACAACCAGCTCCCTCTCAGTCTTCTTCAAGGAAAAGAAAGAAGATTGAAGCTGAGCCTGAGATCAAGGTTCCTGGTCTTGACTGCAATAGGGCTCTCCCTGAAGGTGTTCCTTTCAGGAACAATATGGTCATTGAACAACCTGAAAGAGGTTTGTTCTTCATTGATGAGTTCGGAGACAAAGCCTTCCAAAGGTGGAGTGATATCGATTTGTCAGGGATCAAAGCTATGATTGGTTTTCTAATGTGGCCTCTCCACTCAAGAGTCCTGAAAATGTGAAGTTTTGTCAAGATCTGAAAAAGAAAATCCATGAGCACCCTGACCAACAAGAGCTGCAGTCAAAGAAGCCCAAGCTTGAAGCCCTTGGTATTATGTTGAACTGATGAAACCGCCTGAATACCCCCACTATCCCCTTTGTACTTAGTTTGTTAGGACTTGTAATGATATCAATAAGATGATGTTTTTATTATTTCAGTGTCCTTATTTACATTCTAGTACATTTAGTATGAGTAGAAGTCATTAGCTCACTCATAACTGATCAAAACAATTAAGAATAATTTATATCCAAATAGGGGGAGATTGTTGGGTCATGAAAAACCCAAGAATACTTAAAACATGATTTGGACAAAAATTAACTAAGTGTTAACTTAAACCGAGAACAATTCAAGTCACTGAGAGAACAGCCTCTCAGTGAGTAATCTTCAGGATGCTTAAGGAGAATTCAAGTAGAAGGATTCACTACGCAGGAAGGCGGTACTCCCTGAAGTAGCACTTAAGTCAAAGAAGAAGATGATGGTTCAGTGAGTGTTGGACAAGAACTCACTGAACCCCAGTCTCCTCAACAATAATGAAGTAATTATGAATGATAACTTAGAAGCGTGTACTGAAGAGCTATATGCCTGAGAAGAAAGGCAGAAATATCTAGGAAGGATTTAAGATAAGATCAAATCTTATCTTGTCAGGAAGAAATCCTTCCTAAGACGGCTTAAAGTCTTGGAGTGTCAGACCAACCACTTCTAAAGACTTAATAGGCCATTTCTATTGGTTCTTGGAAATGACAATTACTGTTGTAATTGTCAGACACGCTTGCTCAATAACTTGCTCAACAACTTGTAATATTTTAATTACTTTTACTCAGTTTACTTGTGTATAAATAGATTGAGAAGGAGAGAAGTTGTGTGTGTTTTGTACAATTAAAGCTTAGACTTTTGCAAAACAACTTCTCTCCTACAAAGAGTAACGCATCCCTGAGATAGCTCAGTGAGGTCGCATTGTTACCACTCAAGCAAAACTTAAGTTTAGATAGGAGACACCACCATACCTTGTCTATTCAATCCCAAGTGTTTGTTCCGCAAAACACTTGGGTATAGATTCTTTGATTCATTTCTAATAAGAATTTAAACGTTGAAAATTACCTTGAGTTTTTTATATTCACGTTTTATAACTGTTAGATTTAGTCATAACATTGTATTAGTCATAAACACAAATAGATTAACTTTCTAGTTAACTCTAAGCGTGTAAAGAGACCAACAATTGACCATTTCATAAGTAACTTGGTTAAACTTGGAAAACTAAATAGTGTGGTTGTCAATTACTTGTGAAACAAAAGCGAATCAAGTAATTGAGTTGTATTAGTCTTGGATTGATCAAATCTTAAATTTTTAAAATTTTCTTTTCATTTTGCCATTTAGATATGCATTTTAATTTTTCTTTTCTTAGATTTGCTTGAGGGCAAGCAAAGTTCAAGTGTGGGAGATTTGATAACGCTCAAATCTAACATGTTTTTATAGCGTTATTCTTATGATTATGCATGTTATTTGGTTGTATTTGTGAACATTTTACGCTTAAAAGGTGCAAAAGATGTGTTTAGGTTCAGGTCCAACTATGTCGAAGGAAATAGAGAAAAAGATGAAGAAAAGTCGACAAAATCAAGTAAATATGCACGAAGTGAAGTTTTCCGTTCAAGATAAAGATTCATGCTATGATTATGTTCAAGTTCAAGAGAAAGATGTGAAAATGAAGTCAAGATTAAGTGCCAAGAAGTGTGTTAAAAGTTGGAGCTCCATGCTAGCTTGAAGCCAAATTATGTGAAGAAAGTTAGGTCCAAACCCAAGGTTTAAGAAGGGGAGCTCATGCCTGAGGTTTAGGATCCATGCCTGAGGTTTAGCCGTCGCCCATGCCCAAGGTTTACATTTCAAACCTGAGGTTTACAGAAAAACTGAAATGAAGAGTTGCATTAACTCTCAATTTTAAGCACCATAAAGATTAGAGGCCGACCATATACTCCTATTAACTAATTTTCCTGCATCTTAATGACCCTTTGTGGCCAAGGAATATGCTTGGTGGCCAAGGATTCTTCAACTACAAATAGAAGTGCTTGGTTAAGTGTTTTTAACTAGGGTTAATACATTCGGAGGTTACTAAGGTTTGCCAAAAATTTGAAAAAAGTTACTAAAGTTTTTTTTTGGTTGAATTAGGTTACTGTAGTTTGCCAAAAATTTGAATTAAGTTACTATAGTTTCCCAAAGATGAACTATGTTACTATAGTTTCCCAAAAATTTGAATTAAGTTACTATAGTTTCCCAAAAATTCAATAAAAGAACTGGGAAACTAGTGAAAAAAACTTGGCTAGAGGAAAAACGACCAAGTGGGAAACTATAGTAACCTAATTCAACCAAAAAAAACTTTAGTAACTTTTTTCAAATTTTTGGCAAACTTTAGTAACCTCCGGATGTATTAACCCTTTTTAACTACTCTTATCAATCTTTTTATCAATAATTTGTCATACCTTTACAACCACTTGGAGGATTCTCTCCTACCACTCCCCACCATTTCTAGAGGTGTTGGGTAGTTGGTTTGGTCTTCATCAGCATGACATATAACTTGATCATTCCTACACCATAAGGTTTGATCATAGTTCACACCAATTAAACCATATACATCACCAACAATCCTTATTACCAAACACCCCTAAGTCATATACTCACAACATGAGGTCGATTTCCAGGAAGGTTTAGGGATGGAGGCTTTGTATTTTGGTAGTTTCTTTTGGTTGTAATCACATGGTTGGAATTGTAGCACTCGATGCCTTGACTCTAACGTTTGGTATTGTTTCTATTTAAATTCAATCATATTAATGTCTTTGCTTATGTTGATTATGAGAATTCCTTTGTGTGTTGTGTTACTTGTTTGATTACTATTATCTCTTTATGATTGTTTGAGGAATTATATATACTTTCGTGTGAATGATTGAATTAATAGTTGGTTAGAGAAAGTGATTGTTCTCATTAGTTTGTTTAAATATAATTCGTATTCTAAAACTTGTTGATTAAACATTGTTGGATTTAAAGGATGAAAAGATTTCTAATATTGTTTAATTCCAAGAAGTTGAAGGCCAAATGGATTGGTATTTGATAATTGACAACTATTGAATATTCAAGTTTTTATATGAATTCGGAAATATTTAATCACGTGATTGGGTCGAAAGAACTCGTAAGAACTAATGTTACTAATCATATTTTTCATACATTTGATAAAACAAAGAGCTAGCGTAATGGGATGATGGATAGGCCGAAATGACTCACCCGTGAAACTAGTAGAAACATGGATTTTCTTGATATTACCCATTGACTAGAGATCCTTGTGATAATTGATATGTGCCTTCTATGTTTCACCCAAACATGTTCAACATTCCACCACGATTGTTTACTATTCCTAAACAAGTGTTTGTGTGCCTACATTATGCTTTTATAATTGCTTTTCTTGGTGGTTTGATCCGTGACAATCATAACCATCGACTTGTTACTTGCATAAACAATCAAACAACATTTGAGTACAACCAAGTCTCTTGGGACGACCTTGACTTACTAATCCTTTTACTACAACGGACGAGTATACTTGCTCGTATGTGTTCCTAGCTAACCGGTAAGTCTTGTTTTATAAATTTAAAACCCGTTGCGAAAGCACATCAAGTTTTTATAGCTCGGTGAACGCATCAACTGTTCACGCGTAAACTTTTCAAATAAAGTAAAGACATATGAGATACGAATATATCGCTAAGACTTACCGTACTGATTTAGGTTGCGTGTCGGAGTGGTTGCACTATTTTGTTGATTGATTAGAAGGTTGCTATTATTTTAAGGTGAGTTTATAGCCCCATATTTTTATACGATTTGTTTTATAAGCTTGGGGTGAGAAACATGCAAAACTGTTTTCATGGACCAAAAATGGATTTTGTTTTTATACACACTTGTATGCAGAAACCTAAGTTTAGCTGAATCCCATTGCGCCCACTATCATCAACCGTTAATTCCTGTCTAGGAAGCCGTTTGATATAAATAGATCTATTGGGGATGACACCCCCGTTCGGTTGGCTCGACATAGTCAAGGCGAACGTATACCATATGAAAATAGGTCGAGTGTCTGGGGATTAGCACTCGCGGGCACCCCTTTTCTAGCTAATGCCAGCTTGGCATGCTGCGATGTCATAGTTCGGTTAGATGAGGCTTAGTGTTTGCATAGCAGGATAGTGTGTTATTGTTGAATTGTTGCTGAATATTGCTATGGTCCATATGTGTTATTTACTTTAAACCTATGAACTCACCAGCATTAGCTGACTTTTAGCATGTTTTTCTCAGAAAACTGAGGTGTGTTTACTGAAGGCAGGGCATGGCGATGGTCATAATAATTGTTGGAAATGTTTTTAGTATTGCGTTAACTCTTAAATTTGGACCGCTTTGTTTAATGGGCTACATTTTCATTTGAAACGGATTTTATGTAAGACAACATGACTTTGAACATGTAATGTATTTTAAAATGGATTTTTAATCCGTTCTCTATATCTTGTGTTGTGATTATCGATTTAGTAGCACCCAAAGTGTATGCTTCCGCAATATTATGATTTTGGAGGTGTTACAGTTCGTTGATTATGAAAAGGGTTTACCTGGCAAGGACCAGGCTCCTACTCCTCAAGTACTAGCAATACAAAGGGGTAGGGCTCAGAAGCCAAAACCGCAAGGGAATAAGGGGAAAGATAAAGCTGACAAGGGCAAACAAGTTGTGACCTATCAGCCTGCACCTAAGAAGGCCCCTCAGACGAACAAGCCAAATCCCAATAAGAAGGATCAAGGTTGTCATCACTGCCACGAGATGGGACACTGGAAGAGGAATTGTCCTCTCTATCTCGAGGAGTTGCGAGTGAAAAAGATAAAGGGTGAGACTGGGAAAGCCAGTACTTCAGGTAACTTTTTCATGATTGACTTATATTCATTAACTCATAAATTAAATTCCTGGGTATACGATACTGGATGTGGTATTCATATTTGCAATACACTACAGGGGTTTAGAATTTTGAAGAGACTGGCCTATGGGAGCAATTTCTGCAAGTGGGCAATGGAGCACAAGCAGTCGTTGAAGCCATAGGAATTTTTGAATTAGTTTTGCCTTCGGGCTTAGTACTGAATTTGAATAATTGTCATTATGCACCCGCAATTGTTAGGGGTGTGGTCTCTTTTTCATGTTTATTGAATATTGGATTTCATCATACTGTTTCTAGCAATGGAATTTCTGTTTCGTTAAATAATGTTTTTTTATTTTAATGTTATTGCTGTGAATGGTGTTTTTGAGATTGATATGAATGCATGTAATGATTATAATTCGATGTATAGCATCAATAATAAGAGAGTCAAGAATGTCTTGGATTCGTCTTATCTTTGGCATTGTCGACTTGCCCACATAGGCAAGACTCGCATGCAAAAGCTGCAACGTGATGGGCTTTTGCAAGATATCAATGATGAATCATTTGATAAGTGCGAATCTTGTATATCTGGGAAGATGACAAAGAAACCTTTTAATAACCGTATTGAAAAGGCTGATGATCTACTTGGTTTAATACATACATATGTGTGCGGACCACTTAGACATACGTCAAAGAGAGGTGCTAGCTACTTCTTAACCTTCACGGATGATTTCAACCGTTATGGTTATGTTTATTTACTTAAACATAAACATGAGGTGTTTGAAACATTTAAGGTTTTTAAAACTGAAGTAGAACTGCAACTAGGAAAGAAGATAAAAGCTCTTCGATCTGACAGAGGTGGTGAATACCTAAGTCAGGAGTTTAAAGATTATCTAAGTGAGAATGGAATTGTTCAGCATCTCACATCTCCATATACTCCACAGCAAAATGGTGTATCTGAGAGAAGAAATCGTACATTGTTAGATATGGTGCGATCTATGTTTAATCTTACTACTCTGCCGTTATCCTTGTGGGATTATGCCTTGGAATCTGCGATTCGCATATTAAATATGGTTCCGACCAAGAAGGTTGATAAGACACCCTATGAGTTATGGTTTGGGAAAACGCCTAACTTGTCTTATTTAAAGGTCTGGGGTTGCGAGGCGTTCGTTAAACATGTCTCAGCAGATAAACTCCAACAGAGATTTGTAAAGTGTATCTTTGTAGGATACCCAAAGGAAACGATGGGTTACTACTTTTACTTTCCACCTGAAAACAAAATAATTGTTGCTAGGTATGCAGATTTTCTTGAAAAATATCTCATATCTCAAGAATTCAGTGGGAGGCTCTATGATCTGGAAGATGATCAAGAGGATACATTACCTTCTAAAAACACTAGCGAACTTCCTGTGGAACCGGATAGTCTGGGTCCTCCACCTGAAGTGATTCCCATTCGCAGATCTGTAAGGACTGTGAAAGCACCTGAACGTCTATGTCTTAACGTAGAGGTTGAGGAAACTATATTAGGGGACCTTGGAGAGCCTACTAATTATAGAGCTGCCATGAATGATCCTGAAAAAGGATAAATGGCAGATTGCTATGAATGGGGAAATGCAATCCATGAAAGATAATGAAGTCTGGATTGAAGTAGACCTTCCTCCCAATGCCAAGGTAGTTGGGAGTAAGTGGCTCTTCAAGAAGAAAACTGACATGAATGGCAATGTACACACCTATAAGGCCCGTTTGGTAGCTAAAGGCTTTACCCAAACATATGGTGTTGACTATGAGGAGACCTTTTCTCATGTAGCTGACATAAGGGCTATTAGGATTCTCATAGCCATAGCAGCATACTATGATTATGAGATTTGGCAAATGGATGTAAAAACCGCCTTCTTGAATGGTCGTCTAGATGAAGACATCTATATGGCACAGCCTGAGGGGTTTGTGAATCCAGAATTTTCAAGATCCATTTATGGATTGAAGCAAGCATCACGTCAATGGAATAAGAGATTTGACGAAGAAATCAAAAAGTTTGGATTTACTCAGAATCTTGATGAGCCATGTGTATATCACAAAGCTAGTGGGAGTGATGTTATTTTCCTAGTTCTATATGTTGATGACATATTAATTATGGGTAAAAACATTCCAAGTTTGAATGAGGTGAAAGCCTATCTTGAGAAGTGTTTTTCCATGAAGGAACTAGGAGAAGCAGCATACATTCTGGGAATCAAGATCTATAGAGATAGATCAAGGCGGTTAATTGATTTAAGCCAAAGTGCTTACATTGACAAGATATTGAAGAGATTCAGTATGCAAAATTCCAAAAAAGGATTTTTGCCAATGCAAGTAGAACATGGCTTAAGTAGCAAAGCTTGTGCTTCAACACCTGAAGAGGTGGCACGCATGAAGAGAGTCCCTTATGCTTCGGCTGTGGGATCTATTATGTATGCGGTGCGATGTACAAGGCCCGATGTGGCGTTTGCTCAGAACATTACCAGTCGATATCAGCAGAATCCAGGTGAACTCCACTGGACTGCTGTGAAACATATTCTCAAGTATTTGAGATCTACGAGAGATATGTTTTTAGTGTACGGGGGAAATCCAGAAGCAGATCTGTGTGTTACAGGTTACTGCGATGCATCCTGGAAGTGTGATAAAGATGATACGAAGTCTCAGACAGGTTATGTCTTTGTCATCAATGGAGGAGTTGTGGATTGGAAGAGCAAGAAGCAGAGTACTATAGCGATGTCTGCAACAGAAAGTGAGTATATTGCTGCCTCAGAAGCTGCAATGGAAGCAGTCTGGATTAGGAAATTCGTTTCAGGGCTTGGAGTTATGCCCTCAATCGAAAGACCTATAAAAATGTATTGTGACAATTCAGCCGCAATTACATTTGCCAATGAGCCTGGAATCATGAAGGGCACCAGACATTTTCTGATTCGATATCACTATGTTAGAGAACAAGTGGAGATAGGCGAAATCGAGTTACTCAAAGTTCACACAGATGACAACTTAGCAGATCCATTAACGAAGGCTCTACCCGGTGGAAAGCTTAAAGAACTTTCTGAAGGCATAGGACTTCGTTTAGCTAGTAGTTTCATGCATATCTGTGATTAGTGTTTGGATAATGGGATGTTTTGAACAGTTATTATTTTAATGAAATAAAATACTCGTTATGTTTGTTTATCATTTTCTTAGTAATATATCCTATATTTGCATGTTTATATCCTTGAATATATTTATATATTCTAAATTGTCCGTTGTCGGTTAATGATATGGGAATATCATTAAACTTAGACAAATATGAGTATTGGTAGAATATACTTGAAAGTATATTGATGCGTTGTCATACCAATTTCACATGATATTCAAATGGTTTGAATATAGGACTTATCCCAACTTCATGAGTTTACTTTATGGATCTTGTCATTAAATAAATCATGTGTATATAGTTATCCTCAGACCTGAGATGCCCGATAACTGTCATGCATGTAGTGCATTTCTGTGATTCAATTTAACGCTATACGTAACTGGTAGCTATAAGGATTGTTTTCGGAAGCATTGTGAAGTGCATGGGTTATGCTCGTAGTCAAGATAGAATTTGTTCCTTCAAATTGTTTGGAGTTTAATACTGCTGGGCCCCTCGTAGGATTAGTAAGATGTATTTGTGGCCACACCCAAGATCTCCCCTGAATAGTTCAAAAGATTTGGTAATCTTATTTAATCAGAAACAACGAGAAACAGAATTATTAATAAAGAATGACTTAGATCCATATCTTTATTAATGTGGTATTAGAAACAAAATGATGAGTATGATGATTAATCATCGAATGGTTTTTCCAGGAGACCACCACTTGAGTTATACTAGGGGCATTGGCGTGTTACTAGACGCTAACCAATGTCAATTACACTTTTAATAGATTTTCAAGTGGGAGCTGTTAGAGTTTGTGGAAATATATTAACTCGTGAATGACTAGAATCGAACCCGGGACCTTGGGAATGCACACTTTACGTATGAATGACTAACATAAATAATTAATATATATAATTGTTATGTATTTAATTATTTGGACACGAAATGATAACTAACGGACGTTAAGTAATTAACGGAATTGACTAACGACCGTTAGTAAATAAAGAAAGGACCGTTAGTGAAATTAGAGGCTAAGAAGGATCTAGAAAACCCATTAGGATGGGGGGCCCATAGCCCACTCGATCCAACTTATGCTCCAAGCTAGGTTTTCACTATAAATACAAATCAAGGGTTATTGGTTTTTTTACCTTGTGCATTATACTATAGCCCTAAATTTGTTTTCTCTCTTCCTTGCTTCTCAAACCGATCGTACACCTCCCTTGGAGTGTCGATCCTTGCTTTTTTGTTAAACAAAATAGTTTTGGTTTAATTCGTGTCTTTACACTAGCATCTAACGTTAGTTGGTTATAGTATGTGTGTACAAGACTTCAGTAATAACTTACTTTAGTTATTCCATCTTGGATTGTGAAACAAAACGGTAAGGGGTTTCACGTTAATCCTATTTGTTAGATCAAGAAGAAGAATTCAAGTTCGATCCTTGTTTTGCTAGGATCAAGGTACGTTAACTTTTATTATTCGGTAATCTTTATACATGTTAATTATATGATCCTTACTTCCGCTATGCTCTTTGATGTATGTTATTTATTTATATGAATTTTATAATTGAATGAAGGTCATGTTATTTAAATTCCAACAACTGAACCATCAAATTTGTAGATCGGTTTTCATATCCTTATGCATTGTCCTAAGAACTAAAGAGATTTGTTCAACTTGTTCTTTAGTAGAACAAGCCGAAAGAAGCACTCTTGCGGTTCCTCCATCAGGGTAACAACCATCGGTGATCATTTCTTCAAAGATTTCTAAGCACCTCGTGTACTGTTTCTTTCTAGAATAGGCTCCAAGACGAGAAGTCCACGTCACTACATCCTTCTGCAACTTCTTGGTTGGCAGTGTTTGGAAAATCTCTTCCATTTGTTTAAAATAGCCGGCACGTCCATAGATATTGATTAAGATGTTGTACGTGCTGATATCTGGTACATATGGTCTGCTTTCCATAACTGCTAAAACTTCTTCCATCTTTTTGAAATGACCCATTCGCCCATAAACATTTAGCATAGTGTTGAGCACAAATGTGTCTGGTTCGACCCCAGATTTATGCATCTGGCTCACTATTTCTTCACATTTTGACACGTTACCAGCTTTAGAGTAGGCTGAGAGAAGAACCATATGTGATTTCATAGTAGGTTCAATTCCAAGCCGCTTCATCTCCTTAAATACTAATTGAGCATCTATAGAAAAAACATAATCAAGCATTCCGTTAGATTATTATGAAGGCAAAAGGCACAACATTGTAGCTTCATATCAAAAAGATATTTGCTTTGACTTGTGCTGTTAGTTAAGTAGCGTTTGACCATTTCAATCATTTTCTTATCAAATGATTTTAATGATTTGTTCTTACAATCTTGCTAAAAACTGATTTGTTAATATTTGTTAACTGGCGATTGTGTCTGAAGCTGTTTGGATATGGTTTCAAGAAAAGAACAATCATTCCAGAGATCAAAATGTGATACTTCTCGCACACAGATACTTTTTTCAACAAGTGTTATCTAGTTTGAACAATATTAAGGAGACATATATCAGATTAGCTTTTCTTGCCTTCATGAAGACCAGATCTTCCATACGCATCAACCATGATATTAAAGGATGCTCTATCAGGTTCACAGCCCATATGCTGCATAAGTGAAAAAATTTCTGCAGCACCATAAGGATAACCTGCCCGGCTGTTGGAGAAACAGAAACACATTTGTTATGGATAGTTATAAAAGAGAAAAAAACTGCATCTATATAAATGTTAGCTGAATATGTTGACATAAATTATAAGCCAATCAAATATGCATTCCAGCAAGTGAACTTGCGTTTCAATGTACATGTATATTGAAGTGACAATTTTTACAACTGGAGTTGTGATTATCCATAACATGCAACAAAAATACTTTTGAAGAGACTTTGGAAATGACCTGTACGCTTCCATGAGTGCATTATAAGCGTAAACATCAGGTTCAATTCCAGCCTCCTGTAGTTGCTCAAATATCTCTTCTGCTTTCTCACAGAGACCTTCCCTAGCAAACGCATTTATCAAAGCAGTATATGTACATATATTGGGTTTGCACTTTTGACTTGTCATTTCTTGGAACACCTTCAAAGCCATGTATGAACGGTTCGCCTGCAAAGTAAATTAGACAAACTTAGGACTTGAGAAGTAGATAATATTTTATAGAAAGTGTTCGAAAATTAAATACTAACAGGATTCTGATCTTATTTCCCTAACACCAACATATGGAGAGACATGTGGTTTAAAAGCAAAATGATTTTAATATTCACAAGATAAGACGCCTCTTTTTGGTTTGATGTCCTTTAATATATACCGAGATTTAGTTACAACATTTCAAACACAAACCACAAGATTTTAGAAAGATGGCTAAAGAGAAAGTCACTATCTTGGGATGGTAAATTAACAAGTTTAAGGATGAAATGTAGACATTCTATGGATAGAATATAATGATTTACTACCACTTACTAAGTCCCTGAAATAATCACAAAGAAAACAAGCATACTCAAATAACAAAAAATCCAGTGGATGCCAACATTGGCAGAAAGACGTGACTTACGTAACTGTAAATAGAAGTGTCATAGGTCACTATTTGGATATTCATAAGTATCTATATTTACAGGCCTACTCGCACACACTCAACTGTCCAACTCTTTGACTTTATAAAGTCGATTCACCATACCCCTATATTGGTACAGAATAACTTCATTTAGTTCATTAAACTTATATCCCATATCATAAACTACCTAAATGCACTATCACAAAAACAGTTTACCTGTCTAAATTCTTAATTGACTCGATCAATTGCTTATCCTACATATGATCCATTATTTGTTACAGAGATTTATTAAGGTTGACCGTGACAACATAGTTCTGAGTTGATCAAAATGTAATATAATTGTAATTACCTTTCCGTATAAGTTTATTAACATTGTGTAGGTATCAGTAGAAGGTTGGCAGCAATTTCTCTTCATCCTTTGATAGATCTCAATAGCTTTTTGTGAGTTTCGGCCCTTCACAAGACCATCGATGTAGGCATTATACACCACAGCACCTGCATATTTTTAAATAAGATTCATATCCTGAAAAATCTACCATTTTTTATAACTAAAGACGTGTTCTATCACAAGCTTAGTGTTTACAAAACAGATAAGATAGATAAAAGATCATAATACCACTGATCCATAGAATCACGGTTATTCTTTTTGAAGAATTTACTATCGATGATGGCTAAGACGTACTTGGAGAAAGATCGTATTTCCGCATTTCCATAAAGACAGCTTCAGCTTTCTCCAGTAACCCACATTTACAATAAGCCCTCAGAAGAAGTGCATAAGTATCCTCAGTAGGAATGCACCTAGCTTCTAGAAGGTTTAAGTAAGTAGACTCTGCCTTGTCAGCGCACGACTTTTGGCCGAAAGCATCAATAAGTAAATTGTAGCAAATGATATCTGGCTGGTAAGTACTCCTGTACAATATCCATTCACACATCTGTAACGAGAGTAGATTTTGCCAATAAGCCACATGCAAACTGAAGACATACGAGTATATATATATATTTACCAATTGACCTAATTCATGGCCTCATTCTAATTTAAATCCTCAATGTTTATAAAAAAATTATACTAAGAGAAGATAATGTTTGTTACCAATATGATTGGATCCCATATTTTACTGAGACGAAGTTGAACAGCAACACTGATGATATCGTCCCAAGTAGTATGGGTGGGAGGAAGACTACTAAGAGCACTGCATACCCTGTTAACATCCTTTTCCTTTTTCATGAAATTTAAAATCTGCTGAGCGTCGGGGCTTAACACTGGGAATATTCCATCCACAAATCCTGATCCATATTTCCATCCTTGTCCCCTCAAAGAACCACCTATATATATAGAATACATACAATGACCGTAACTAATATATGAAAAAAGTATGCACACAATTTCTAATATATCAGAAACAAAAACACTCCCTACGTTCCAAATGATGAATGCGCTTCAGTTTGCATGATCAAATGACCTTTTATATATCTATTAAGCAAGGTTGTCAGGATCGCGATCCTGCTCGTAGGATCGTACGATCCTACACACACAAAACGAGCAGGATCGTTACGGGATCGTAATTCAGGTAGGATCGTTACAGGATCGTAGGATCGCTCGTAGGATCGTGAACGATCCGATCCTGTTGGTAACCCTTTTTTCAGGTAGGATCGTTACAGGATCGTGGGATCGCTCGTAGGATCGTGAACGATCCGATCCTTTTTTTTTTGACTTTTTTTGACTTTTTTTGAGAGGAAGGTTTTTAAAAATGGTTTGTATACATATGTAAAGGAAAAGCCGAAAACGATCCTAGGTAGGATCCGATCCTACGATCCTACGATCCCGATCTTGCAAAGCCGAAAACGATCCTAGGTAGGATCCCGATCCTGACAACCTTTTATATAGCTATTAAGTATGAGGAATTCAATATGTATTTTCAATTATAAGCACATTTTGAACATATAAATGAAACACGGACTAAATGTATAGACAATTTCACAGCATATATTCATACATACCCCTTTTCCTTGAAACTTTTTTATGATTGAAGCTTGTTAATTTGCCTTGCTTGTCTATATAAAGACTATCGCGCTTGAATTTCTTGCTAGGCTGAGCATCGGAACTTTTAGCTGTCCATCGATAGTTGCACTCGCAACTTCTTGGGTAGATAAGGAAACAATTTACTGCCAACTTGACTGTCAACCTACAAACAAATTAAAGGTATCATAATTACTGGTTAGAAAAAAGATAAGGTACCACTTTTCTATATACACAATAAAAAGAAACATTTACAATCATTAGCAATTTCATTGCAATAAAGAAGTAATATAACAAATGACTTACATGAATAATTTTGATATATAGAAAGTGAGTGATCGAGTGAGCATTATTATATTAGATTGGTTTTGAAGTATGAAAAATATCTGTTAAGAAAAAAACAAATTTGTATCTTGTGTAAACGGTCAGTAGTTATTCAGGCGCTCAAATTTGAGATAGAACCGGATATGTATATGAACCGGCCGGCCGGTCATCAAAACCAAACCGGGAAAAGTTAATATGGTAAAAAATACAAATGGACTACGTACGTTAAAGTGGGAAGATAAAAATGAAACATTTCCCTTACGCGATCTGATCTATCTCTAGCCACAAGTCTTTTTTCATATATGCTGGTTAGCATCCAATTCTATCACTATCACAAACATTATTATCAACACATATATATATATTCTAATATTGGATGTCATGTTTATTTGGAGTCAACCTTCCTTTTATGGTAAAAAAAAATATATATATATTTAACTGTGTGCTTTACTTTTTTAAAAATTGTTCCAGTTAGCAGGGTGTTTGGCTAAGCTTATAAACTTGGCTTATGCTAGTAACTATAGTTTAGCCATAAAAAATGAGGCTTATCAAAAACCAACCACTTAGTTTGGACTTATTTGTGCCATATAAACTATATAAGCTAACAAGTTCTTAAGCCCGCTATATAACGGTATATCTTTAGAGGGCAATTTCATATATCACTCTACTTTCATGATTAATTTCATACATACCCAAACATGCATTAAAAATATCGTCCATTATTATTTATAATGGTGAACCCGCTAAATTATCCACTAATAAAAACAAAATTGATAAAAGTAAATTGATATTTTAATTCTAGACCCTTTACTCTTAAGTGCTAAGAATAATAATTAATGTTGATCACTATTGAAATAAGCTAATTTGTATATTTTGAAACCAGGTGTATGTTGTAGGATTGAATAAAAGCCAAGTATCTGTTGCTGGAATTAACAGAAACTGAGAGGAGGAGGTATGGCCCCTAAGAATAACAGCAAACCTTCTTGTATATGCTCGGTTTCATCTTTGTTTCTGTCAATTTCAGTCATCTTTACCCTTTTACTCGCCCTCTTCCTTTTATCATCATCATCATCATCATCCAAATCCTCAAAAACAACACCTTTATCATGTACCACTTCCATCATAAGCAATTCAATCAATGTTTACGTTGTAGATCTACCAAGGTCACTCAACTATGGACTATTAGATAAGTACTGGTCTCTGTCCAATGATTCAAGGTTGGGTAGTGAAGTAGACAATGAAATCAGATCAACCCATTCCTGGAGGAATAAGGGGAAACTCCCGCGTTATCCCGAGAGCCCCTTGATCAAACAGTACAGTGCTGAGTATTGGATCATGGGTGATTTGATCACTCCACAAGAATTAAGAAGTGGGTCTTTTGCGAAAAGGGTGTTTACAGCTGAAGAGGCTGATGTCGTGTTTGTGCCGTTCTTTGGGACGATAAGTGCTGAACTGCAGCTAGGTGTTGCCAAAGGGGTTTTTAGAAAGAAGGATGGGAATGAGGATTATGCGAGACAGAGGGAGGTTTTGGACTTTGTTAAAGGGACTGATGCCTGGAAACGTTCTGGTGGCAGAGATCACGTCTTTGTTCTCACAGGTAACTTGCTTCGTGTTTCTTGTTCTGTGAATTGTATATTATGGTGTTTTAATATGTATGATGCTTTAGAATATTGGTTCTATGATCCATGTTACGACTTATGACTTGTATGCATGTCATACATATTTACAAAGTAAAATCTCGTTCATCAGGTTCTATGATCCATGTTACATACTTTGAAAACATAATGTTATCGTTGAAATGCACCTTTGACCATCATGGTTACAGAATTTTTTGACACTATGTTCTCAACACTCATCAGATTAGCTTTATCATTAGTGCTTCTGAAGTAAGAAGAATAGTACGGGTGTTTAGCCAAGCGGAAAGTAGCAAACTAGTATCACCTTTCTATTGTTCATAGTTACATACTTGCAGCGTCTTTTCATAGCATAAATAGTTTGATTATAGATCTAAACGCACTCTTACCTTTATCAAGTCTTTTACATTATTTTCACGTATCCACCACCGTTAAGTAACGCTGCCATTGTCAGCACCTCCCTCGCCCAGCAATTATTTTCACTCAGTAAAATGGGATATTTGACATAAAGACTGACTCAGCATGACAATGTCCCCAAACATCATACTGCACTAATTGAAATGTATTATATGACTAATGTAGCATCCTAACAAAACAACAAATTTACACAGAATATGATGTGAAGAATGGTTGGAGAATTAACCAATCTATCAACTGAAGAAGAATTATGAGAACTTGGCTGCTTTTATATTTGATATTATCTAAAGTTGAACACAGGTATCATTGATGTTAGAATTTTGCACTGCGGGCATGCTACATGTAAAGTTTTGACATGAAAATTATAGCAACCTACTTTAAGTTCATCTTCTATTTACGTTTATGATCCATAGATATGTCTGGATTCTCAGGTTATGTTAAAACTTGAAGCTTTCTTTGGCAGACCCTGTTGCGATGTAGCATGTTAGAGATGAGATAGCTCCCTCCATTCTGCTCATTGTTGACTTTGGTGGATGGTACAGGGTTGACTCAAAAGCTTCCAATGGAAATTCGTATGATATGATACAACATACGCAGGTCTCTGTGCTGAAAGATATTATAGTGCCCTACACTCATATGCTACCGAGATTGGACCTATTGGAGAATCAGAAACGCCAAACTCTTCTATATTTCAAAGGAGCCAAGCATCGGCATCGAGTAAGCATTTAAATCCCACAGCAATGAAAGATAATTATTTGGCCTGCTTTTATTCCATTTTTCAACAGTCTTTTGCCCATGTACATTAACGTAAAGATTAGCAGACATTAAGAGCAGAGATATTATTAAGAATGTTTACGTTTTCATTAGACTGTAGGCCTGATTTGCAGAAGAGTATCGAAACACGTGGTACAATGAGCAAATATGTTTGGCAGATATCTGAAAAGAATAAATATTGTTTGGTCGCAATAGTATTTACTGGGTTTCCCCTCCAAATATCTTATTGATTGTTAACACAAAGTGAAAATACTCCTCGTATAGCAGCGGTGAATATTTGAGAGATAGACTGTTGTAGCCGTTTTTGTATATTCGGTTACTCTTTGGATAGATGAATGAATAGAATGGAACATGGTAAACTTAGAAATTGAAGATCTATGAAAATATTTGTTTGGAAATTTTATGAAAAAGCTAATCATAGGTTCATCTCTCCATCTGAACATTAGGCTGGTTGCTCTCATGAGCAAACTTGTTGAAGAGAAGAGTTCCATTATAGACCATAATGGTTAGTATGTGCAAAATAATTACATATTTACAAAGTAACATCTCGTTCATCAGATTCTAGATGTGATATGCTTCTTCTTCATGTTAGCATGCAGTCTAATGCAGATAGGTTTGAAGATCTCAGTTTTTAACTGAAATAAACACCAATCAACAAAATATTTCTGAACATTAGCAGCAATTACTAGGGTGAGCGAAACTTGATCTGAACCAATAAATATGAAGAAGTGAACCGGGACTGGACCAGTACTGACTATGCTGGGTTTGGTTGGTTATATATTTTTTAAAACCAATTTTTGGTTCTGGATTTGATTAAAAAAATGGTTCTCAGTTCTGGATTCTGTGCGGTCCGGTCCACAGCCAAAACATGATCGGGCTTGTAATAGACTTTAAGTTTTCAAATTAAGATAAACACATATATATTTATGCAGTTCCATGGGGACCCCAAGGGTTAAAGTCTGAGTGCCATCATTTGTAAGTTTTTGGTTTAGTTTCAGTCCAGTGTCCCTAGCAGTTACCAATAATCATTAAATTTGAAATTCCCTTCTATTTTATCTGCATTCCTCTAATTTCAGTATATTCTTCTTATTCATGACTGATTATTTGTAGGGTGGTTTGGTACGAGAAAAGTTATGGGACTTGTTGATCAATGAACCTGGAGTGATAATGGAAGAAGGCTTCCCTAATGCAACTGGAAAAGAACAATCAATAAAAGGAATGAGAACTTCTGAATTTTGTTTGCATCCCGCAGGCGACACTCCAACTTCATGCCGTCTCTTTGACGCCATTCAAAGTCTCTGTATACCCGTCATTGTCAGTGACAACATCGAACTTCCTTTTGAAGGAACCATTGACTACACAGACTTCTCTGTTTTCATAGCAGTCAGTGAAGCACTGCAGCCAAACTTGCTCGTGAATCATCTAAAAAGCTACACCGATTTGCAGAAAAGTAAATTCAGGCAAAACATGGCTCGGGTTCAGTCGGTTTTTGAATATGATAATGGGTACCCGAGTGGTGTTGGCCCCATACCACTTGATGGTGCGGTGAACCATATTTGGCGGAAGGTTCATCAAAAGTTGCCAATGATTAAAGAGGCTATAGTTAGAGAGAAGAGAAAACCACCAAATGTATCTGTCCCACGCCGTTGTCAATGTACTTGAATAATAGACTATGAAAATATGTATAATGTTTCGTTCGTTAGTAGACCCCATATTGAAAAGTATATTGATTCTTTATCCAATATTTGTTTACTGAGCATAAGCTCAGTATTGCATTTCATATATTATCCTCAAGAAAGGTTATGTGAATCAGTCGATGTTGCCTGTTAATGGTCATCTACCTTTTCGCCAAATTAGTGCACCTCTTAAAAGTATGGAAAGATGCATCTGCTAGATAGCGCAGTAACAAACATGAAGAAATAAAACCGAGATTGCTCAACTTTACATGTGTCAGGTACTTTAACACAATGTCAATGATTGCGTTACAGTCTCATTTTTGGTTGATATGTGTTGTTTCTTTAAGCTAATATTTCAAATATAAGAAATGAAACTAGAAGAGCATTAGTCAGTTGAGAAGCCTAAAGTTATCCTTTTTGAGTTGGTTTGATCGTCTTCAATAGACTTTTAAATACAAAGAGGATGTAGAAGGAGAGATAAAGGAATTGTCTTTCATACAATAACATATCTCATGAGTCATGATACAGATCACAACTGAAATGCAAGAAAAACTGAAAAAAGCTTTAACGAGGAAATATGATGTATATAAGTGGTTTTGTCTATAAAGATGATAAAGTTGGTTTCTCAGTAAACATATTTACTTATGCATAAAAATCGCCTGCTTAAGAATTTTGACACACGGTTTAAGATTAACCAACTTGTCAATTAGTTTCTTTCAAAGTTAAACGACCAAGATGACACTGCAACATGTATTAAGGCTTAGAAACGAAGAACATAACTAAATTGCTCATCAAAATAGCACAAAGCAATTTCTATATATTTCCAAACCATCATACTTGTATTC